>OX411709.1:20955882-21376021 GCA_948252095.1 Dicycla oo
AAAATAAATGGAAAAATTTACGAGACTCATATACAAGATGCTGTTGAAATATGAAGAAAAAAAGTGGGTCTGCTGCATCCTCGTCTATGTCTATTACGACCAATTGCTTTTCCTGAAAAGTTTAAATGAAGAGAGGGGTTTGACTGGTGCAAGTATTCCTCCACCGAATTCTTATGACAATTCGCAAGCGATAAATACTGCTACAACCCAAAAAAAGCGCAAAAACTATACGCAAGATGATTCTTTGATTGAAAAAGTATCACAGCGTTTTGAAAAAAGAGTGATAGAAGATAACCAAGAGAATAAACAGAAAATATCTGAAAATATAGATGAAGATATCTTTGTATAGTGACTTTAAAAAAGCTTCCGATGATAATAAATGACGAAATAAGAAAAAAGTCCTTTGTTTCAACCTTGTTTAAAATGTCTACAATTTGGTACACACATACTAGAATGAGTAGAAACAAGTCCTAAAATTAATACGGATAAATAATTATACAGTATTTAATTATATGATGCCAAAGTAGGGTGATCGAGAATTTACAAATTTCGTGCAAAAAATATTGTTATTTCAAGTATGAATAGAACCAAAATACTATAATTATCAACTTTCATTTTTAGTTTAGTCATAAGTTTATTGTGTGTATTAATAAAATAGTAAACATAATGTTATAATATAATGAATAATTACTTGCTATTACATTTTTAGTGAAGAAGGTCATTTGGAACCTTTTGTTTTCAATCATGAGATCATAACTAATCTCCGTTATCGACCGATACGTAATAATATACTTTCGGAGATTAATTAGACCCTATAGATTAAGAATACATTAGTTTTGGCTGCGATAACCTGCGATCTTGGAAATACCAGGTACTTAACTAATGACGCTCTGTAATTAAGAAAAAGTGCATTATATTAATAAGTGTTTCTAATGAGGGTAATTAACATTTTATCATATCGTGTAAGTATAAATAGCATTGAATGGTAGTTTTAACTTCACTTACAATTATTTTCTCTTACGATAACAGTGTTATTATAGTGATGGATAGCTTTACTATTGTCTATGCCGATTTAGTGGAAATCATAATATCAAGTAATCGTGAGATACATAAATGCCTCGAAAATTTAAAACTTATGTATCCACAGCTTACAGAAAGTGTTTGGAATCAAGTTTATGAAAAGTTAAGCCGTAATTTTCTACCCGTATTTACAAAAAAGTGGCAAACTGCAGCGAGAAATAAAAATGCTTTTATGGCAAAAAATGAACAGTGGCTGAAAAATATTTTTACCGTTGAGACATCTTCGGTGCAGACTGATGTGGTGAATTGTGACAGTAATGTTCCAGGGCCATCAAAACGCTCTCATAGAGGACGACCAGAAAAATCATTTGATGAATGTTGCGATCGAACAAAGCGATATAAAGTTAAAAGATTGTGTGAAAGCGTTCCTGAAGAAATGATTAAGAAAGCTGCCTCTAAGGTACTCGTACAAGAAGAATCATCGGATACTATCAAGTTTACTCCAGAAAAAGCGTTGGCATTATTACTTGATGCATCACTTTCGAAACATCAATATCAAGTACTGAGAAATGCAGCAAAAAGTATTGGTTGTGATATTTTTCCCGATTATCATAAAGTACTTGAAGTAAAAAGGCAATGCTACCCCACGGATATTGATGTAACGGAAAGCTACGCTTGTGTAAGTTTGCAGTCATTACTGGATCACACAACCAGAAGATTATTTGAAGTAATGTCTGAAGACGACCTTACACAGATTAGTGTAAATTCAACGTTTTTACACAAGTGGGGATGTGACGGATCATCAGGTCATGCTGAGTACAAACAGTCATTTATCGACGAAAATGTGTCAGATTCATATATGTTTTTGACATCATTAGTTCCACTGCGTCTGTATGAAAAGGAAAATAAATCTGTTGTGTATTGGACAAATGCAACTCCTTCTTCTACAAGGTGTTGTCGCCCGGTACAATTCCAATTTCAAAAAGAAACTACAGAATCTACGAAAAATGAAATTGCTAGAATGGAGTCTGAAATAGCAAACTTAAATGAAACTGTTATTAGTTTAAAGGAAAAGACTTACAAAGTCTACCATAAACTTGTGTTCACAATGATAGATGGCAAAATAGCGCAGACAGTTACGGACACATCATCATGTGCAGTGTGTTTTATATGCAAGTCAAAGCCATCAGAAATGAATAACCTTGACCAAGTGCGAAATAAAACTGTGAATACGGAGGCTCTCAAGGTCGGTTTATCCCCGCTTCACGCACGGATTAAATTTATGGAATGCATATTACATATTGCGTACAATATGTCATTTACCAGTTGGAGAACGAACGCAACTACCAAACAACAAAAAGATGAAGAGAAGAAAAGAATCCAAAGTGAGCTGTTTCAACGTTTAGGTCTAAAAGTGGATTTTGTAAAGCAAGGAATGGGAACATCTAACGATGGAAATACGTCTAGAAGATTTTTCAATAATGCAGACATTGTAGCTGAAGTCACAAGAGTCGATAAAGAACTTATTCATCGGTTTGGTATAATATTGCAAACAATTAATTCTAGTGCATTAGTTGATTCGGATAAGTTTGGTAGTTATTGTTACGAAACTGCTGAACTATACGTAAGCATGTACAGCTGGTATAATATGCCAAATACTGTGCATAAAATCTTGCTGCATGGCAAAGAAATAATAAGTGTTGCTGCCTTACCTATTGGGATGTTATCTGAGGAAGCTCAAGAAGCGCGAAATAAAGATTACCGCAATTATAGGTTAGGTCATTCAAGAAAATGTTCTCGTCTATCATGTAATGAAGATGTTATGAATATGCTCTTAGCTACCTCAGATCCCCTTATCAACAGTTTACGTGCAGTACCGAATAAAAAATACTATCCTCTTCACGATGATGCCAAAGCTTTATTAGTGGATAGCACCCATCTCTAAATCAATGTCTTCTCTATTTAATATTTAGTTTATTAATATTTATTTATTTAAAAATGCTGATTTAATTATATGAAATTCATGTGAAAAAATTTGATGAATATTTTCATGTTAATAAAAAAAAAATACGTGTTATATCTTTCTCTTTGTAAACTGGTACATCCATTATATCATTTTAATAAAGTATTATGAAGAAACGCAACGTCTTTTCATTTAAAAATAATATTTTCCGCATGCCCGTACTACCTGCACCACTGTGGGCCATGCCACTTTTACTGACTAAAACCCACCCGTGTTCCTTCAGTTGTCTGTGCATTCAAACAAGTCTTTTCGTCTTCCTGCCATACCTACTTGAATTGGTGTTGTTTTATTTGCCCATTAAACCCAGTGGCAATTTTCAGTATAAATATTTCAAAATCGCTTGATTAATAAAATGTTGCTTTCCGGTCAATGACCATGATTGGATTTTTATAGCGAAAGCCTAATCTAACTAATTAATCTAACTAACTAAATAAAATACAACGTACAATGATTATGATTACGATACAATGTATTGATACAAACATTTACGTAATTTATCTACCTAGGTAGGGATACCTCCTACTGAACATCCTTAAAATAAATATTCTTTGAATAGAGATGCTGGAATACCTATAATTAGTTTTATTTCTCTAATAAATACATTTGATGTTACATGATACGGACTCACGGTCCAGCATATTTGTTTTTCTATTATCGTCGCCTCAAAATAACTTATCGGGATATCAGTTTCTTGGGAATTGACCAAGGATAAAACGTATGTACCTACCTATTCTACATGTTGTATCTACTGTTTTCGTTTATACCTAAAACAAGTTGTCATAAAACATGACAAAAAGATGGACAAAATAGCTTAAAATACAAGTCTGAAACCACAATACATCTCATTTTATCTATACAGGGTGTCCGGTAAAGAATGAATAACCTTGAAATAGCATATAATATACAGAATCGATGTTCTAAAAATATATATACGTGTCTGGTCATAAGTTTTGTCACATATGGAAAGTTAAATAATTGACACATTGAGTTACGCACTACAACCATTTATACATCAAATGAAAAGGTATAAAATACAGATTTACACCACATTAAAATTATTCGAAATGTCCTCCTCTTGCTTCGATACAAGCCTTCAATCTGCAAGGCCAGTGTTCAATCGATGCACGCACGACGTTCATGTCAATATCTGCTACTTTAATCAGGGATGCTTTAAGTGACTCCAAGTTGCGATGGGCTTTAACGCAGACCTTCTCCTCTAAGTGCTGCCATATTTTGTAATCCAAGGGATTCAAGTCTGGACTGGATGAGGGCCAATCCTCATGCCTGATAAAGACGATTCCACGGGTCGTGAGCCAGTTTTGGGTACTTTTCGCCTCATGAGCCGGCGCAGAATCCTGCTGGAATACCCAGTGCTTGTTTTCGAACATTGTTTGTGCAAGAGGTTCAACAATGTTTGTTAGTACTGTGTTTTGATATACAATGGCACTGGTTTTCACTCCGTTTTCACAAAAAAAAAACACCTCCCTCGGACCCAAATAGGACACCCCTAGCCAAACCATGAATGCTGAAGGGTGATTACCACGCTGAACACGTGACACACGTCTGCTCGCTTCTTCTCTAGAGTGTGCATACACTTTTTTTCGTCTGAAAAAAGTATTTCGCGGTATTTTTTTCCCGCGTACCGCCTTAACAAAACCCGGCTTCTTTCGTGTCTGATTTTCTTCAGCCGTGCGTTAAGATGTGCTGTTTTTTTTTTTCTATAAGCACGCAGTCCTAGGTCTTCATTTAACATCTTTTAACAGTAGTTCTGCTTAGTCCCATCTGCAGAGCCAAAATATTTTGCTAGCGGACAGAATTTCGTTGAATTCGTGCCTTTACTGCTTGATGACTGCTGGAGTCCGAACAGTACGAGTTCGACCGCTCCTTTGTTTAAATCTTCTAATCTTGAATCTACCCTGAATCGTTTCATAGTACGATAAATAAATCTCAGTGGAATTTTCAAATTTTTCAGCAGTTTGAAAATCTCAGTTGGCGCGTCACCGCAACGATGCAATGCAATTACTGCGACTTTTTTTGCGCGTCCACTCCATTTTAGAAAATGAACGAAATTCCAGGAACAAATTTCGAATGCCTATAATATTTTCCTCGGCTTGCATTCTAAATTCGAAATTTTAACTATGTGACAGAACTTATGGCCCGACTACGTATATACTCGTATATAATATATCCCAGGAAGTACATATATTTTTTTGAAAAAAAAAAATTGCAACTTTTTTTACATTCTTCTTCACCACGACCACGAATGAATGAATTCCAACGGTTATTTGTTGTTATAATATTGAACGTTGACTATGCCGATAGGAGGCAGTAAATAGTGTGACTAGAAATTGCACAGTATTTTTTTTTTTTAAATCATGTCACAGGTATTATATCGTAATCGTATCATCATAGGTCTTGGGGTATATATTTTTGTATTTTTTTTTAGAACGGCTATAAGGTGTATTATATGATATTTCAAGGTTATCCATTCTTTACCGGACAGCCTGTATACACTTGCATGCAAAAAATGACCCACCACGTGCTGTTGGAACAAGATAACTCAAAAAATTCAGATAATAAAAATAACTGTAGATGAATAGGTAAGGTATCAATAACCTTATTGGAAATTGTAACTTAAAATGGTTTTCTAACTTAACAGGCCTAAAACAAAAAAAAAAACGGTTTAGTAAGCACAAATTTTTAATCGCCGATTAAAAAAAGAAAAAAAGGATTTCAAGTAAAAAAAAATCAAATAAACTTGTTTCAATAGCTCGTATTGTCAGTTTGCCACGCCTTGCCCTAATTGTAGCTTACATACGGTTTTTCATCGACCTTATCAATTTTACGACGAATTCCTGAGGGATACCGTCCCACACCTCTTGAACAGCCTCTTTGAGTTTCTGGAGGGTCTCTACAGTATGAGTCCTAACTCTGACCCTTCTTTTAAGCTCATCCCATAGGTGTTCTATGGGATTAAGATCAGGGTTCCTTGCTGGCCACTCTATAACTTGTTACGACGTCTATGGGCGTTTAGTGTCCCGCAAAGTGTTAAGAGGGCTGATTCCTTTTGTCACCTCTCTCGCTCGCACGTGACCGAATTTTTAAGAATGTGAAATGAATAGATGATTTTTTGAAAAAAGTAATCAATTAGCGAACTATTAAATAATATTAATTTAATAGGTAATTATTAAAAACACATTGTTATTGTGTCATTTATTTCAAAAACATAAAGATACTTTTTGAGTTGATTTCATTAGATAACACAATAGAAATGCGTTTTTAATAATTCCCTATTAAATTAATATTATTTATTAGTTCGCTAATTGATTACATTTTTCAAAAAGGCATCCTTTCATTTAATAGTCTTTAAAGTTTGGTACCGTGTGAGCGAGAGAGGTGACAAAATGCGACAGGAAGATTTTAATGCGTGGCTTGATTAACTAAAAAATTGGTATAAATAATATTTGAGTCAAGTTATGGAGACATCCGAAACGATTTTTCAAAATGCCACCCCTTTGGGGTGAAAAGAGGTGAAATAGTTTATATGAAAAATCTTATTCCATTGGTAAATTTAAATTTGAAACGTGGCAAAATTTGCCTCAGTAAATAATAAAGATTGTCACTTTTAGTTTTTTAAAACAACCCCTCGCAGGGGATTAAAAGGGTATCAAAGTTACAAAAGGAAAAATTCTAAGGTGCTGTAGGAATTATTCCATTCTCGGTAGGTAAGGTACTAATGCTTAAAAAATAAAAAAGTATTTGTTTCAGGGTTCATCAAAACTCAAATCTTTAATAAAAATAAATATGTATACGTATAGATAGGTGACTGTTAAGAAGAAGTCCTGTGTGTTTACATAATCTACTGTTATATTATTTTAGTGGCCAGCGTCAGGAATAATCTGTAAGAATGCATCAGTCAGTACTTATTGTGCCATTTGGTATTGTGCCATTAGGTATTATATGCAGGAACGTAGGAGTTCATTACTTCGATAAAAACGAAAATTTTCGGAAGCAATGGGAAATTTCTACTGAAGGCTGCGGGCCACCTGCCCGCAGCCTTCAGTAGAAATTTCGAGCTCAGGACGAGCTGCTTCTCATACGGACAACTGTACGTCGCTTGTTCCTCATCACCAGTTCAGACTTCTTTTTATATTTTGGCTGCTGAGACCAAAACTACAAAGTTTTATAAAAATGTGGCTGTTAGTTCAGTATATTGTGGTGTCTTACCACTTTCACGTGAATGAAGTCACGGGCAGAAGCTAGTAAACGTATTTCTTCCTAGACTTTCTTGAAAACTTCGTGGAAATCAAGTTCGCGGCTAAGTAATAACAGCTGCACGGGTCGATCCATCAGGTTAAGCTACGCTTGCCGTGGATGGGTGACCATTTTTTCATACTGAGACTCCTCCGTGCCTCGGAAAGCACGTAAAGCCCGGCTGACATTCCTGGATCTTTGGCAGTCGTTACGGGTTGTCAGTAGCCCGAAAGTCTGACAACAAGTCTTACCAAGGGGTATCGAATTACCCAGTAACTGGGTTGTGGAGGTCAGATAGGCAGTCGTTCCATGTAAAATACTGGAATTCAGCTGCATCCGGTTAGACTGGAAGCCGACCCCAACATAGTTGGGAAAAGGCTAGGCAGATTGATTTTTTTTTTCGTGGAAAACAAGTATCACAACTTATACCAAGGTTTAATATAAATAACGCACAACCTTTTAAGGGGTTATTTTGTACTAATCATTATGAACAACTTTTACTATGGGACCAAACCAGAAATCGCAAAAAAAAAATTGTTTTATACATTACGAATTTTGACGAGTTATGGCGAACACAAAATGTAGATGACAGCTTATTTTTATTGTTCGCGATTTCAGGTTTGGTCACATAGCAAAAGTTGTTCATAATGATGAGTACAATGACCCCTTAAGAGGTTGTGCATTAATTCTGGGACATATTGTATAAATAGGTAGCAATAATTTTAGTTTTTATTTATTGTATTATATCAGTTAAGTATCTGGTTTGCATAGTACAAGCTCTGCTTAGTTTGGGATCATATGACCGTATGTGAATATTGTCCTAGTATATTATTATATTGCTGTCATAAGTTGTATATTTATTGAAGCGTAGCGATTACGTCCTTGACAACGGAGTATCTCTCTTTTTCCATACAATCGGTGCACGAGCCGCGAGCAGAAGCTTGTAGGTATAGCCCTACTGGTGTCTGCTCAAGCTGAAGTTTGTGTAATACTGTAATGTGTAACGGTTGTATTTTCCAAATAAATAAAAATTAAATAATTTTCCGATGCATTCGGGTGGATGCGCTTTGAGTCTATAGTGCTCCGGTGGGATCGAACTTGTGAATCCGCGCTCGCAAGTCTGCGCAGTACTGTTCTCATTTTTATTTTTTAACCGTTCTTTGTTGCAGTGACGAAGAATCGCCTGTTTCATTAGCGAAACTGCACGTCATCGCAGATAAGGAGGAAGGATGGTTCCAAGTTGTTTCATCGATGGTTAAAATAATACCGCTTGAGAACCCATTGGGTCCTTCCGCTATAACTATTGTCTTCGACGATTGCCCACTACCGTCTAAGGAGCAAGTGATCAAGGTAGGTTTTGGTAAAGGTTTTTGCAGAGTGTAAATGAGAAGACACGGGGTACCCTAGTTTCATCGAAAAGAAATTAAAGACCAAATGCCTTAATGACATTATCCTTGGTAATATTCTGCCAAGTAAAAAATTGACCAAATGAAAATATGCGTACTAAAATCATTCCAAATATTGCATTGGTATAAAAAAGGTTGCTGTTTGTCTGGGTAGTGAAATTTTGTCAAAAACTTTTCTCTCTGTGCCGATCCAAGAAGATTCCAGCAACTGTGCCACTACCTGTTTGGATCAATCCATGAAGATGCGCAGCTTTGCGAGTCGCAACCCCCCGCATCGGCCATCCTCGATCGGCAATAAATGGTTTGGGTACCCGGTCATATATGGCTTTCGTAATAGGGAACTCCTTATTGAGTTCGAGATTTATTCCATTTAGACGCACTGTCCACCGCCATCATCGTTTCTTGCTGTATGAACAGGTGGAGCAGTGGTAGTCCCAGCATGGCTTCGATTGTTGCAATCGGAGTAGTCCTCATGCAGCCCGTGGTCGCCATGCAGGCTAGTCTTTGCATGTGTTGCAGTTTGTCGGAGGTTGTTGTTACTGGCTTGGTGCGAGGCCTAATATAGTTTTGGAGGATAAGCCCCAGTTCCTACCTCTTATCTTCCTGAATTGCCATCTTGCTGGTGATGCAGGCCCTGTTGCTAGAAAATGGCTCAGGCATTAAGCCCGCCTTTGTACGGTATTTGTACTGACACTGGTGACACTCCTTAGCCCATTGTCGACAGTCACGCCTAATGCCCGGCCAAACAAATCTAGAAGTTACCAATTGTACTGTAGCTTTAACGCCGGGATAACTAGGTTATGAAGTGATTCAAAAACTTGACGTCGAAAGGAACAAGTAACGTATGGTCGAGGATTGGATGTAGAAGTGTCGCAGTATACTTGCGCTGTGGCATTAGGTAGGGAAACCTTATGCAGTTGTAGACTGGATGCGTCCACGAGCAGCGCTTGTAGCTCTGCGTCTATTTCCTGGGCTCGGGCTAGGCTGTGGTAATCCAGGGGCGTAGCTATTTCTTCGTTGCGGGAAAGAGTGTCAGCTACTACGTTGTCTTTACCTGCGACAAACCTTATGTCAGTTGAAAATTGTGAGATAAAATCCAAGTATCTGAACTGTCGCGGTGAACATTTGTCTCTTCGTGTGGTGAAGGCAAACGTAAGTGGCTTGTGATCAGTCAGTAGGATGAATGGTCTCGCTTCTACCATGTAGCGGAAGTGACGTATGGCGTCGTATATCGCCAGCAGCTCGCGGTCATATGGACTGTACTTTCTTTTTGCTTGGCTGAGCTTTCTCGAGAAAAATGCTATAGGTTGCCAGTCATTACCTTTCCGCTGCTGTAGGAAGCATCGGTCTGTATAGCCAATAGGGATGATGACTAAAAAATATTTTTTTGTCCGTCATGTAGATTATTAAAATATATTGGACACGTATTTTTCTTTTTGTACGTAATTAAAAGATTACGGCGATACATTGAGTTAAAATGTGGCATGACGTCACGTCTTTGTAGATTTTATACGTACAAGTGACGTAGCAAGCCCCCACTCCCGAACTTTAATGCGAGTTATCGAAATCATTTTTTATTAATATGATAAAGCAAAAAATACGTGTCTAATATTTTTTTTATTATCTGACTGACGGACTAAATAGAAGTTCTTTTTTTTACCCAGGCATCATCCCTATTCAGCACTGGGATCAGGATGCACCAGTAGCCTTAGAAATACTTGACTTACAGTCTTTGAAGGCTTCTAGTTGCTCAGTCGTGAGTTCAATCGGCTTTGAACCTTTGCTTTGTTCGGCCAGCATAGCATTTAGAGGCGCCTGCTTCGCTGCTGCGTCTGGAATAAACCTTCGATAAAAGTTTAAGGTTTCTAAGAATCTTCTAAGCTCTTTTGTGTTTTTAGGTGTCGGGAAGTCAAGAATAGCCTGTGTTTTTGATTCTAAAGGACTAATTCCTTCTGCAGAGACGCTGAAACCTAAGAATTTCACTGTGTTTCGTCCGAAACAGCATTTCGACGTATTTATTATGACACCGTAATCCTTCAGGCGTCCGAACAGTAAACGGAGGTGCTCCAGGTGCTGTTCCTCATTATAAGAATAAAGGAGGACATCATCAAGAAATCCGTAAGCAAAATCTAGGCCACTCAATACTTCGTCCATAAACTGTTGGAATGTTTGTCCCGCATTCCTTAGACCAAAGGTCATGTACGGGAATTCAAACATCCCGAACGGCGTTGTGATGGCAGTCTTCGGTATATCGTCTTCAAAGACCGGCAGCTGGTTATAAGCTCTGACTAAGTCTATAGTGGACAAGATTTTTTTACCTGTAAGGTCGTTCGTGTCGTGGATGTGTCGTACAGGATAACGGTCCGGAATTGTTCGCGCGTTCAAGGCTGTGTAATCCCCGCAGGGTCTCCATCCGTAGGGGTACAGAGCGGCGAAGACCGCCCTCCGAGCGGAGATCTTGCGGGCCAGGGATCTGGCTCGCGAGGAGTCGCTGGAGACTCTAAAAAGGGACCCATGGGGACGTCCTTATAAAATGGTGCGGAATAAACTCCGTCCATGGGCACCCCCGCTGACGCAGAGTCTCCGGCCCCAGCTCGTGGAGGACGTGGTGAGCGCTCTGTTCCCTTCGCGAGGGGAACATACTCCCCCGCCCATGGCTCCGCTTCCTGCGGTGCCCGTTGCGGACCACATCACCGACGACGACGACGATGCTCCGGAAGTGGCTGAGGTAGAGTTGAGAGCGGCGGTACGTAGGCTGAGTGCCAAAAATGCCGCCCCAGGACCCGACGGCTTACCTGGAAGAGCCTGGGTTTTGGCCTTTGGGGCTCTCGGGCCTCGACTAGGGGGGCTCTTAAGCGCATGCTTGGAGAGGGGCCAGTTCCCACTTCGTTGGAAGACGGGGAAACTGGTCCTCATTAAGAAGCCGGGGCGCCCTGCGGACTCTCCGTCCGCTTACCGACCCATCGTGCTGCTCGACGAGGTGGGCAAGCTCTTTGAAAGAGTTATTGCAGACCGCCTCGTCGGGTGGCTGGTGCAGGAGGGGCCGGATTTGGCGGAGAGCCAGTTTGGTTTCCGCAGGGGGCGCTCTACGGTGGACGCCATCATGCGCGTGCGAGCCCTCACGACGGGGGATGCTGTGGCCCGGGGTGGGGTCGTCTTGGCGGTGTCTCTAGACATCGCCAACGCCTTCAATACCCTGCCCTGGAGTTGCATCAGGGAGGCACTCCGGTATCACCGGATGCCGACCTACCTCTGTCGAGTGGTTGAGGCCTATTTGACGGATAGGGCCGTCATCTACCCCGGTCATCAGGGAGAGTGAAACCGGCGAGAGATGTCGTGCGGTGTCCTACAGGGATCGGTCCTGGGGCCGCATTTGTGGGACATCGGGTACGACTGGGTGCTGCGCGCCGACCTCCCTAGCGGCGTCAGCGTGGTATGTTACGCTGACGACACGCTGGTCCTGGCGCAGGGGAGGTCGCACCAGGCGGCGGCTGAATTAGCGACACGCGGGGTTGCGATAGTCGTTGAGAGGATCCGGCAGTTGGGACTCGAGGTGGCCCTGCACAAGTCCGAGGCCATGTGTTTTCATGGTCCTCGGAATGCGCCACCGTCGGGTTCCCAAATAACGGTAGGAGGGGTTCGCATCGGAGTCGAGTCGACGATGAAGTACCTGGGACTCGTCCTCGACAGCCGGTGGAACTTCGTGGAGCATTTCCGACGTTTGGCTCCCAGACTGGAGCGGGCTGGGGCTGCCTTGAAGCGGCTCCTGCCCAATCTAGGTGGTCCAAACGCTTTACGCGGGGGTCGTGCGGTCCATGGCCCTTTACGGGGCACCGGTGTGGGCGCGTTCCCTGAGGCTGCGGCCAGTCCGCCGGTTGAACGCGTCCCAGAGGGTCATGGCCATTCGGCTAGTCCGGGGTTACCGCACGGTCTTCGGTGAGGCGGCGAGCCTACTTGCTGGATTGCCGCCGTGGGATCTGGAGGCGAAAGTCCTCGCGCACGTGTGGGAGTGGCGCGAGGAGGCGAAACGCCGGGGCGTAACTCCGCTGCCGCGAGAAATCACGGTACAGCGGACAGAGCTCCGGCGGGATCTCATGGCGACATGGAGAGTGCGAATGTCGCAGCCCAGCGCTGGGCACGCCACAATTGTGGCGATAAGTCCCCTCTTTGAGGAGTGGTTAGAGAGGCGCCACGGCGTCCTCACCTTCCGCCTGACGCAGGTCCTCACCGGACACGGTTGTTTCGGGAGGTTCCTGTTTCGCATAAGGCGGGAGGAAACGCCCGGGTGTCACCATTGTGTGGATCGCCCAGAGGAGCATACAGTGGAGGTCTGCCCGGCTTGGGCAGAGCACCGCCGTGTTCTCACGGAGGCGATCGGCGGCGGCGATCTCTCGCGTCCGAGCCTGGTCCAGGCCATGGTGCGGAGCGAGAGTGCATGGGAGGCCGTCACCTCCTTCTGCAAAGCGGTAATGCTCGCGAAGGAGGAGGCGGAACGCGTGAGGGAGAGGCAGCCTCACGCCCTCAGTCGCCGCAGGAGACGCCCTGGGCGGCGGGAATCGATAGCCGATTCCCAGCCACCGTAGGCGCGGGCTTGCGGACGGTGAGTAGTGGGTAGCTCGCCGTCCGGTGAGGACCAGGCCCGGGTCGACGGCGCGTTGTGTTCCACGCGCGCCTCAAAGAGATGTCAGCAAAAGATGGGGTCCAATAGGGTCGATGCCGCTAGGGTCGCGGGTTGTTTGAAAAAGATACCGTGGCCCTGGCATAGGCAACTGAAGGAACACGGGTGGGTTTTAGTCAGTAAAAGTCTGACACGCCCTTCCGCTCCACCCAGAGCGGGAGAAGTTATTTGATGATTTCCGATTTCTCGGGCATATAGGCCGAGGCGAAAACGATCATCATCGCCATGGTATCGTGACGCTGTATTAGCAGCTTTGCTATAGTCATCATATCCCTGGGTCAGTTCACGATAACTCATTCGTCGTACAATCCGCTTAGGACACCTTGACATTCGACATGGTCAATTTGTAATATTATTGGTGTTAATCGAAACTGTCTCCACGCCGTGCCGTATTCGTCCGTTATCGAAATTATCTGAATCGGTGGCTAAGTAAGTGGTTGGAATTGCGATCGCTCAAAGGCGAAGTATTTTTGGTTATTACCTAGGAAGTTTTTCAATGGTTTTGTCCCAGGTTAATAATGATAGGCCTGCCTCCTTAGAAGTACATAAATCCCATGTCTCATTCATCTCTCGTGTGTGGACTTGTAACTCTCATTTGGCAAAATTTTGGTGTAACTTTCACCTTTCCCTGGTCCTTGGCATACAGGCTAGATCTAATCTGAGTATTTTATGATGATTCCAGTTGCAGCAGATTTTCGGGTTGTCTGCCATGCGTGCGTTGGCGGGTGACATCAACGTGCAGATGGAGCGCAACATATGCGTGGTGCTCGGCTGCGTGGCCGACAAGTTGGCCGGGCCCAACAGCGTCGCCGTGCTGACCGAGGAAACCCTCGATTATATGCTATCGTTCTTGGTATGTTACGCCGATAAAAAAGGTTTGAAAATAAAAAGAAGTAGTGTTTTGTTATTTATTTACTGGGTAGGTACTGCTCCCGTGGTTTCGATTGCATACATACATCCTTTCATCCCCCATTCCACCCACTTTAACTTGGTCATGATAAATTAGTTGCGCGGCATTAATTTTGCGATGAATAAGGCAGATATATTTTTCCACTTATTATACAGCGTGAAATTATAATGGTTGTTTTCCCGAAGCGAAATGGTTTTGTCTTGATAGTACAATCGATTTATAAAAAAATAAACATAAAGTATTAAAAAATGGCAGATTTACATTTGTGAAAAACAAAACTCGAACGCGATCTCGAACCAATAGTATAGCTACAGCGCAAACGGACGACTGCGCGTGACTTTGAGCCTTTCGCTACCTACAGCTGATATGACACTACGTAGTTACGTATTACGTAGTCTTTTGTTATCGAAACACAGTAGGTAGGTACTTATCTAAAAGTTATTCCAATTTTCCCTTCATACATTTACGGGCTTAGGACCGTCATAAATACTTTTTTAGGGTTCCATACCCAAAGGGTAAAAACGGGACTCTATTACTAAGACTTCGCTGTCTGTCCGTCCGTCTGTCTGTCACCAGGCTGTATCTCAAGAACCGCGATAGCTAGACAGTTGAAATTTTCACAAATTATGTATTTCTCTTGCCGATATAACAACAAATACTAAAAACCAAACAAAATAAATATTTAAGGGGGGCTCCCATACAACTAACGCGATTTTTTTGCCCTTTTTTGCTCGATATCAATAATGGAAACAGGTAGGCAATTGAAATATTCACAAAATACTCAGTTGTATTTTTACTTTAAACGTGTTTTTTTTTGGCGTTTTTGCCTTGTGGTACGGAACCCTTCGTGTGCGAGTCCGACTCGCACTTGGCCAGTTTTTTTTACTTACAACTTTCTGAACACGAAACTAAGAAACAAGTTTATGAATAACTTACAAAAAATATTTTCTGAATAATTGGACAATGAAGTAAGTATTTACGGCGTATTTAAAAAATTGGAATCAACTTATTTACAATGATTTTAACTAACTAACCTACTTTTGTTATTTATAAAGTTACGAGTAGGTACTTACACTTCACGGTATCGTAGTAATTGTTCGAAATGCAAGCCACTACATTTCAGTGCAATTTAAAGAACGTTAATTAATTGCTATTTACGAACTCTTCAATATCTAACCTTTTTGATGTTGTACTTGAGATCAAATGCTGGCCGTAATTTAAAAAAAGAATGAATTTTAAATCTTCTTGTAATCTTGTTTCGATTTTTCTTAAAGTTTTGTTTTGATTATCGTCTTGATATTCAGAAAACTGTCATAATTTTGTTTAGTTATCTTGTTAAACCAACATCTTGCGTTAATATGCCACAGATACTAACACAATTACTGCAACATATGGACACAATTACTGCAACCAGAGCTGTTAAAATGTTCCAAGAAGGAAATTCGCAGCGGTATGTGGGTATGCTACTGGGTTTTTCTCGAAGATCTATTCAAAATGCTTGGAATCTTCCAAGAGACCGGCAGTGTTGTAAACTGTTCACGAGGATCGGTACATCCGCCTAAGTTTCCGCCAAGAACGCACAGTGACGGCTCGTAAGTTACAAAATCGCCTACGGTTGACAACGGGTGGGTGAATATTCGACGTTTTAACCGCCGTCATTACCTTCCGCCAAAAGTTGATGAAGGAGAATATCGTTAATGAAATATTTCATCAATTCCCAGAATCTGCTTAAGGACCAGAATCAGGAATTGCTGAAATATTTCATTAAATATATTCTCTTTCATCAACTTTTGGCGGAAGGTAATGACGGCGGCGGTTAAAACGCTCGAATATTCACCCGGGTACTCGTGACAGTGACCAAACAAAAACATTGGTTTATGTTTAGCTAAAAAATTAATTAATAAAATATTTTTTTATGGTACACCTTAAATACCTAGTTGCCCTTATTTTGTTTTGACTAGCACGCTATTTGCTAACGGGATAAGCAATATTGCATAATGTAAGTACGTATTCTTCAACAGTTTACCGCGAGATTGCAGACTAGAAAAACACCAATTGAATACAGTCACGTGAGGGAACGCGCGGGCACAGCTAGTTTAATACATACACATACCACCCAACAAACAGTATTGGAGCGAGTAGGTAGTACCTACCTAGGAATAGAAATAGAGTTATAGTTTCACCGCTGTACCGCGGAGGGCGGGACGACGCGACGTGAGCATTGACGAATGAGCGGCCTGCACTGTCCCCTTGTCTCGCCGCGCATATACCTAAGGCGCGGTACAGCGGTATCGGTCAAAGTATAGTTGTGAATGCGCTCGTACGGGGAAGTTCTACCACCATACTTATTTCTACCGCACAGTTGTGAAGGGTGTGGGTGCCGGTGTATACCCATGAAACATTACATCTTTGTCTCTGCCTCTGGTACTCCAACAGTCCGTTGGGTGTGGTGACCACTCACCATCAGATGATCCAATAACATAACAAAAAATGTTCTCAGATGTTTCGCCGTGAGCCTCGCATCGTGCTGTTCGCTCTGATTGCTCTGGAGAAATTCGCTCATACCACCGAAAACAAGCTGACTATCAAGGATCGGCTGGACAAGGAAGAAGACAATCCGCTTCTTCTCCTGGAGAAGTTCGCCAACAGTGAAGACTACACTTGGCGTCAGGTCGGGTTCTGCGCGAAGTGGGCCCTCGACAACCTGTGTAAGTACACGCCACCGAGCAAACGAGACTTCCTAATAAAACAGTTTTTTTTATTTGCACTAATGGACAACAGTAATCTATATATATAGTTGAAGCTTGCAAGCAACATTGTTTCAAAATTGGAAAGGAGTAGCTTTTGTCGATCGTACTATTAGGTAGGTACACCTCAACCTATCCCTTCACGGATTGCAGGCGTGATGTATGTATTTATTTAGGTCTGGCACTTATTTGGTTTCTGCCCTGACATTAAAGCTGGCGACTGGCCAGTTCATTTCAACGTAATGTAACGTGTTACGATGTGAGCATTAATATAGTCTCTCAACTACTACCTACTAAGTATAATCCTCAAATGTCAAGATTTCATAAAAATGAAATAGTCATTCAATAGGATTACCAGATCTTAAAGAATTGTATTGATGACTTTTGTTATTATAATTATGTAATTACATACTTGTTAAGGGCGCGAATCAAAATTTATACAACGTAGACTGACTTGGAAATTGTAAAAAACGTAAGAAAATTTGAATCTCGGGGGTACCCTTTTTTTTATGGGAAATCATCAAATATCTTCTGCCGCTCTGGGCGGAGCGGGAGGGCGTGTCAGACTTTACTGACTAAACCCCTCCCGTGTTTCTTCAGTTGCCTGTGCCAAGGCCATGGTAACTCTTTCAAACAACCCACAACCCTGGCAGGTCGCGGGCAACCCTGGCGCTTTCGCCTTAAAACACAACAAACAAAAGTCAGCACCGTCAGGTAGGTACCCAAGGTCGAGTGGGTTTACATGGAGCGACTGCCTATCTGACCACAACCCAGTTACTGGATAATACGATAGTCCTTAGTAAGGCTTGTTGTCAGTGGTTTCGGGATTCTGACGACCCGTAACGGCTGTCATAGATCCACGAATGACAGGTGGGACCAACGGCTTAAAATGCTTTCCGAGGCTCGGAGGGGTCAAAATATATTCACCCATCCACAGAAGCAATCGCGGCCAGCGTAGCTTAACCTGATTGATCGACCCGTGTGGCTGTTATTACTTAGCCACGACGCAACAAAATGAAGCTATCTGGGGGCACAAAAATGCCAAGTCGAGCAAAACAAAGGCACGGCCGTACCAGACATTTCTCGAAGCCATTTCGGCCATTTTCGACCCCCTGTAACTTCGTTGTGAAAAAAACTAGAAGCCCAAGTTTTCTGTGACTAAATATATCTATAGATGTAATGCCCTCCATTACATCTATAGATATATTTCCAAATTACGTTTAAATGAAACCAGTCGTTTAAGAATTACTGCAAGTCAAATTTCGTTACTTTTGTCACTGACAACACAGGCTAAAAATTTCTCTGATCATTCTAGCAGACCCACAAGTTCCCAATTTTGAACACAGTTATTGTTTAGCCTATAAAGAAAGAAAAAGTTCTGACATTCTTAATTTTTAGTTCCGTTTTCTAGATATACAAACTGAATAAGTAACTTGTAATCCTATATAAATCCCATTAAATTGTATGTAATTACAAAGTTACTTTTACAATTCTGAATTAGACTTCATTTAAATTGAATGAAATAGGTAATTAGTACGTTTAAAAATTTCCACGATACCGCAGATAGAGATACAAATCCGTAGCTACCTACGTTTTATTACACTTTTAATAGACTTAGATGCATTTACCGTCCAGGCTTGTCAAAAATCAATACATTAAAGCCTCTGAGAAAAGCCCACAGAGACAGGGAGTAGGCTATGAGACAGCCCGCAGCTGAGGCACAAGACAAAAGAAAAATAGCAGCATTACCTACAAAAAGAAATGAGATCCCATCAAAAACATATTGAAGCTAACTCAAAAACTACCAAAGCAAAGTTAAAAAAAAATTATATAGGACCACCTCAGAAGATACCCTTTCAAACAAAAAAAGAATTTCCTAAATCGGTCTATCCGTCTTTGAGTAATCGTGTAACAAACATACAAAAAAAAAACATACAGTTGAATTGAGAATCCTCCTCCTTTTTGAAGTCGGTTCAAAATGTACAAAAATGCACAAGTCTCGCAACGCAGTTTTTCTGCCGTAAAAAGTTGTGAAAACGAATGTAAACCAAGGTCGTTAATTCAGTACCTACCTATCTATGGGAGCAGCTATCCAACAACTTTGTCATAAATTGATACCTTGTTAGTTAGCTAACGTTTTATAGTAACCTTAGCAGTTATGTTTTTGATGGGATAAAAATGTCGGTTAGCGTACGGAACAGTTAAAAGTTGCTGAAAGGATTCAAAGATTCCAACTGCTAGTTGTTTTGCTAACGTTACGATCACAGTCAAACTTTAAAGCTATTTCTTGCACAAGCCCTTACGAGTTGATGTTAAACAATTTTGCCCCTCATGTTTTGCGGCTAACGTAATAAGCAAGAATGAGGAAAGCCTTTGATAATAATTGCGAAAAGACGTGCGTGTGAAACTTTTAGGTCGTCAGTGACGGCAAAAAAAATCATTTAAAACATTTTGTATGAACTTGTCAACACGCATCAGATTATTCAGAATTACTTACTGGTTGTCCGCGCCGTTATTGTTTTGGAACGTTCTCTGACGCTCCGTCTCTGCGAGTTTGTTGTACCAAAACATGATAATTATCTGTCATTCCGGATTGGAAGTTTAGAATGAGCTTAAATCTTCCTCCAAATACTTTGTTTTCCAGTCATGGTGGTCGGCCGTCCGCTGAGCTACCAGGTCGTAGACATGACCAATGTCAACGCGATCATGAACTCGCAAGACGTTAGCGAGTACCTAAAGATATCCTGCGACGGTTTGGAAGCTCGCTGTGACTCTTACTCCTTCGAAAGCGTACGATGCACCTTTCCGGTAAGTCTCTCAGTTCATCATCATCTAAGCCGAAAGACCACCACTGCTTGATATAGGCCTCACCCAATCGTCGCCACATCGACCGACTTAAATTTTGATTACTGTCTCTGGATGTCTGTCTCTGTCACTAAAGACACAAGATTAAGACAAATCGATTGACGTAAGAATCATCAATATCGGCCCACACGGTGGTCTTTTGAGCGCCACAAAGGAACAAACATACATACATTATGTAGGCTGATAAACACATTACCTTTCTTTGCGTCGCGCAGTCGGATAAAAAGTAGACCTTTGCCTTGCAGCGGGACAACACAGACTAAAAATTTCGATCATATAGTGCTATAAATAAGGAATAAAATTACACACTTATTGGTTTTATACTTTCTCTGCCCGTGACTTCATTCGCGTGGAAATCTTAAGATACACAAAAAAACAGCAACATTTTTATAAAACGCTTTCGGCCGCCGACCCACCGCGTCTCATCGCATCGTCCGCCTGCACTAATACTTCGTTTTCGCTAAGCGTTAATTCTGAATTTTCTGCTCGGCTCTTAAGGGTCGTAGTATGATGTTAAATAACCTATAACCTTCCTCGAGAATTGACCTATCAAATGCAAATATAATTTTTCAAATCCGACTGGTAGTTCCAGAGATTAGCTCGTTCAAACAAACTCTTCAGCTTTATTATATTAGTATAGATTGTGTTAATCGTAGAAGATAGACAATAGATCTTTTTAAGAGGAATAATTCCGTACTTAATACAATGTTTTTATATAACTCTATTGGTTTACGCGGCGCAAGTCAGTAAAGCTCCCAGTCGAAATGATTTTTACCGGCATCTTCAACAATCATCGTCATATTTCAACCAATTTCCACAAAATCATAATGAATTATACATCCTAAACCTTTCTCATGAATCACTCCTTTCATTGGTGAAAACTGTATGAGAATCCGTTCGGTAGTTTTTTAGTTTATCGCGTTCAGACAGATAGACGTGGCGGGTGGGACTTTGTTTTATAACATGTTATGATAGTGATTTATTTATTTATTGGATCGCCAACAGACGCTACACAGTAACATTAATTATGTTCGGCTGCAATCGAGGATACAAAGAAAACCGATATATTTTACTTAAAGTAGTATAATTAATGTAATTATTACAATTAGAGCGGTAAAACTAAGGTACGCGACAATAATAATTGTCCGATGTGACAAACTAAAGTGATCCACCAATGCATTACGTCTCGTAATATTAGTCACTGCTGTTACACGATCCTCGGTCCCACGCCAACGGATTGCTGAGAAGGCGAATCTCACGGTGCAGCGCGCGATGCGGTGTTAGTCATCGTCTCAGGAATTTAAGGTTCCGCGAGTAGCAATATAACACATTCACGTTAACATAAACTGGGACATATACAAGTGTGCGCCTCCAATTATAGGAGACCACTTCATTCACATAATAGCTAGGTATGTACAACAAGTTTGATAAGGACAAAACAAACCAAAACATTTAAATAAATCAAAATACAATAAACGAAAATCATAAAATCAAAATGAAAAACAAAACAGTAAGGGTACAATATAATAAAAAATAATACAAATTAATAATAAACAAATTCAAAGAAAATAATATAATAATAATAATATGATAACAAGAGACACGTGATTCCAAAGTGAAGAATAGGCTAGTTGAAATTTTTAGGAAACCGGTTAAAAAATTTCCTTGTGGTCAATTTTCCTTAAAACACGAATATCTCCTCAAAATTAACAATACTAATTTTTCAATTTCATAAAACTCAATTTGATATTCATAGTTAAAACGGGCGGCTCGAGTGATGTCATCATCTTTAGTCGTCAAATCTGTGACATCTGTAACTGCAACAGAGTATCTGGTGTCATACAAGTAAAAACAATTTCAATGTTTCCACCCTCTGCTCTTGGATTTTCCCTGTCTTGTTTGATATCGATTCATATAATCGATTATTTATTTGTAGGTTTTTTAAAATGAATAAATGAATCTAAATAATTATCGATTAATAGCGATTTCGAAATTAGAAATGATGACAGTGATCTAAATATCTAAAACGCAAGTGGAACGCACACTCAATAGCTTGTTTTTTTAACGCATTTGACGTTTTCGTTTTGATTTATTAAAGTCATACATTTTAATCGTATTTTTTCTGACTATTCCGTAAATAAACATGCGAACGTTATTTACTTTTTTTTAAATACCTCTAAATTTAGGGGAAAATATCTTGAGGTATGAAGCCTGAACCAATTTCCTTTTGTCCAAGTGACATTATGACTTGATGACTGAAGATCATGACGTGTCGCGCTCGGACACTGTCTGTGACGTGACCAATGGCTACGAGTATATTTTTACGTAATTATTCCTCAAAAAAAATTAATCAATCTTAAATCATTTACAAAACTAGTTGAATTTTGATACTTTTAGCTCACAACCATTGTATAAAATAAAATTCATAAGGTATTTTTCTTACTGTCAACTAACCTATGGTATCGAGTCTTTAGAAAACATCATCTTACAAACTAACTTGATATTTTAACAAGGTGATATAATACTGATTTCAGGTGAACAACGGTGCATGGTACTACGAGGTAGTCATCATTACTCCAGGAGTGATGCAGATTGGCTGGGCTACTAAGAGTAGCCATTTCCTCAACCATGTCAGTCGTCGTAATTTTATTATAAGCTATATCTACATTTTGTACCGAGTATAATGAGACAAAGTCTCAAAGTTCCAGGTTTCATATAGTGATTGTACTGGCTAGGCGCCGCGGCGCGTCGCTGTACTGTGAGGTCTTATGCACACGATGCTTTGTGGTGGCGTCTCGGCGCCAAAATGGTGGTGCTGCGGCGTCATACGTACAAATGTCCATGGTATGCCACACGGTGCGTTCCGTAGTCGCACCGCACGTACACTGGACTTGCAACCCGCGAGACGAGGCGAGGGGTGTACGCGTTACCGGAGTAACACCGTTTGTGCGGCAGAAGAAAGGGAAAAAATCTTTGCGGTGCGGCGTCGTAATGCCCGTGTGATCGCCAATGCAGGGAAATCTTTGCGTTGCGGCGCCGCAACGCATCATGTGCATAAGCCCTGACTCTGAACACACGCATAACGCACTGTTATTGGACGTTTAGGAAACTATACTAACTAAACTAGCAGCTGGAAACTGGAGGCTGTTTTATTTATTGCAAAACTGTACATTTAATGGTGTGACCCATTAAAAAAAAAATAACCTACAAATATTTTACAGTTTAAACATGTTTTTGTGTAAAGGTGTTACACGGTTAAGCCAGTAAGCATAAACTTTGAATAAATCCAGTAAATCGGAGACAAATTAAAAATACTTGTAACTTTAACAGATACTGGCCCTATTCCCTTTTCACAAAGTAAACTAATTTTAAGTTCAGTGCATCTTTTTCTTTCTATTTCATTAAGAAAAGGACAGAAGATAAATATTAGTTTAGTCCTGTCAAATTATTCAGCGCCCTAAATTGACGTATTTTTAGTAGCCAATTTTTTAATCACGTCTTAACTTGTCTATCGAGTATCTTAATTTGACAGGACTAAGCTAATATGTATCGACTGTCCTTTTCTTAATGAAATGGAAAGAAAAAGATGCACTGAACTTAAGTTTAGTTTAGTTTGTAAACAAGGGAATCGGTACCAATGGCAATTAAAAAGTTCACTTGTACCCTTCATTGGTTTCCAGGTGTTAGAATGAGATCACTTTAATTTTTGAACTAAACTAGGCATAGAGTATCAAGAGTTAGCCCATGGTCAGCTTGGCACAACAGATATTCACGATTAGTGTCCGATCACACACTAGCTGACAGCACGCTTACACGGGCTCTTGTGTTACCACACGTTTTATAATACCAGCTTCTACTCTCATGGTATCACGAAGTTTCACAAGACATACCAGCTGATTTAGAATATTCATTCACGTCTTTTAAGCGGGTGAGAGTAGGTACTTAGTACCTATTAACATAATACTTTAAAAGCAAGTCTGTTTCGAAAACTTTGCTGCTTCCATACCAAAATACTCACCGAATCAATTTGTATGAAACAGATGTTCTTTTTTCCAATATTTCTGAGTTGGTTCTTCAGTAAAAACTTATCATATTGACGAATACTCGTGTCATTTTGGAAGTATGCAGAATAGTGAATGGATTCAAAGCCAGTCGGTATACTCACTCAGACACCATTCGTCATTCACTATCCCACAGTGCTCGCGACGCGCCGGTCTGCCTAGTTAGAGCGTTATCGCACGGACGATATGCCAGCGTTCTTGCAGCGAGGCGATTTAGTAACTTGCTCTCCGCGTGTGCAAAGCGAGCTCGCTGCGACCACACTATATGTTATCCGCATTTTCACAATATTTTACACTCGTTTGTCTCGCTCTATCTTGTACGCAACAACAGCTCTCGTTCCGCAAACGCTGCGAACACGTTGTGCACGCTCGGCGGAAGTATTAAATAATCGCGTCGCTCGAAACACGCTCGCAAATCGCCAGTGTGATAAAGGCATTAGGCATAGCAAATAGCATATACAAATATAGCCTAATACTCGTTTATTATATCGAGATAATTTCAAGGGCATTTTACCTAAGCTATGGTTTCCGAGCTGGCCACACACACAGTTTCTACTTTAAAAGACATTCGAATCGTTGTTTTGCAATTTATCCACACATACCTAGTTACCATACAAAACAAAACAAAATAAAGGTCACTTGTTATTTTTAGATGTCAGTGTAATTTAAAAAAGAACATTAACTAATTGTTAAGTAGCAAAATATTGATGTTACGGGCTCTTCGACTACGACTACGGACTCTCTTGTTATGCTTGAGATCAAATGCTGGCCATAATTAAAAAAAAAAAAAATTGAAGTTTTAAATATTCTTGTAATCTTGTTTCGATTTTTCTTTAACTTTTGTTTCGATTAATGGCTTGGTATTCTGAAAATCAAAATTTTGTTTAGTTATCTTGTTAAAACAACATCTTGCGCTAATATGCCACAAATACGAAGACATTATGGACACAATTACTGCAACCAGAGCCGTTACAATAATCAAATAAGGAAATTCGCAACGGTCTGTGGGTTTGCAACTGGGTTTTTCTCGAAGATCTATCCAAGTGTTGCAAGAAGACCAGGTTCGAGTAGAGTTCACATTACGTCTGTTCACGAGGATCTGTACATCCAGCTAAACGCCCGACGGGAACGCACAGTGATGGCTCGTAAGTCACAAAATCACCTACGGTTGACAATGGGTACTCGCGTCGGTGACCAAACTATCTGGAATCGATTGCACGAAGACCAGCTAACTTCAAAACGACGAGTTCTTCGAATGGCTTTGTCCAGGGCTCAACATGCCAATCGTCTAAGTTTATTCCGTCAATACTTGGAGTGGAGCATATATCAGTGGGTAGTAGTGCTTTTCACCGACGAGTGCAAAGTAAATTTTTTTAATGACGATCGGCGCATTAGGGTCTAAAGACGACGCGGCGAGTGATTTTCGGAAGCCAGCATACATGAAGTTGACCGTTTCGGTGGTCTCAACGTAATGATTTGGGGTGGGATTAGCCTACACGGTAAGACTGAGCTCGCTATTTTAAATGTGGGTTCTGTAGCTGCTCAGCGTTACATTGAGCGAGTCATCAGGCCTCATGTGATGCCATCAGCACAACAAATGAGTCCTGGGCTCGTTTTGATGTAGGACAATGCCCGTACACAGCTCAAGCGACCCAGTCTATTCTGGAAGATTCTCACATTCAAGTTTCACCGTGGCCAGCAAACATTCCGGACTTAAATCCAATCGAGCTCATGTGGGACCAATTGAAACGAAGGGTTAGAGAAAGTGAGCAAGAGGTCTGCAACCTGCAGCAACTGATTGACGCTTTGAAAGTTACCTGGGTAGACATTCCAGCTAAAAACGTGAGGCATTTGATCGAGAGCATGCATACCACGCTTCAGGAGTGCATAGCTATAAGAGGAGTTTTAGTGACTTTCCGTGTTTGTGTTTTTTATCTTAAATTGTCATTTTTTATTTAAAGTTGAATAAACATGTTTATTCATAATCTATTTTATGTAAACAGTTACTAGCCTAAAAGGTAAACAATAACATTGTTTTATGTTTACTGAAAGTAAACAATTAATTTCATAATTTTAATGGTACACTTTAAATACCTAGTGGCCCTTATTTGTTTTTGACTAGTATATAAGGTGACTGGTAATCATGATAACAAACAACTTTTAATTCGGGACCAAACCTGAAACCGCGAAAAAAAATCAGCTGCTCCCTACATTTTGTCGAGTGATGCAAACATGAATGTATGGTACAACAATTATTTTTTTCGCGGAGTCAGGTTTGGTCCCATAGTAAAAGTTGTTTGTTATCATGAGTACAATCATGTGTTTAAGTACCGGTCACTAATCACCAGTCACCCTATAAAACATTATTAGTTTTAGTATATGCGAAACCGAAACACGGGTCTAGTATTTTTATGTAAAGAACCTATGTACAAAGTACAAAATTTCAAAACTGTATCATGAAAAATGAAGCATGTTATGGTACCTTGATGTCCGTACAAAAACATGGTCACCACGCGCTCCGAACCGCCCGCGCGCGCCTGTACCTCCAGCGTCGCGCTACACTCGCTTATTGATAACTAATTTGGCAGTAGGTGCTAGACCGTACGGCGATTGTATTGTAATATTAACTGGTGATAAAATTTTCTATCACACTTGCAGGCTTTGGACTGTCGTAATGGTCAAGTGTAGGTTGATATTATTATGTACTTTAATCGTAAATGCAGCCGTAAGTGATAAAATGGAAGTCAATGCGATTTGTTGCACCTTATGCCAACCACTTAAAGTTCAATGTGGATGAAAAGTGTTAAACATCGTATTACTTAACCACAGCAGGCTGTAGGTACAAATAATAACTTTCTACAGTTAACCATCTTGGCGTGTTTAATAATGTTAATCATCACTATTTACTAATTTTACTAATTTATTTATTAATTTAATCACTATTTACGATTGATTGGCGACCGAGTTATCACGGCTAGCGGCTTTCGGAGGCCGAAAGGTACCGTAGTCCCTAGATCTTTGTGTGACGGAAAGCATTGTGTAATGTATTCCACGATACTCTGATGCCGAATTGCTCCTAGTACCGCCGCACTGCCCCAGAGATTTGTTAAGACCACAAACTGCTAGTAGACGTACCATTTCTGTGTACTGGACGTTTGTGTATGAGAAAGACACGGTTACACGACACACGATAGGTCATACTACATACTTACTTTTTACACACTACTGTTTTTTTACTTTTTACACGATCAACCAAAACACAACTGTAGGCCCACTGTAGCAATGGGTAGCTCGCCGTCCGATAAGGCCAGGTTCGGGTCGACGGTGCGTTGTGTTCCACGGGCGCCTCAAAGAGATGTCAGCACTAGCTGAGGACCCCTTCAGCTAGGGCCAATGCCTGCCAGGGTTGCGGGTTGTTTGAAAGAGTTACCGTGACCCTGGCACAAGCAACTGAAGGAACATGGATGGGTTTTAGTCAGTAGAAGTCTGACACGCCCTCCCACTCCGCCAAGAGCGGGAGAAGTTATTTGATGATTGGCCATCCAAAAAAAAAGGCCCACGGCGGCCGCGTACTCGCGGAGAGTGTGACACGTGCGTGCGCGCGAATCTGTAGCATCTGGGCGACTGAAGGGGTGGTTTTACCCCAGCCCCGCTGTGCGTCCGTGCCTAGGTAGGTACTTGAGGTGTGCGGTGCGCGTGATTGCCGATAGGTACTTAGTGTCGCACTGTCATTGACTTATATCGCTCGATGTCAATACATAACATGGTGTAAAAATGATTAGAATCGATTCAGTTACTTATTCTGAACTAACAATATTCAGGTCTCGCACATACTAAAAAACATGTTGTATATAAAAGTTTTTCAAGAAATAGGATAGTGTATGTGGCCAGATCTATGACATCTATCTAACAGCCGTAATGTAGCCAAGGAGGATGACACAACGTTAATACGACATTTTACTAGAAAGCAATACAAACTGACATTTTGAGTAAACTTAGTCGTAGAACTAGAACATAGAATAACATTTAACATAGGTTAGGTACACCTAGTGTTTTTGAAATGTCATGACGAAGATCTTAAACTATTAAAAAGCTAAATTAACTCGCTACATGCTAGTGTCTTCTCCTTGAGCTGTTTTAATAAAGCTTTTCAAGTGTCCCTCCCGTCTATTTCAGCTACTAAGAATCTATTTGTAAATATCACAACATATCTAATTTATTTTCTGTATTTCTAAGTCCAAGTTTCCAAACCATTCTTAAATACTTTTGTCTCTAACTAATACTCTCGTTTACAATTTCGGTCTAAATCTCCTTTTAACGGCTGCTTGATCATTCACTAAAGTGCCTACAAATCAATTAAAATGATGTTGCTACATAACGTACAGTACAAATATTATCATTTTTAGTCGCTAAAGGTTATGACGCACGAACGACGAAATAACAGAGTTTGTGGGCACTCTAAACCATAGCTTTCTTATGTGTTAATGACACGCTTTTGTTATCAACTAAGGCATCTAATTTTTTGAAGTGTAACTAATACTTTACAAATAATAAGCTTCTAAAGTTTCCACCTGAGGCCTGAGACTTTCAGTAGGAAAGAAATAAAAAGAGAACATGGCGGAGTATGGAATACGCACAAACCCGCTTTCTTGCCCATCGTCACTCTAAAAGCAGCATTGTGTTGAATAATACTTAAGTATAGTTATTATTTAACACAATGCAGAACATTTTAACAAAATAGGCAACTATTTAGTTAAAATGTGCTGCACTATAAATGCAGTATTATGTTTTGCCAGGCGTGTCATTAACACTTTATAAGTTAAGGCGCAGCGCTGGGTCACGCAGGCACATTGCGGTCGAGCGATCTATTTTACGTTGTTCAAACTTATGCTCCTCTGCGACTACAACCTTGCTGATGCTACGCTGGTGCTGACGGCAATCTGTTTGCGCCCTCTGACAACACCCAAACACTTGGTTGTGGTTTATTATTCAGTAACAATATTTTGAAACATAGTCATTCTCGTGGCGAAATAATAACATTGACACAGGTCGATCTTCAAGGTTAAACAACGCTTGCCGAGGTAGGTCCGTTGATGAGTGACCATTCATTAAGTACCGAGAGCCTTCCGTGCCCTGGACAGCACGATGAGCAGTTGGCCGCGGCTGTCATTCGTAGATCTCTGACAGTCGATGCGGATAGTCAGAACTCCGAAAGCTGACGACCAGTCTTGCCAAAGGGTGGTGGTACCATGTAAAATACATTCAGCTGCATTCGGTGAGACTGGAAGCCGACTCGAACATAGTTGGAAAAAGGCTCGGTGTTATTGTTTTCATTTGATAGGGAGAAGCAAAAATATTATCCTTGGAGAATGAATCTTCTTACTTTTGATGCAATTTGGATTAAAGATTTGTCTTGCAGTACCTACGTTCGAATGTTATGAGGTAAACTTTTTATTAAGAGGATACCGAACGTGCGGAACACGCCTGCTCGCTTAATCACTGTTGTGAGTAAAGATCTTGTAATTTTGCATATTGAACCTCTTCGACTGTAATTTTTTTTTCATCTGAAAATAAGATTTTGCGGTATTTTTTTTTCCCGCGTACCATCTCAGCAAAACGCGTGATCGTTGAAGCCAAATGTTTTTTTCAAATGCGCATTCAGGAGGTGTGCTGTTTTTTATGGTAAGCCGAGGTCTTCATTCAACACCCTTTTCACCGTGGTTCTGTTTAAACCCATCTGATCTGGTTTGCTTTGAATTCACGCCTTGATGGCTTTAATCACCGCTGGATAGCGAAACATACGAGGTCGACCACTCCTCTCTCTGTCTTCTGTTCTTGAATCTTCCTCGTATCATTTAATAGTGCGATAAACGAACCTTTGTTTTATTTTCGTTTTTCAGATGTTTGTTTATGCATGATTTTTTTGTACCTAGTATGTTTTTTTTTTCAGAAGAAAATTTCACTTACAGCGTATCCACAACGATGCAACGCAATTACAGCGACTCGGTATCTTCTTTTTGCGTCCACTCCATTTTGAAAACTAAAGAAAAGTCTACAAAACCTAGGTTTTTAAAATCGTGAAACATTCAAAATTCGAACGTAATTTATTGATTTTTTCGTCTGCTTTCCAAATTCACGACAAATACAAATTCGTCAAATTTAATTTTTAAATTTGGAACCATGACAGTATATTTATGACCCTACTGTGTATATTGTTAAGTTTTATTATAATCATTAAAACGGAGGTTAGGGGCCACTATTTTCCGTTTTAACGATTATAATAAAACTTAACAATATAAAACTACCGTTTGTAATAATAAAACGTATAGTATTGTGGAGCATAACGTAACAAGCATATTTGCTGCATTTTGATTCTAAAATAGAAGAAATAACCAAACAAACGATGAGGGGCCACTGTGCGCTCGGTATCCTCGTAATTTTTTAGGATTGAATATTAAACAAACCCTAGGTAAAAATGTTTGTTAAATATTTGACAAAATACATCAATTAAGTAGTACATTAGTTTTATATTACAAATACATCAATTGTTAATAGTAATTAATTGGGTGTTGTCGGTGCCTTAAACATAATAAAAATGTTTCTTATTTGTCATTAACACATTCACTAGCCAGCACACAAAAAAACTCTGTGCTACAAATTGTTTGGCAAAATAGTATTCATGTTACCTAAATCAACTTGTTCAAAATACGTGTGTGAAAAGCCTTTGAATGATCATTACCACACCCCCTGGGGTGTGGTAATGATCATTCAAAGGCTTCGATCAAGAATATACTAAATACACTTAAGAGAAATAAGAAATAAATACAAAAATATTTATGCTGAAATAAAACTTAAAAATCTAGGCAATTGGGAGGAAAAATATATGGGTAATTGGTGCATATTCCATTTTTGATCGCACGACATAAGGCTACGTTGCCTTATTTTTCGGGTCGTTTTTGAGGCGCCAACCCTGAATCTAATGTAGGTATTCTTGATCGAAGTTCACAGCAGTGTTTTTCAAATTAAAATGTGAAGGTAAAGGCAGTCTAACTGCATTCAGTCAGTGTTTCGGAATCGTGTCAACGCGGGTTTACTAAACAAACCATCAATTTGAGAAACACTGCATAAACACAGGATGGCCCGTTTACAGTGGGCCTTAACAAAATTTTAGAAGCTGTTCGCCAATGTATATTCTGGGATTATATATAGTTTAAGTAGAAAACTTTTCAGTCCCCAAATTTTTAATAAAAGGATTGTGACAAAAAATTCCCAGTAGTGTTAGAAACTCCTCTAAAACCGTTGTATTCGAGCTGAGTTATCTCCTAAACTAAACAATCGCTTAACAGAGGTTCATGGGGGTAATTCGGAAAGCCCTTGGCAGGGGGCTTCTAAACAATCATTTTGGACCACTGTAAACGGGCCACACTGTATGAATAACTAGTGAATAGAGGGTCTTCGGACGCTTGCGTTTGGTCGATACTTTACTGGTGACATAAGTGACTGTAGTTGTCGACGTTTTTGGCGTACGCAAGTGACTGTTGACTTTCTGTGTCGAAATGTCGTCGCCGGGTGTGACATCGAGAGGACACGACAGTGACCGTCACCTATGCCATCAGTAAACCTGGCGACCATTTTTAGTGCCCTTTTTAACTAGTGATTATATTTGCTTTATTAGCTACCGATGCATCTCGTATCCGGCGTTCGTACCTTCACTTTTATCGCATCATCATTTCATCACATAGTACACAATAGTTTTCTTCTAGTTTGCACACACATTTGTCTCTTCATCATCGTCTTACTCATTTTTCCATCGCTTTTTTACTAATAATAAGTTAAATTAATGTGCCCACTTGAACCACATATCACTAAATACGTTTAAAGTCAAACAAATTTAAAACATAGCTCTATTTCTGTCAATTGTTTCAAGTTGACAGAGACATAATGATGTTTTAAATATGTTGAGCGCTAAAAATATTTAATCACTTGTGGTGCAAGCGGGCCTTAGTATGAATTTGCCGTTTTATTCATTTCGTTAGGTGCTGAAAATTATAACAATTATGTCTTTATTGATGTACATAAATTGCACGCAGACTGCTTACAGCAATAAAGCTTCATTTGCAATCAGAACATCATTAATTCACGCTCTGTGCATATTTATAGCATTGACTTGCAAAGTATTCGAGGCTTGTCTTCACTGACATGTCTGGATTCCGTTGAAAAAGTTAACAGCTCAACTTGACGGCATAGCACACCAACACTAGTTATTGTGTTGTTCAGTACCTATAGCTTCTCTAGAAAAAAGAATCTCTCTCTCTCTCTCTCTAGAATTTTTACTCCTACTTCAACAAGCTCTACATATTATAACCATTCAATGAAAAATGGTTGCTAATGAATTAGAACAAAACTAATCTTGACCTTTTAAACAGCAATTTCATACTAAACTTGTACGTTTTACATGTTAGCTTTGCTGTTAATCTCATGCCCGTTTCTTATATTCAATAATAATTTACAGTCCAACGACTGCGACCGATTGCTTCTGTTCAATCATTCGTCAGAAAACATTTGACGAACCTACTCGTACAATAGTTGAAAACCTGCGAATGAAATGCAAACGAAATCTAATTAAGAGAATAAATCAAATAATAATATGCCCATAATGGGCTATATGATATAGGAACCGGACAGGAGGGACTAAACTTATTTCTATGGACTTCCTCTATCTTTGCCTTAAAATTCTCGAACGGCTGAGAACTGGCACCTAACAATAATCATTCTGCAAACCTTATCTTTCTTAGAACTGCTTATAAATGTGTTTAAGCTCAACTCTTCTGATTTCTTTTAATAGTGCGTATTGTGTTCGCAATGCAATCATTTAAAACTTTTGCTGAAGTTTAACTTGCAAATAATCCTAATGTTTTTTTATAGTAACAAACTTACGAAAATCACCGACGCGTCATAATTAAACGCAAGTAAGGGTGGGAATACACATAGAGATACAGGCACTTTGTGGAATATTCCCACCACAGATTCTTTTTTGCTTTTTTCTTTAAAAATTTTGTTTAGAAAGCCTTCTTTCTAAACCCAATAGCGCGCGCACTACGCACTGTTAATACCACACTGGTCCAAATCTGTTTTACTTGTCAAACGAAATGGTTTCTTAAAATTAAAAACAGAATTAACCCATTAAAATATTTTTTTAAAGTATTATATGTGTTATGATGGACCAGGTGATTAATGGGGGCATTATACTTAATGCCCGGTCATTATGAATAATGTTTAGCTCTATCGGGCTAAGTGATTAATACTATCTTAACTTCGTTATTTATCACATTGCACGGTCATTATTATATTGCTACATGATAATTGGGAAATTTGATAATAAAGCTAAATTTGACGCGGTGTGAGGGCGGGGAGGGAGGCACGCATGGCGTGGCACGCTTTGACCTAACAGAGACCGCCATTCAGCGTGCGGCGGACTTCAAGCGCTATTGTTTTTGTTTAGTTTTGCATTGTAAGCGAATGGTTAGGCTAGGTTTTTTTTTTTTTAATCTGTACACTATCGCGGACATGACCGTCCGCGCCTTTGATGGTTAGGTTAGGTTAAATATGTTTGTATTACTCTGCCCAAAAGGTGATGGACAATATGTATAATGCCCGGTCAATTTGATTATTTGGATAATTCTTATCAAATTGCACTCTCATATTGGGCATTTTTCATAATGACCGGGCATTATGTATAATGCCCAATTTATCACTTGGTCCATAACTTATACACGCTGCTTTTATTGGCTAGGGAGCTGCCATGATAATGCTGTACTCATCATTATAAACAACTTATACTATGGGACCAAACCTGAAATCGCGAAAAAATTCGGCTGTTCCCTTCATTTTGACGAGTTATGCGAACACTAGCTTGTGCCCGCGACTTCGTCCGCGTGAAATTTATTGTTCCCCCGAACCACCCCGTCGCGTCGCATCGCATAGCGTATCCCGCCCGCGCGATTACTTCGTTTTCGCTTAGTGTTCTTTCTTTTTTCTTTTTGCTCGGCTCCTAATGGGACCCTTTCCCAAGAAACCTTTCTCATGAATTGGGCTATCAAATGCAAAAGGATTTTTTCAAATTTTACTGGTAGTTCCAGAGATTAGCGCGTTCAAACAAACAAAAAAACAGAGTCTTCAGCTTTATTAATTACCTACACCTACCTAGTATATTTTTTATACTATTATTAATTTGATTACCATTAAAAAGTTATAGTGAGTCAACCTTAAAAGATAGACATATGCTATCACGGACTTTTTTTTTAACTTTTTAAGAGGAACAATTCCGTCATACATGATTGTTGCTTCGGAAGCTCTCAAAACGAATAAACTTTCCCCTTTTTGCAACATTTTTCATGCTCCGCTCCTATAGTTTTCCTCGATAAATGGGCTATCCAACACTAAAAGTGTTTTTCAATTTGAACCATGAGTTCCTGAGATTAGCGAATTCAACCAAACAAACTTTTCAAACTTTTTTTAATCTAACTAATATAGATATAGATAGATAAATTAAGCTCTTTGTACAAAAACGATGTGACCGAACCGAACTTGTAGTAAATCTTTTTGATATGTGTTGTTGTTCTACGATGTTTTGAAGAACAGTTTGTGGTAATTTCGTGGTTTACCTACAAGATCATTTTAATTGGCACCTAGGTAACTACTTTCTATCTACTTATTATAAAGACTATTTCTGTCTACATTTCGTTCAATACCTTTTAAAAATATCTTGAGGAAATAGATACCTACCTACTACGTAATGATTAAGGTGATGAAAAACCGGACTATCGACACCAGACTCACAAAATGTATTGGGTACTTAAATAAAAAGACTAAAGATACAACAGTATTCAGACATACAACAGTATTTCACAAAGTGGGTAGTATTGAATCTCTGACAATCAAGTGGGTGAGGTGCTGCTCTCCTTGCTAGGCTATGAAATAGCCTGGAGTAACAGTGCCGAGTCATGATATATTTCAATCATGATTCGAAAGATACGTGGCGCCATCTATTATCATAAGAAAGTTATTGTTGTTTTCCTCGGGAACAGTATTTTTTTTCGGGGTGAAAAGTATCCTATGTCCGATACTGTACACCAGAGAACGTATATGCAAAAATTCAGGATGTTCGGTTCAGTGGTTTAGGCGTGAACATTTATCAAACAAACAAACTCACTTTCGCATTTATAATATTAAGTAGGATAAATGTAGGGTACAGATGATTTTTTTTTTTCACTATTTCGGGTTTGCAGCTCCCTAGTCAACCAAAAAGCAGGGTGTATAATACAAGCATTTCTAGGGAACAGTATTTATTGGCCCTTTCGAATACTATGAACGAATACTCACCCAAAAGAATAGGCTAGTTGACCGTGTTTGAGAATCCGATTAATGACGTTCCTTATGGTCAATTTCCCTCAAAATCTGAATATTACAGCAAAACAAACAATTTTAACAAAACTAATTTTTAAATTTTATAACGCATTATTATTTTCAAAACGGTCTGTCATGGCAGCTCGAGTAACTTCATAACAATAACATCCATCCTGTTAAATCTATGCGGTTTTTTTACAGTGTTGCCCGCACACAACTTCTGTCGAAATAAGTGTAATAATATTCGGTAGTCTTAGGGTCAAGCCATATCTGTCAGCACGGAATCGAATTTTTTCATGCTCTATCCTTTTCTATAGCGATAGAAAAGGATAGAGCATGAAAAAATGCGATACCGTGCTGACAGATGTGGATCCCTTAATTAGTCGGTTTCCTCTGAAGATTTAAAAAAAGATCCGTCAGAGGCAGCACTAGTGGGGGGTACATATGTATGTTTTGATTTCCCTATTAAGAGTAAAACTGGTGGATGCCAAGCTTCACAGTTTGGCTCATCACCGCAAGGTTGCCTGCTTGTCGGTCTTCTACAGATTGTACTTCGTTGAGTGTGCCTATGAACTCCACAACCTCATTCCACCGGCCCCCTCTACCATCGGACAACTAGACGCACTGCAAGTTACCATCTCTACTTGTTGCTATTCCACCAATTCGCACTAAGCTCACACAGCAAAAGAGTGGAACTTTCTACCTACGTCTGTGTTTCCGAACGCATACAACCCTAATCTCTTCAAAGTGAGAGTGTCTTCTTTTAGGGCTTCTTCTGGGTATGCTTACTCCATCGTCAACTTTGTCTCTGTCACCTCCGACCTGGACTAGAGTCGAGAGCAAACCTATCTGTAATAAAAAAAGGTTCCGAAGTTGGGATGAATTTATCCCAAGAACAAACTTAACATTGTAGTTGAAAAGCATGTTCTCCCATACGTTCCAACTACAAATGTCCATAGTTAAGCAGAAAGAACCCAACCCACATTACACCTAATGTGGGTTGGTTTTCTTTTAACTATGTAAGTTTGTACGCATATTGAGAGATTTACCATGTTATTTTAAGACCATAGACTTCTTATAGGTTTTCCATTAATCTATAGCCATTATTATATTTTCTGTATTTTTTTCAAAATTTTAAGGTTAGTAGTTTCTGAGATAAAGGGTCAATTTTCGTATATTTTCTTAAATTACTTTAAAACAGTTTATTTATAAATTATAAAAAAAATAATAATATATTTGAGACCCTCACAATAAGCCCTTTCATTTGATATATGGCACGGTACAGTTTGCAAATACTTTTTTTTTTTCTTATTTGCCCCTTATAATTGACCCCATATTCAAAATTTATAAAGTTACATTACACGTCCGTGTTTGGGTCACAGAAATACATACGTGTACCAAATTTCAACTTAATCGATCCATTAGATTCGGAGCAAATTGGCTGTGACAGAAGGACAAACAGACAGACCGACAGACAGACACATGAGTGATCCTATAAGGGTTCCGTTTTTTTCCTTTTGAAGCACGTCCGTGTTTGGGTCGCAGAAATACATACGTGTACCAAATTTCAACTTAATCGGTCCATTAGATTCAGAGCAAATTGGCTGTGACAGACGGACAGACAGACACATGAGTGATCCTATAAGGGTTCCGTTTTTTCCTTTTGAAGTACGGAACCTTAAAAAAAGTAACGATAAACATACATTTTGAAAATGGAATTAACGGAAGATATGTATGTACTACCTGAAGCAAAATTGAAATTTGCAAAAATTCAAGATCATCGTGTCCGGAATTTAAAACGATGGCTTGCATGCTGTGGCTTACCTGTTTCAGGTAATTAAAAAAATGTACTCATAGAAAGTCACCGTCAACTACGTTGACAGTTCGTGTTCGTGTTATTTTCATGTACATACGCCAGCAGGTCAAGCTACCCGAAACTGTCATATTTTCCCAATCAACCTAGAACCTAATGCCTTAGCGATAAAGTTGAAAATTATTAAAGAAATTTTACAGATTGTAGTACTTGATGTGCTGGCGTCTGTACATATTTTTGGTGGGCTGGCAGTACATGGAGCGTATTAAGAAAAATAGTAATTTGATTTAAATGTATTAAAATAATCGAGAAAAACCTGTAGAAATGCGACGTTGTCAGCCTGCGCGGAATAAACGCTCTTAAGAGCAGATGTAAAACCTTCTTTCAGAGCAACTGTAACTTATGAAATAAGTACAGCGCTTGATAATAACAGTAGCAAAATTATTTATGCTCAGTGTCAGTGTCCAGCATCTATTTCGAAAAACTGTTCCCATATCATTGCTTTATAAACTCGATGATTATACTGTAGGATACGTTTTTTATTTTTATTTTTTTCAATTGTTAAATTGGTTCTTCGCGATAAATGAATCCACTCCAAACACTTTTTCTTGTCAACTTGAGGTTTTATAAAGGGCACAAATTTTATACCAGCTTGCTTGTATCGACTGTCAGAACTGCAATTCACGAATGCATATTGTTTAGTAGGCATGATCATTTGTTTTTTAATATTTTTAATTCACTTTACTAATTTATTTATTTGAATGATAAGGCATGCGTTTAACGTTACTGTTAATCTTAAATGGGAAATCAAAACACGTGTACCTACCCCCTACTAGTGCTGCCTGTGGTGGATTTTAGGAAATTAAGAACGTTATAAAATATTTTAAAAATAATGTTCAAAGCAGACAAATAATTGGTCAGTTGTCCTAGACGATTTCCATTTCCTAACTTTTAATGTACCTACACAAAATATGACTGAACACTAGGTACTAATTTAGTACGAGAAGGACACACTACTAATCAGTGTTGTACTTTTCAAGACCTTTCCTTTCGTACATCTATTGTTATGCAATAGAAACTTTATGACTGACAAATGATGTTTGTACTTGAAGTAGTGATGTGACGCGCTCTGATTCGCGTTTAATGTCACATGACCAATAGGTTTATTATTACGCAATTATACTTAAATCATTTACAAAATCCGGATGATTTTTTTTAGCTCAGAACCCTACATATGGTGTTTTTCTTACTGTCAACTAGCCTATTGTTGAAAAAAGACAAGTAATTCAGAAACTTTAATCAGAAAACCTCAATTCTAACGTACCTGATTTCAATACCTACTTACAATCATCATAATTATCAATGTAAGCTAAAAAAATATACATATATATTATATATCAAAGGATACATTGCGAATTTAAAATAAAAATATGTTCTAGACTTCTAGTTAAAGCATGCTGACCAGTGTGCTAAATTATATTTTGTGTTATTTGTGTTGCGCATAAATGTGGACCCTCACTTCACCCCATTCATTTAACGCCTTGGTTTTATATAGGAGGGGTACGGAATCGGGGATGATCTCTACTCCCTGTCATATGATGGATGTCGTAAACTCTTGTGGCATGAGGCAAAGCCATCTCCGGTGTTCGAGGTGGACGGATGGCAACCAGGGGATATCGTCGGCTGCCTTATTGACATGGAAGTCGAGGAAGCGATATTCTCGCTCAACGGCCGCCGCATTCGGACATGCACCAATGTGTTCGAAACAACGCGGTAAATGTGCATTTTATAATATGTCCTTATCGTTCTGGACCAGGTGCCGTTTAGGGAAGTGTCGAGTCATCATTGCTCCAGTGCGAAAATGGGATCTCGCTATAAGACCAACCGGCCTATTTTGTAAAAATCTCACCGTGAAAGTGAGCTGTAATTCCACCTGATGCTTACTTCGAGCTCACTTCACTTAAGTTTACACGGTGACATTTTTACTGAATAGATCGGTTGTATAGCTTTTACTTCCCTATACGGCCCTTAGAGCCAGTTTCTCGATCCAAAATTATCGCAAAATGAATGTCTCCTTGTCAAGCGCGCGTAAACTGTTGCGATTGGGTGAAAGATTTATCAACAGCCAATCGCTGCAGTTTACGCGCCCTTGATAATTTGTTTTCGCGATAATTTTCGTTCGAGAATCTGGCCCTCCCAGTGAATATAATTTCTAATTTGTTTTTATTATTTTTTACTCATAGCTTGATAGGATCGGCGTCCATGTGCAATTAGATTGCGGTCGACCGACGTCGACTGGTCCTCAGAGATCAATGTAGACCTCACAACACAATCAATGAGTGATCTATGAATGAAATCCAGCTGCAATGCACTGCACTGGGTATATCTGACTGGCCGATCTATCGCAATCTAGGCGCACTTTCTTTTATTGTCGTACTTCCACACAAACAGCAAAAATGTTTTGTTACACTATCTTACAATATCATCTCATGAAATGTTTTAAGTTGAATTTTAATATCAGTTGTTTATTTTTTTGATTAAGTTAAAATTTCTTTTTTAAATTTTGATAATTGATAACAAAACACAAGGGCGCTGTTTGTTCGGTTGTAGAGCAAATAAGATTGATTTAAAACAACCCAGCAAGGGCTTCTTTGCCGCGGCCTCGTTCATGGCGTTCCAACAATGCCGGTTCAACTTCGGGGCCGACCCGTTCAAGTTCCCGCCCAACGACCGCGAGTTCATGAACTTCAACGACCACGGAAAACTCACCGAAGAGGAAAAGATGGTACTTATTTTAATTAAATACAGTCTATATAATTTCTGGGTCAGATACACGAGGAAAAGTTCGCCTCTAAGGGCCGGTTTTTTGATCCGTAGTTAACTTAAGTTAATGGTTGAACATAGTAAGGAATGGTTTAATTTTAGCTAAATGTGAAAGGCTAAACATGAATGAGTTGTGCCATTAGTTACTATTTTTTAATATGAATGAGCTAACTTGAATACACTCATGATTAGCCTAATTCACATTCAGCCATTGGTTGAGTTAACTACGGATCAAAAAACTGGCTCTAAATGTCGATTATCGTATTATTATGGTATGGAATCAAGTTACTATGGTTTCAAGTCACTTCTTGAACATCTTCTAACGAGTTTCTTATGGAATAGCTGTTACATTAAATTTTTTTAAACGTACAATTCTGGTAGACCTATTAAACTTATTGTACGGTTAAAAATGAATTCACTTAGTGTTTATTCTGTTTTAGAAAACAGAATAAACACTAAGTGGATTTTGTGTGTAAATATATCTCCTGCGCAGGTGTTGCCGCGGCGCATCATGTTGGAGGGCTTGCGTGCTACCACCAGTAAAGACAACGCTTGTACCATCTGCTGCGATGCCGAGGCATCCTGCGTACTGGAACCGTGCAACCACGGGTAAGAAAACATTATTTAAAATGTAAAACTACTACTTACAAAATAAGTGATTAGGCAGTTTGTTTACAAAAATATTAACCCAGAGTTAAGCGACCTAACTCGCCCACATAGGTGGGTTAAATATTTAGAAGTTTAACACTAGTTTTACCTCTAAAGGCTGTGTTTACCAACATTCAAACCGCCGGTTAGGTATTTAAACATTTGGTTTATGTCAAACTTCCTTCCAAATTTGACATAAAACAACTGTTTTAATACCTAACCAGTGGTTTGAATGTTGGTGAACACAAGCCTAAAGGCCGGTTTTTTGATCCATAGTTAACCAATGGTTAAACATAGTAACTAATGCATGAATTTTGGTGAAATGTGTTTGCCATAATCATTGTGGCAAACACATTTCGCCAAAATTCATCCATTGTGGCACAATGCCATTAGTTACTATTTTTTCACATGAATGAGTTAACATGAAATCATTCATGTTTAGCCTTTCACATTTAGGTAAAATTCAACCATTACTTACTATGTTTAACCATTTCAGTTAACTACGGATCAAAAACCGGCCCTAAATCTTGGTGGCCTAAGATGAATTATTTGATTAGCCTTGACTTAGCTATTAACTCCGAGTTATTTAGGATAACCCATTAACGCGCAAGTGGCCCCTAAGGAATGAATTTTTAAAAATTCTCCCTTTTACTTTCGTTACTTATGGAACTCTTGTTAAATTTCATGGTTCTAGATCCAGCGGTGTAGGCTGTGCGTTGTCTATCAGTGAAGGAATTTAAGATTTTTATTTCGTAGATATAATGTGGCTTTCTTACCACAAAACAATAATCGCAACACTTTCAACATTGCAGTGGCTTCTGCTCGGTGTGCACCGCTCAACTGAAGGAATGCCCCCTGTGCCGCGCTCTCATACTGCGGGTGAAGTTGGGGAACTCATGACTAAGGAGGCTCTCGCCGATCGACGAGCGAGCGAGTAACGTGACTTTTCTGGAGTCGCCCAGCCCGCCGTTCAGCAAACGCAAGCGACACCCAGCCTACACTCCATCGACTTCGTCGTCTTCGTCAAGCTCGGTACTAACCTCATCAAACGAGTTCCCGAACTTCCCACAAGGCGATGCGCAAGATATTATCGCTTACGTAAGATATCATTAAGCTTAATTCTGAATGTTGTAGCTGGCTGTTACTGTGGCTGGTATGTGTTGTGTTAACACCGAGTACGTAACGTTTATTGAGGCTGATTATCTTTGTTTCTATATAATTATATCACAAGAAGTGCTTAAAATTTTAACTCAACATGATCAATACCGTTTAGATTTAAAGGGTAGTAACTTGCCAATCTTGCCATGTCTCAACTTAAGGAGCCCCCGAGACTGTCAAACAGTTTGTTTAATGAAACCGTTTGATGTTGATTTGAAGGTTCATCAAATGACACTGCGCAGTTGGGTCACAACAAGCTACAGATACAACAGTGGCTTATGAGCTGAGTTTCACTTAATAGGCATTGCTCATATTTTTTTATATGTTGTAATTGAAAACCAATAAAAAAATAATATGAATATTTTCGATAAAATACGATTGACCTCGTTTGCCCTTCAAATTGCGTTAGCTTTGGCCGTACACTGTACAGTTTTGTATCGTTGCCTCAGAAAATAAAAACGTAAGTGGCAAGTATTGTCTACAATCTGTCAAGTGTCAAATTATAATATAAATGTCAATAATATAAACATATTATTTACAGTATAAATTTTTGACAATACCTATTATTTTCTTGCGACTTACCTCATAGGTAATCTCAACACTCGACAATATTCAATATATTGGAAGAGCTTTATGGAATACAGGAAGTGCTTTGTTCCAACTTGCAGCAATAATAATAATAATAGTCCAAATAAAATTTTTGTTCGTATTAGAGAAGACTTGCGAGAAAAGTGGTGTCGTTATGTAGGCGTGGAATATTGCAAGGTTTATACAATGTATTGTTGCGAAGATTTACATCTTCAAAAAGCACTTTCCGTTTAAAATTTGCTACTGTTTCGGTCAAAATTTCGAAAAATAAGTTTGTATTTGTAAATAAAAAAAGATAGATTCGATTATGTATAACGACAATTGACACTTTGACAGATGTGAGATGGATGACGTAGTGTTGACAGATTTAAATGTTTAATTATGTACAGACGCCAGCACATCAAGCTACTACAATCTGTCAGATTTCTTTAATAGATTTTCGACTTTATTGCTAAAGCATTAGGTTCAAGGTTGATTGGGAAAATCTGACAGTTTCGAGTAGGTTGACCTGCTGGCGTCTGTACTAGCGAGGCAACGGCACAATCTTTTGTGACACTGATAACGCTACCTTAAAAATATTTAATATTTTTTTTATAACTATTGAGTCAATCATCAAAATATTCAAATTAGTACGTCAAAATGCTATAAATTTTCAAAAAATAAAATAAAATGTATTGGTTAAAAAAATTTGACAATCCCCATTGCCGTTGCGCGTTCTGTCGCTATCATCGCGCGTACTAGAGATGTTTTAACGTGAATAGTTAGCTAACGATATCGAGTTCTAGGGAGCCGACGTACAGAAAAGCACAGTGAAAGATGACGCAAAGAAAGTCACAGTGTCCAATCTATTTTTAACAAACGGATAACAAAATTTGTTACACAGACAGTGCTAATAATACAGTAACAAAGGTTATCTTACAGATAACCTAACAAAAATAACGTAATTTTTAAACGCGAAAGTAGCGACAACTGGCTGAAACGTGAACTAAAGCTGTCAGGCCCCTGGTTTGGTTCTGTACACCACCGCAGACTTGTGTTGTGACGTAGATTAATTGGACCTAGTTATGCAGAAAGCACCCATGTGGCACTTTTTCAGAAACAAGTTATAAACACAGTCATACTAATTTCGACATACAAGATTTTTTGCAAAAACAGCCATGCCGATATCTCTATTTATCACGGAGATATGAGCCGTCTGATGCAGCCTTGTCCATACATCCATAATGCAACCATCAACAGAAAAATGCTTATAACTCCGTTTGTACTTTTCCCGACATGGCTGCTTTCTGCATAACACGGTTCAATTGTGAAATGCCTTCGAACAAGGATCGCGACTTCCTTGCGTTTATTACATTAATCTTTTGCTTAAAACGTAAAAAAGAAAAGAAAAAGAATTTGGTCCAAAGAATGGTACAAACTAAGACATCGTTTCACACATGAACATCTACAGATGGTGCTAGAAACTACCGCACCAGATGATTATAAGAACTTTCTTAAAATGGATGAGGTTTCTTACAAAAACTTATTGCTTAAAGTTGTCATCCGCTGAGCCTTGTTTTTTCACACGCGTTGGAAGACGATCAAACGACACGTCAAAAACAATAATATGAAATTGCATCAAACAAACTTCAAACCCGTGAATGTTTCACAAACCTATCAAACCAAGTAAGTAAACGATCAAAATGGTTTGACTCAAACCACGATCTACGTGTTTGAATCAAACCGTTTGACCATCTCGGGGGCCTTAACACTACCGGCCAACTACGGGACGTGTGCACTATAATTATGCTTGTATCACTCTATATGCTTTAACGATGTACCGTATTGTGTAAAAAGGTAGGTACTTTAGAAAAAGCAAACTTTTGTAAATACATATTTATCTTTAGACAATCTGACAAGACGTCCCTATATTAGAGATGTGTTTCAGATTGCGACTCATTCACTCATAGCTCAACCCTCCGTCCATTTCAGTCTAGGTTTCACACAGCGCAATAAGAGTGGACCAGAGGTTCACCTACTAAAAAGTAACCATTAAAATTAGGCACGTTATTCATTCATTTTTGGCCCGATAGTGTTATTTTTATTCTAATAATATTTCAATGCAATTGGCAGAATACTTTTAATAAAGTAACGTATACAGGGTGTCCAGTATAAAATGGATAACGTTGAAATAGGATATAATAGACCATTATGGCCGTTCAAAAAAAAAAAATACATACCTAGTCTTGCCATAAATATTGTCACGAAGAAAAAAAATGTTTTTAATTGCAAATAATATTTATTACTTTAACAGTGTGTTAGTTTAAAACATAAATATAGAAAGCTTATTCGAAGTGGTCTCCATTGGCTGCAATACAGTCCTTTAAACGTTAAGGCCAGTTATCAATAGAAGCACGCACTCTTTCCATGGGCAAATTCTTCACTGCCAATCGTATGGATTGTTTTAGGGACTCCAAATTATCATGGCGTTTAGAGCAAGCTGTACTCTCTAAAACTAATTATAAATCATAATCCAGCGGATTAAGATCGGGACTAGACGACGGCCAGTCTTCAGCTCTGATGAAGTCTGAAACGTTCACTTCCAACCAAGACTGCGTGGACCGAGCTTTATGACCCGGCGCCGTCTTGTTGGAAGGACCATACTTGGTTATTGAACATGGTGTTGTTAAGGGGCTTAACTACCTTCTCAAGAATGGTATCTTGATACACTTGTGCCGAGGTTTTGATACCTTTTTCACAAAAATATGGCTCATTCACTCCTTCATAGCTAACACCCCACCAAACCATCACTGAAGTCGGATAATGCCCACGTTGCACTCTGTCGACTAATTGGGAAGCTTTCTTAGAGATTTGAGCATAAATACGGTCGTTTTGTTTGTTAAAATGTTGCTCAATTGTACCGCTTCAGTAGTTGTTTCGATTTTACCACCCTATTCTTTTTTTTAAATTATCAGTTAAAAATGACCAGTTTAATAATAAGTGTCTCTTATAGGCTGCGAGTCCTAAGTCATCTTTTAAAATACGCGACATGGTTCTGGGTGCTATCTTCATCTCCCGAGATAAAATCTTTTGCTTTCTTACAGGATTTCTTTGAATTCTTTCCCTTACTGCTTTGACCACCTTTTTCGTACGAACACTACGTGGACGGCCAGATCTTTTTCTGTCACAAACAGAGGAGGTCTCATTGTACCTATTAATAGCCCGGTACACAAAAATTTGACTAATACCAAGCGTATGGAGGGTTTTAAAAATTGAATTTGCCTCCATACCAACTTTGTGTAATGCAATCACAGCGATTCGGTTCTCTTTATCACCCCACTCCATTTTAATATCGCAAAATATTGTACAATGCATTGGCGCCAAAATTAGAAAACTCAATAAACAATCGTATAAAAATGACAGATTCCAAATTCAAATGTAATATCTTTCTTATTTTTAATTGTAACAGTATTTATGGCCAGACTGTGTATAATATCCCAAGTAGTACCCAAGATATGATTTTATTGAAAAAAAAAACTGTGTAATTTCTAGGCACACTATTTACTGCCTCCTGTCACACTCAACGTACAATATTATGACAACAAATAACAGTTGGAATTCATTCATTTGTGGTTGTGGTGAAGAAGAATGTAAAAAAGTTACAATTTTTTTCTAAAACATCTTAAGTCCTTCCTGGGACATATATATACAGTATGTTAACCAACAGAGGGCGTTCCCGTTAACCCGCAATAGTATAGCATCCATACATGCTAAAAAAAATATTACCATTCGAAAACAAAATGGTTTTTATTTTTTTTAATATTAAAATATTCACTAAAAATGCTAAAAATGTTCACTAAAATATTTAAAAAAATATAAAAAATAAAAACTAAATTGCGATGTTTCCGTCCTTCAAGTACGCGTGTACAGAGTGTTTCTTTTACGTATCAATTTAACATTTTTAGTGAATATTTTAATATTAAAAAAAATAAAAACCATTTTGTTTTCGAATGGTAATATTTTTTTTAGCATGTATGGATGCTATACTATTGCGGGTTAACGGGAACGCCCTCTGTTGGTTAACATACTGTATATATATATAGAACGGCGATTCTGTATATTATATGCTATTTCAAGGTTATCCATTCGTTAGCGGACAACCTGACACCGCCTCTAAGTCAAAGAATTTATTTTAAGTACCTAGGTCATTAAAAGGCACTTTTGAACGTCAAAATTCACAAAAAAAATAGGATTGATTAGAAAATGCTCTGTTGTAGCAACATTTTATGTTTAGGTCCTAAAGACTGCCATGCTTGATCAGTTGTCCATCCTAATAACCTCAACGGTTAAAATGTGTATCAAAATCATAATAAATGTTGCCATTATGTTATGTACTCGATGTAAAAAAAAACGTGAATAACCACGTTGAATTTGGTGGTCTTACAAACTAAGTCATATCATGAAGGTTACGCAAGTTTCGATTCAAAGTCCGATTTATCTTCCTTTATCTTAAATCCACAGTACAAGTCCAAAAGTAGTTGCTGATCGTGATTCGTGATATCTTATTATGTTTTTCTCGGTCTAAATTACATTTTCTAAATCTCGGTTTTATTTTTTAACTAAATGTACATAAAAAAATTATACCATATGGCGGGATGAAAACCATCATAATTTTTAAGGTTCTTAGCACCGCTCGCTATTTGTAAGACCATTCAAATGACAGTCTGTGTGTGCATTCAATAATCAATTCACTCTTTCATTTTTTAATGCCTCATTTACATTTTGCTCCTGATGCTACTCCTCGCGCTGCCGGCCAGAATTGTTTAATACTCCTGTAGCAAGATAGAGAGAAGTGTGTGTTTACATACTGCCCTACCACTCATATCGCTTTCGAGTTTTGGCAATGGCAGACGGCGAAATAATGACAGCGTCCGCGCTGTGTCTTCTTGCAATATCTACATACAATTATGTTCATTAATTAAAAATATATCAAATTCAAAAAAAAATATCGTCGTTGTAGAAGATGGTGGATGATATCTATCCACCGTAATATAACTAATATGCAATTAATGGGTATATGTATGTATAATAAGTATAATATCATATTTTAATGTAAACTCTCGGCGACGAGTGAGCGTCGGAGCTGAATATAAACACGCACTGCCCGTCCTTTCGCTTCACTTCCGTACAAAAAACCGCGCGAGTTGCATTGCGGCTGTCCCATTTCAAAACCTAGTAAGGGACACTTTATTGCATAATCTTGCTAACCTAGTAAGTCCCTACCAAATACAAAAACACAACGTTAAAAACTCACAATTAAGCATATATACATATTTAACACATTCACTGCTGAATTATTTGGCGAACTTGCTCCAAGTGCTGCTTTATGATACACTAAACCCTGTGCGGCAAACACTCATGCGCGCCCAAAAAATACTTCGTGTGGTGCTATGAGCGCGCAGGCGCGATTGAAGAAACTCTACCCAGTGCGGCTGGGCACATATGTGCGCCGTTACAAACTTATCCCAAGTGCGGCGAGACGCCTAGGTGTGTTTGAAAATTTTCCCATTTTTTATGAGTCATAAAACAATTACGCCAAGAACAATAGAGATGCACAAAAAACCCACAGGTGCGGCGCGCCGCATTCGAAGGAAGTACATAAATTGTATGGACACGCATATGCGCCGGTAGCACTTGGTGAACGTTCGAAAATCGCACATGCGTGTCGGCCGCACAGAATGTGTTAAGCATCGAAACCTAGTAAGCCTATTCATTGCCCCGTGACCACTTTACGTATTAGGTTTTGAAATGGGGCAGCCGAGTGGCAGCAGCATGAGAAGTATCATGTTTACATACTCGTCCTGCCCCCTTCCCTGCCTAAGTGCCTACTTTCCTGATTACTGCCGTGGAAGTCAGCTGGATAAACGGGGTAAACGGGGTATTACATTATGTTTGTTTAAATAGTCAGTTCAATCCAATCCTGTTCAGGTAAACATATTCTTCTGTATTCAGAAGTGATCCATTTGTTTACATTTTCATCAGTTACATATATACCTACTTGTGGAACAGACCTATCATTAAGTTCGAAACTATAGTTGTCTCTGCCTTAGCAAGCTTTGGAAATGTTGCGGTTGTTGAAAATAATAGGTTAAAAATTAAGCATTTTTACGTAAAACTTTGAATCACGCTTTTGTATTCATTGGCAGCAGAATCAATAAAATTAGAGTGATCCCTAGTTGTCCCAGTAGTAGTAGTTGTTAAGCGGACTCTAGAAGATCATGCAGCATTACATGCGTTAACGTGAATTATCATGGCGCCTCTGCACAATCGGCGATCATAAACTTGAGGATTATTTTTGAGACAAAAAATAGCCTATGTCTTTCCACAGGACACAGTAGAATTATCATGCAGTAATTTATCTTCGTATTTATAAACCGTCGGAACGCGAGTCATTCCTACGCGCCTCGAGTTCGGTCTACACTCGGTTACCAGACAGTCGCGAATGCGCCGCAGTGAAGAACGGACGGTGTGATGCTTTTGTCAGCAGTAAGCGTGTGATCTGTGACAAATATTCATTGAAATAAGTACAAGTACTTACTTAATATGGCAAAGAGCAATTCGACCGTCCCTATTAACAATGTCGAATATACATTTTTACCAATATTCACTTTTTTACATAAATCGAATTACAATTTTTAAAAAAATCTTCTTTGTCAAAACAAACTTTGAACTGAGGACAGTTCAAAGTTTGCCCTAACGATAAAAATAATCTTTTGTGATGTTAACAATGTCAGTTCTGCGAAAAAGACCACTGTTCAGTAGGGACTAAACAGTAGTCTCCCTGCAGAACCGACATTGTTAATAGGGACCGTCGAATTGTAGACTATATGGTGCTGTTTTTGGTTGCTTGAATTCGTCAATAAACGCACCCTGAGATAACATTTCTTAAATTACCTTAAAAAAACTCCTAAAGGTAAGAATATATAAAAAAAATATACATAAGTACTACGTAAGTAATTTGGTTCATTTTAATAGGTAGGTATTTCGCTTTTTCCACCGAGTCAAATACCTAGATTAATAAATAAATAAATAAGTAAGTGGATAGGGTGAAAAAAGTAACACACGAGTGACCTACCTACGCTTGCGTTAAAAAACTAGTAGGTAGTTTCCTATAGTTCCTATAGTAGTATTATTGAGCTAGACGAAATATCGTTATGAAATGATTATGAGAGTAATAAATGGTAGGTACCTACGTAGTAAGATTTACATTATAATTTACTTTATAAGTAAGATTTTGTAGTAGAGTTAGAGGATTTGATTGATGTAGGTAGCGCACACGCGATGATATGGTTGATATTAAGTACCTAACGTTTGATTCGACATCGGATGGGTGACCAAAAGAATTGTTATTTTGAGTTGCTCCGTGCTGTAGGTAATGGGGTCGTTAATAAGCCGAGATGAAAAATATAATTACTCGTCGGCTGTTTCTTGCATTTTTAATTCAATACCAAACTCAAGCAGATGATGGTGGTAGGTAGGATGAAATTAATATACTGTAGGCGGGCAGCCCTATCGCGTGTTTACGTATCGCTTGGCTGTAGGTAATTATTTCGAGAACAGGGGCCGAGTCACATTACTGCATGATATTTCTACTCCCAGGATGCCATCTATCTCCACGCCAATTTTTTTCGAAATCCGTTCAGTGGCTTAGTTTAGTTTTTCAGGTAATCGGCTATGATCACCGATTGTGAAGAGGCGCCATCATGTTCAACATGATAATTATTTTCACTAAATTCTATGCTTGGTATCATAGTCATTTTATTCAGTCAATAGTACAAGTCTATTTTGTTTGTGAAGTTTGAGCGCAATGTATCGATTATTCGCTTCAACTTCTCCATTGTGAAATCTTTGTCGATTTTTTTCAAATTGTTGGTCTGAAGTATTTTTCATGTGTTTATCCATGTATGTTTTACTTTTCGAGTCCCATAATTCTGGACAATCTAATAGGTTGGGGAAAAAGTTTCTTCGCATTTTTTAAGAAAATTCAAAACATTTTGTAATATAGTTTATTTACATTTAACTAAAGTATGTAGGTACCATTTTGTTCGATAACTTTTTGCCATCTTGTAGGTAGGGACATGACATGATCCCATTGCTATAGAAATTTTGGCACTTCTGGTCAAAATACCGCGACAAGTGGTTTTGGCAGTCCTCTCGTGATGTTAACCTGACACTGCCTAAAGAATTCTGAAGAGACCGAAACAGGTGGACATCTGAAGATGCAAGGTCAGGACTATACGGCGGATGCATTAACACCTCCCAGACAAACTCTCTTAATTTTTGCTGAGTGGCTAAAGATGTGTGAGGTCTAGCGTTATAATGATGAAAAACCACACCCCTTCTGTTGATTAATTCCGGCCGCTTTCTCTCAACTTCTTGCTTTAATCAGTTGTTCGCAGTAGAGTTCAGAATTGATGGTCCTGCCTGGTGGTAACAGTTCATAATGAATAATGCCCTTCCAATCCCACCACACACACAGCATCACGTTGTTGCGAGTTAACCCGGGTTTCGCCACAGTCTGTGAAGCCTGACCGGCCACGACCACGACCACGACCTTTTTCACACGTTCTTGTCATACGTGATCCACTTTTCATCACCAGTTATCAGCTTCTTCAAAAATGGTTCGGTTTCATTACGTCGTAATAAAGAATCACAAATGAGTACACGGTTCATTAGGTTTCTTTCAGTGAGCTCGTGAGGTACCCAAATGTCGAGTTTTTTTGTGTACCCAATTTTTTCAAATGCGCCAATACTGTTTTGTGGTCAATTTCCAGTTCTTCAGCTATGTCGTAACTACTGACATGCCGATCTTGCTCCACTTTTTCAAAAATGGCATCCATTTTATCCGTAATAGGGCGACCAGAGCGACGTGCATCTTTGACATCAAAATTTCCGGATTGAAAACGCTTAAACCAAATTTGTGCTACTCTCACAGACACTACACTAGGTCCATAAACATCGCAAATTTTTTTCGCGGCTTGCGTTGCACTTTTACCTTTTTTGTAGTAAAATTTTAAAATGTATCGAATTTCTTCATTAGATTCACTCATCTTGACGGTACGAAAAACAAATGAAAATCACACATTTTCCTAATTTGAATTTGGAATTATGTTCTTTAAAATTTAAACTTTCAATGATACCAAAACCAGCCAGATACAAATAGTATAGCCAAAGAGATTTTATTACAAGTTCATACATACTATAAAGCGAAAAGACTTTTTCCCCAACCTAATATATAAATGACGAATTCCTTCGCATCTGCGCTCAATTTCACGTCGTCATCGTCGGGAATCGGCGGTCGGTGCCGATCCGCTGTCCATGTCTATGAGATGCCGATCTGAAGACGATCAGGCATGCATTATTGCCATAGCTTGCAGGATGAAAATATAAGGAATTGTCAATCAACTGCCAGCACGTTTTTTGCATGTCATTCGCAGCAATCAATACAATTAAACGGTCATGTATACATGACAGTACGTAACGCATGTCATGCCACATGATCGTCTAGGGTCCGCTTTATGCAATAAAAAACATTATAAAATTTAAGGAAAATTGTACTACTTTGAAAGAAAGAAAGAAAAGTATTTATTAAGACTCGCACAGGAAGAACACGAATTAAGCTTAACACACTTAAAAAAGAAGTGAAATAAAAAAACTAGTCCCGTACGAGGTGAAAAGGCTCCTATCTCAGCATAATGCTGCAACATTTATAAGTAAGTGTCGCAGCGCTGGTATTGTGATAAGGCCCGCTGTGATGTCATGGACAATTACAGAAATAAATAAGTAAAATAAAAAATAGATTTGTGAAATAACATATAAAAATAAAATATTTACTATATTTGGATTCGAAACCGCCTGTCAGCACCCGTCGTAACATCAGTTACTTTTTTTTCCCTTATGGCTTCGCACGGTTTGTGCATTTAGCCAATCGGTTACTTGTCTATGACTTTAGTAACTATGGTGCATAGACAGAGAATGCTATAGACAACAACAAAGCGTGTCCCAGAAAGAGACAAAAGAAAATACGTCACAATATTTAGGGTTACCGTGTGAGGAAAAATTTACCCCACAATTTGTTTGAAATACAAAGGTGTTCGGAGAATGGATAGAATTAGAAATTAGTAAGTACAGACGCCAGCAGATCAAGATACCAGAAACTGTGAAGTTGAAAATCTATTAAAGAAATTTGACAGATTGTAGTAGCTTGATGTGCTGGCGTTTGTACCTTTGTAAGAGAAAGCCTGACAGTGACACTGCTAAATTGGTTTATCATCGGTACAGACATGTGATGCCGAGCAGTAATAAAGGTGTATGGAAGAAGACATGCTGGCGAACTCAAACAAATTGTGATGAGATGAATGATGATGATGATGATGTGATTCTAATTACTGTGTTAATAGGTTCTGGCTTTGTGAGTAAATAATACAACTTTGTTAAGTAACTTTTATTGATTTTATACGTTATTGTCCTAAGCTTCGTATGAATGTTTCCGATTTTTTGCTTGGGTTCAAATCCTTTTGTTGCGTGATGTATAAATTTTCTCAAAATGTGTGCATATTTTTGATGACGGTTTCGGTGTCCAATCTGTTCGTCCTGTAGCTACAATTCAATTTCTACGTAAATTATCATGTTCAAGAAAATTGCAACAAGCCATTGATTCTTTCAGATATACAATATGTAACAAAAACCCTGTTGTTCCTTTTAACACATGATTGTACTCGTGATAACAAACAACATTTACTATAGGACCAAACCTGAAATCGCGAAAAAAAAATCTTCCGTACATTTTGACGAGTTACGCGAACATGAATAGATGGGATAGCTGATTTTTTTTCGCAAATTCCGGTTTGGTCCCATAATAAAAGTTATTAGTTATCATGAGTACAATAATGTGTTAAAAGGAACAACAGGGTTTTTGTTATATATTGTATAATTAATACACACTGCAGAATGAGTACATATTTCCCATTATAGTAGGTAATAATGCTAAAGAAAAGTTGGCAACACCAAAGTTCTAGGTTAGAATTAATAATTGTTATTTTTGCGTTCTTTTATCGAAGAATTTACTGCTAGGGTACATTATAACACAATTTATGAATATAATAAAATATTATTGAAAGCCTAGTAACTGATAAAGAGTGGTATACTTACAAATAAAAAAACAAGTCTGGAATTTTCGTTCCACTATCATTTTTACACCTACACTGTGACACCGCACCATGTTATTTTTTTAAATTGTTGAAATATTAAGTCTAAACTGTTCACAACAGAATATAACATAAATTAATTAACTTAAAGCCTTAGATTATAGAATGTCCAGACTCCTAGTAGGCCACCGTAAATTGATTTCAAATTTAAGAAGCTAATACTAGCTTAGTTGTCCGATCCCTGCGCCACAAGTCAAAGAACGTTCGCCGCGTAAACGTCAGGAGCCAGGTGTTTTAATTTCTAAAAAAAAATACAGTTTGTGCTGTGAAATCCTGTAAAAATTAAACTACAATAAAAGAAAAGTGCACTAACATCTCATTTCATAAGTAAGTATTCAATTTCACCGTGTATTTCTTAGTTAAATTTGAAAACTAAAAAATAATAATGTGACGCAGTAACTGTTGAAGTGTTGCCTAGGGCATGAAATCAGTTTACCAATATTTTTAACACCTCACGAAAAAAACGAGGGATCACAAAGGAGTTTTATTAAAATGGACGATGATTGTTTTGTGAGTGTTAGTTTGTTTCTTTAACCGTACCTATAGTTCGGAAACTCCCTCAACTGGACCCGAATACATAACCTCCGTCGGCTCGTTATTAGAGTGACGACATACCACACCCTAAATTGATTATGTAAATATTTATTATTCTACCCATCAAATCTTACGAGTGTGCGTTAATTAAGAGGTTTGGATAAAAAGCGCATTTATTATGCTATGTTAAGTTATGCCATTAAATTTTTCATGTTTAGTACGTACGCAAGGATAATAATTTACTTTTATAGAATCCAAGTTTTTAAATGCGATAATCGCCATTTTGATGACAGGTCGAGGCTAAAAAACATAAAAATTGGGGATTCCGAACATCCAAACTTCACCACAGAGGCAGTGAATAATACATTATTTAATTATTTGACGAATTCATTCATTGTTCAAGGTAAATACTCGTAAGTAGTGGTAATCAAGTATTTTAATATCCAAAGTCAATGTTTCGTGCCAATTGTGCTTGTTTACATTTTTCCTTGTCACAAATATCACACACACACACATGTAGATATGATGTAAAATGTGACAAATATTATTCAAAATATTATAAATATAATAAATAAATAATATCCTGGGACATTTCACACACGGTCATCTAATCCCAAATTAAGCAGAGCTTGTACTATGGAAACCAGATAACTGATATACTACATATACTACTTTTTTTTTTGTAAATACATACTTATATAGATAATTACACCCAGACTCAGGACAAACAGACATGTTCATGGACACAAATGTTTGTCCTGGATGGGAATCGAACCCACGACCTGCGACATGATAGGCGGTATCTTAACCAACCACGCCAGCTGGCCTGTCAATTATAAACAACAAGAAAATGCCCTGATCCATACCCATTTGAAATAAGGAAAAATAGTGCTTGTAAAACCGAGTGCTAAAGTTTTTTGTAGCGTAAATAAGAAAATTGATTGCAACACATTTCGTAACCGTACACAACCAAGCATGGTGTAATAAGACCCGTTTTTTTAAGGCGCTAGCGAAGTGAGAGCCAAAAATTAAGAACACCTTCGCAGTGCAATTAAAATTATGCTTGATGTTTTTTTTAACATTCACAAATTCATAACAAAGATGCGGTCGCAGCGAGCACAAAAAATCACAATATTAATTTATTATTCCTGCTCTTGTGTAGTAAAAACGTGTGCGGTCCCGAAACCCCCATCAGGAACGAAGTTCCTTCATACGTAATTACGTACCTATGATTTAAAACAAAAACAAAATTTTCGCAGCCGCCATCTTGGATTTATATTTTGACCTTACTATCGACTTCAGCACCCTCGAAAACCATAAAAACGACACCCATGATGAAAAATGTGAAAATTTTCACAGCCGTCATCTTGGATTTTCATTTTGACTTCACTATCGGCGTTAGCACCCTTTAAAACCATGAAATCGAAACCCATGGTGAAAACTTTGAAAATTTTCGCAGCCGCCATCTTGGATTTATACGTCATTATCGGCTTTAACACCCTCGAAAACCATGAAAACGACACCCATGATGAAAAATTTGAAAATTTTCGCTGCCGCCATCTTGGATTTTCATTTTGAACAAATTCACACTTTTCTTTGGCTTTTACATTCGCACCACTCCAAGCTAGTAATATACAAAATAAAACAAATAACAAGAAATCATCAACAGTAATGATAAAAATTATCCTATACATTTGTCTTTTAAATTTAAAATTTCCCACATTTTTTGGGTATTCTCTATGCACTGGTATTACACGCGTATTGCACACATACGCAAATGCGTTATGTAATACACTCGCGAGCGTGGCGCTCACTCACATAGGTATAAAAAGTGGCTTCACAATAAACGTTGCGTTTTGTATTGATTGAACACGTAATCTGGACATTCTATAATCTAAGCACTTAAAAACTGTATTTTTTAGGAAGACGATAGCTATCTGCATTAGTTAAGTGTCAAACTTTCTTTATCAAAGTAGTGTGCCAAACCTTGACAAACTTGACACGCGCCGTGAAACAAAAAATACCCTCGTTCTGTTTCATTTCTTTACACGACATCGGCGTAAGTTGCTCTTTTTCTTGTGTGAAATGCGACAAAAGATGTCAATTTGTCTATAGCATTCTCTGTCTACGCTATGGTGGCATCGCTGTGACAAGTGACAAACACACACAGGTGACAGACAACTATGACAAGTAGTGACGCGCCGGCTGACGCTCCGGCAGAAAAACAATTAAATAACTTTAAATACATTACGGCTATTTATTGCTACAGTCAGTATTACAGTGCGAAAGTTACAACAAAAAAGCACTTTGTGCTAAATCCTTACTTTTTTATAGTTCTCCCAACTCACGAAAACAATTTTACCCTCAGTGTAGTTATGGCGTAAAATATGTAGTGTTAACATCAATATCAGATATTTGTTAAGCTAAACAGTATTTTTAGGAAACGTGGTATGGGTTTCAATAAATAGAAACAAACAATTCTAATTTGTTATTTATAATCACTTTCAAAATCATTTTCTTCAATCTTAATTTCCATCGTAGGTTCTATCTCAATTTCTATCTCTTTCTCTTTCTTAATTGCTTTCTTTCTTCCATGTTTCTTATGCGATGTGACATCTGAAGAAAGAGATGATAGGCCCCTCTCTTCTTTTAATATTCGCGCTACTGTGGTAATGCACACACCTGTAGCATCGGCTGTACGTTGCTGTATATTCCGTAAATGTGATAAATCACAGTTAGGTTCTCTATGTAACATCGTAAACTCATACTCTTCCTTCAAAAAACGGTAAACGTTAGCAATCATGGCTCGACCCTAAAAAGAAATAAAAATTACTTATTTTTAACCAAATACCAAAATAAACATCTGGCAAATATGACTTAGTATTTAAAATAATAGCTTCCTTAAGGAGGTTGCGCTAAGGTAGCACACGAATATCGCTTATTATAAAACTATGTGATGTTTTTATAAAATTACAAATTTTCGATTAGAAATTTAAATTTCGCGGGACCTTCCTTGGCACAATCGCTTTGAGAAGTAATTCAAGATGGCGGCCTGACCATATCTAAATATATGATAGCCTGTACCATATCTAAAAGACTCAATAGTCAATAACACCTTCGAATTAATCAAGCAAACTAACTAGGTAATTACTAACGTAAACAATTATTACCTCACTACGAATAACTTTTCTGCGTTTTTTCTCCATGATAACACTGTATTCGATGCAAAATTTGGCGCAAACACAATACACACGCGGTAACCGGGACGCGTTGCGATCCGTTACTGACTGAAGTAGTGAAGTCTGAACTGACTGATGCAGTGGCGACTGGCGCTGTGCAATTGACGGGTGACTGACTGAAGGAACGTTCTCACATTTAGGGACCACGTTCACCATCTCTAAGTACAGCGTCGATTATTTTTGTGAACTTTTGTGATTAGTTTTAATTGCCAATTAAAAGCAAAGAAAATCTTTTGTCAACTTCACATGCGAAAAAGAAAATTCGAGTACATAACAAAACAAGCCGTAATAAATCATACGTTACATTCGTTCAGTATTACTTCAATGGCCCTCGTCACGTCAAACGTCATTACAATACAGACAGACACGTCATGAGACAGACAGACATACTGTTTATAATCCAAACGATTCAAGAAGACACAAAAAAACAATTAATGTCAGTGTCACTCGTCAGCGTCACGTCAAACGTCATTACAATTTGTAGTTTGTACAGTCACCAGTCACTGACTTACAATTACTAATCGTGTTATTACTTACATTATATATCTTCTTATCTATTAATTATCATAGATAAAGTAATTAGAAGACAACACAAAAATCAGAGAAACGAGATAGGTACTTCAACATTAAAAGCAGGCTTGATTTTTTTATTTGTATGTTGTTTTTTTTTTTTCAGAACATCAGACTGTCGCGGTAGATATAGAAGAGATTATTTTACGTATCTAATCGTTTCTATTTTAGTAAATATCACATGAATAATGAAAACCTTTGCGACTTAGGGGTTATTTTATGTTTTGTATAGTTACGTACTTGGTTCACTGCATAATTCGATGGAAAATCTAGCAAATAAATCAGTTTCATAAAGGTCAGTAAAATAATCGACACAATTTAAATACATCGTAGAATTTTCTAATTCATCCAACTGATGATCAATTAAATATATTTTTATTCATTTGTTTTAAAATAATCGTTGGTGGTAATAATTATGCACAAAATGACAACAGACAACTTTATAGTTCATTACTGTCGCGGTCTGTAAGGACTGCGAATTTGGAAACCATTTAATTGCATTGGTTTACGTCCACCAAATCAAAAAGTAATGCTTAAACAAATTTAAACAAATTAAGGTCTCTTATCGATATTTTTTTCAAACTTCTGCGTTGAGCCGTTTTCGAGATCTGGGAAATTGCAAAACGTTACCGCAGCAAAATCTTATATAACTTAAGAACCATAACACACACAAATTTTGCTATTTGCTAACATTTACTATGCACCAAAAGCTATCTATTCATGTATTTGGTTCCGAGCTGAAACGATTTTTTGAAAAACGATTTTGCCAGGGTAACGTTTCAAACGTTACTGCAGCAAAATCTGTTTTTCTCAAATAACTTTAAAATTACAATTCACACAAATTTTGCTATTATTAAACAAATTGCTACTCATGATACACTAATTATTTGTTATAGTCTCATCTCTCTAAAGTACAACCTTTTCAGCCATTTTGCCCGGGTAACGCACTCCTAAAATAATAATTAAAGGTTTATAATAAATAAAAGATGCTAAATCCTAATTTCCTACATGCTTACAATAATATTCAACATGAAAATAACTTATCTAACCTTACATACCTAACAACAAATATAACTATTTACTTGTAACTTCCTTACATAACTAACTACATTTAATAAAACTCTTTCAAATTCACTCAAAGAGCATGCAAAAATATCCAGTCTCTCATGGACTTCATTCACCACATGGATTGTTCGGGTGAGGGATGCTTTAGCCAGTAGATTATTTGTGGCCGGGGGCACGTTTAGCAGTTGCGGGCGCCGCCGCCTCCACACGTACCGGTCTGGCACCCTAAGTTCCAGATGACGCAGCACTCCCGGGTTATGTGAGTAATTTAAATAAAACCAGCTCAGAACCTATAGTAAAAAATTATTTTAAGTAACAATATTGTTAAAAGTAATGTTACTAAAATTCAGGACTGCCTTTCCAGGGTTTACATTATTTATAGTTTGTGATAATCCTATTGCGGTGTTTGACTGTTAGATCATTTCTTCATCATGGATTGCCATCTCTCAGCGGTTGATGATTCAAGAGTTTTGTGCAGACGTGGAAGCTTCTTGGTGAGACATTGTTGGTTTCAAGTTCATACTTTTGCTGTTTTGGATTGTGATCTTACTTTTATTTTCAACTGATATGTAAGTTTCGGCCACTCTGTCAGATTTCCATCCGTCATGCTGTTTGAGTGTTATTAGGTATGTATGTTGGATTTGGTTTCCGCACTTAGTCCTTCAAGTGAACCATTGTACGTGAGCCATAGCGGCCCTCAGTACGTTATTCCAAATAGCCCATCTCCCTCCAGAAGTTGATTACATCACCTGGTCTATTGAGAACATCTGAAAAAGATCTGGGTGACCCGAGGGTGTTATTAGGTTGGCCCCAGTAACAGCAAGCAGAGTGGCTGATGATCACTGGAAACAATGACCTGTAAATTGCTCTGTTTGTATGTTGCAATAATTTTGGGCATTTGTGCAATTTTGTGCCTAGTTACTTGGTTTACTTAGTTTTGTGCATTTGCAAAAATTTAATATAGAGAAAAAATGAAGTGAATATTTCTACATACACAAAGCACAGTTCTATGTTCACACCCTCTTTTCATGGGACTTGGCAGAAACTACAGAACGCCACCTGCTACGATCCTTACATACCTACTCCTTTTGCTTCGTTTACGTTCATACACACGTAGTATTCTAGTTACGACAAAACAAGATTAAATTCTATTTTATGACTTAACTATATTTTTAATTTAGCAGCGCTTGCGGTTTTACACGCGTAAGTCTCGTAAGTCCGTAGGAATATGGGGATAAAAGTATACTATGTGTTAGTCCAGGTTAACTATCTGTGTGCCAAATTTCATTAATTCATTAGGCGCGGCTGACGCGCATGCGCGTTTTGGACGTTCACCATGTGCTTGCGGCGCGTATGCGCGTCCATATAATTTTCCTATGAACTTTCTTCGAGTGCGGCACGCCGCATCTGTGCGTTCGTTGTGCATATCTTGTTTCGAAAACATAAGGGTCGGTAAGGGTGTCTACACACAAGTTAATAATAATAATAATAACCCCACCGCTGTATCTCTACGTTGACGTCGTGGTGGGGCTTGCGTGCTCCAAACTTTAGGTCTGTGCCGGTAGAGTTTGCCGGAACGGGTCTAGGATGAGGAGCCAGACCAAGAGAGATACAAAAACCCGCAGGGCAGCATGTGGCGAGCTGTTGGGCAGTAGCGACCCCACGGACCCTATCTCCCGGGAGAAATCTGGTCCTCATCTCTGGCTTGCCTTTATTGGCCGGCTGGAGTGAACACTGATGAGGAACAGAGCTCCCACCTCTTTCTTGCCTTTATTGGCCGGCTTGAGTGGAGATCCGCAAGAGCAAACTTGCTCGGAGGAAGGAAGTATTCCAGTAAGGTGCTGGTAGGGATCTTGACCGTACTTCCGGGATTGTCCTGATAGCCGTGGGATACCTCTCCACTCCTCAAGCACCTCAGGAAGTGTTGCCCCCTTGTCGCTACGTCACTATGTGCTAGCGGCCGTCTCCGGGGGCCCATTATTGAGTGTGCAAGTCACCCCCTACCATTTTATCCGTGTATAATATATAACATTGGTCAGGCAGGGGACATAGTTCTTCCATAGTTCACGTTACCTAATCCACTTTAGCCACCCAAACCCATAGCCCAATATGTTTTGTTTCCACGTACAACAATAGTCCTGTACCAACCGGGGGTTGTCCTTGGGTGCACTTGCATAGTGCATACAGGGATAATCGTCGGTTGGTGCCTCCTCATCATTTAAAATTATCTAAGGGGCCTCTGCGAGTTGGCTTCGGCTCCTCGTACGCCTTCCAAAGGTCCGGGACCCCAGGGTCCCGAGAAATATCAAAAAATCACAAATAATAATAATAATAATAATATCCTGGGACATTTTCACACACGGTCATCTGGTCCCAGTTATTTTTTGCATGCGCCCGAGCGTTTGCCACACAGGATTAGTGTAGCATAAAGTAGCGTTTGCATAAATATCGCTAATAATTAAGCAGATAATGTGTTAAAATCTGTTCAGTAGTTTTTGCGTGAAAGAGTAACATACATCCATCCATCCCACTTTCGCATTTATAATATTAAGTAGGACTAACATGGTCTCATTGCGGTATATTTTCACTCTTTGAGCTTTCACTGTGTCGCCTCTCAGTATAAAATGTATAAATCTATGTCGCCGTACTAAGTGCAGTAGAAACTAAGCTTCACGCATATGTTTGCATGTGAGTGTTTCCAATCTATTTACCTACTTACATTATAAATAATTGTGCAGGTCTTAAAGGAATCTCAGAAGCACAATATTCAATAAGGGTCAAGAAAATGTAACCAATATTATTTTAAATGTTGTAAAACTTCTTTTGATGTTAGATTTATGGAAACCCAGTCAAGGGTTACTAGTTCATTAGTACCCTTTCATGTGTTAACAAAAAATATTAAGCTTATACATATAATATCAGATTACATTCCCAATACATGAAAGTTGTACTAAAAGTACATTAATTGGTAGTAAAGAACTTGTTAGCTTTAAGTAGGTATGTCTCGAGTGTTTCAAAGGCACAGTAGTTAAAACCATTGTTGTAATAATAAATTAATAAAATTTCTGGAAAAATAACAGATTAAGTAAATAAACATTATGCATTTAGTTAGCTTAATAAATAGGTATATATTTACATTTATTATAATATTATTCTTCCATTTAGAAAAAAAAAGGTGAGGCCTTTCATAGTTTTATAAAATGGAACTATCTAGAGACTGTAACGTGACCATTATAATGATATTGTTCGGATAGGAAAAGAGTGATTTGAAAATCAAATTTAGAATATAAGAAAACTTTGAATGGCCTACCAGTAAAAGTAAATTCATTCATGCTTCAAGGCTATGTTTTGTAGGTTATTTTGTATTAGTTCTAGAAACAGTATTTAGTCATTGCCTAATTTATCTTCTGTGAAGAATTATTCTTAGCATTTCGTTATTGTACCTATATCCAAAAGTAATAGTTTACTTTTTGCCAGCAATTAGATGGTTTCGTTACTATGATTAAGATATGCAAGAAAGTTTTAAATTATTAAGATAATAATGAGTGTTTCTTTAAATTTTAAATACTTAGTAGTCTGTCGTGTTTTATGTAAGTACCTAGTAAGTGAATAGGCCGATTAAAAAAATATGTTTAACTCATAATACACTTATATACACTTATATTATTACATTGGCTAAAATATAAAGAAAAAATATAGTTTCGTGCCAAAATTTAAAATTAAGCCTTATTATGGAAGTGTCTTGTAAAGCAAATTGCGGTTTTATTGATGTCAATATTATATTTGAATGGCGTTGTTAAAGAACAAAATTAGTAAGTATCTAGTATAGTAGACTAGGTACCAAAAAGGGTCAAAACGTGATTTAGAAATTAAATTAGGGCCCACTTGGTGCTCAAACGTAAATAAATGATAAAATGATAATCTGCATTTGCAAACTATTAAGAAAGTTAGGTAAGTATATCCTAAATCCTAAACATTTTCGGATTTTATTAAATATTGCCATGAGTAGGTACCTATTTAAAGGTTGATTGCGCATTGTTTGTTTATTGTTATAACTAGCAACTCTGCAATATTCTAGCATTTAAAAGTCCTTTAGGTGGTAGGATCAAGTGTCCTCAGTCTACCCTACTGTTTAAAGTTTAAACGATCATTAAAAAATGAGAAATCTGTATCATATGGCGCGTATATAGATGCTGGCGGGAAAAATTCCGAATCATTCCCGTCGAATATTTCGGAAGTATTCCGAAATATTCCGAAACTTTGGGAATATTTCAACGTTTATTCCCATTGAATTATTCGGGCGAAATATTCGGCGGAAACATTCGATTGCGGGGTACGAATGTTTCTCGCGGGGGGGAAAACTTCTCCGGGGAGCATCTCCCCTCTTACCGCACCCCACACCGCCATCGCCTGCACGCACGACTCGTGGCAGTCGCCAGTCGGGCGTGCGCGGCCGGCGCGGCGGCAGCGGTCGGCGCACAGAGGGGCAGCGGCGGCGGCGATCGACGATCGATGCAAAAATGATTTTTCAGCAAAAAAAATAAAAACCTTAATTAAATTCATTTTGAATAATTCTGATTTAAAGAAACTTTCCCAGAAGTATTCCGGAATTATTCAGAATGTTTCGGAAGTTTTGCAACTATAGGCGCGTAGCCCACACGAGAGTCGAGTCGAGGCGCCGTCGCGGCGCGGGCGTGCGGTGCAGGGGTGGGGGAAGAGAGGTTCGGGAGTACAGCAGGTTAAATGATTTCAACAAACGTTGGCCTAACTTCCCGTAGTAATGCTTATGAATCAATGTTCCACAAATGTACAGTGTGAGTTTTTGGACACAATCACTTACATAAAATGGTCTCTTTAGACTAAAAGACTGTACATAGTAGGTACTTACATCTTTTTGATTTCAACATGATGTGTTTCAAAATCTTTTTATTACCAATGCGAAATGAATTTCCTAATACAATCTTCCTATATCAATCGGTTGGCATCATAGCAGGGTAAAGTGTATACCCTGTTCAAAACTAACCCTGTACCTTTCTGTTTTACCTTGTTACTGTGCGTCGCAAAGGAGGGTAATGTGTTTATCAGCCTATAGAATATGTATGTTTGATTCTCTGTGAAGCTCTAGCTACGATCAACAATACCAACTACATAACGGGTCAAGTACAAAATCAAAACTAAATGCTGTCCACGTGAATATACACTCTGCTATTTTATTGGCTAGGGAGCTGCCACGATAGCGTTGTACGCATCATTATGAACAGCTTTTACTATGGGACCAAACCTCGCGAGATCGCGAAAAAAAATCAGCTGTTCCCTACATTTATGTTCGCATAACTCGTCAAAATGTAGGGATCAGCTAATTTCTTTTCGCGATTTCAGGTTTGGTCCCATAGTAAAAGTTGTTCATAATGATGAGTACAACACTGTCGTGGCAGCTCCCTAGCCAATATAAAAGCAGCGTGTATAGATAAACAGCTATATTTGTTTACTAACGAACTGAGACCAAAGTTAGAAAACAGTTGTAAGTTCAACTGAATTACATACAACCTTGGCACCTAGTTATAGTCACAAATCTTCAAAACGTTATCCTATACTTAGGTACGATCATTCGTCACAAAAAAGTGAGCAAAGCAATAAATTACTCCTGTCACTTAGGGCCGGTTTTTTGATCCGTAGTTTACTCAACCAATGGTTAAACACTAATGGTTGAATTTTGGCTAAATGTGTTTGCCAAAATGCCATTATGTATTTACTATTTTTTAACATGAATGAGTTAATATGAATACATTCATGTTAACTCATTCATGTTTAGCCTTTCACATTTAGTCAAAATTCAACCATTAGTTACTATGTTTAACCATTGGTTAACTACGGATCAAAAAATCAGCTCTTAGAAATGAAAAGACAATAATATAATAAATAATAATATCCTGGGACATTTTCACACATGGTCATCTGGTCCCAAACTAAGCAGAGCTTGTACTATGGAAACCAGATAACTGATATACTACTTTTTTTTTTAAATACATAGGTACTTATATAGATAATTACACCCAGACTCAGGACAAACAGACATGTTCATGCAGACAAATGTTTGTCCTGGATGGGAGTCGAACCCACGACCTGCGGCGGCGTGGTGGTATCTTAACCAACCAAGCCAACTGGCCTGTCAAACATGGTTAAATAACATTTAGTGTGAAGTCTACTTTAGGTGATAGCAAATAAAGTACTTTTTTTCCGTTAATCCCTTGCGACCTACATCGTTGTTCCGTTTCTGTTTGCTTCTTGGCCAATATCGGCCGTATTGATCAACCTTGGCCAAACATTTGTAGCGGTGGTTTAAAATCGTTAACTTTGTTCAAAATTTGATATTGGCGCCGATTCCCTTATTCACAAACTAAACTTAATTTAAGTTCAGTGCTTCTTTTTCTTTCTATTTCATTAAGAAAAGGACAGCTGATAAATATTAGTCTAAAAAGTAATTAGGTATATAGTATTGTTTGTATACGTAAGTGGTAGATATTTTTTGATATCATTTTGTATAACCTTACGGTAGGCTTATGTTATTTTTAGTTTTCTTTTTTTAAGTAATAACTTTGTTATGTCTTTTTAGTCATACAAGTTCAAGCTTGTGTCTAAGTCAACAGCTCACTAACTCCTATAATACAAGCTTAACTTAGTTTAGGTGTTAGAGAATTCTATAATTCTACTAAAAATACGCCAATTTACGTCAGGCGCTGATTAATTTGACAGGACTAAACTAATATTTATCGTATGTCTTTTTCTTAATGAAATAGGAAGAAAAAGATGCACTGAACTAACTAACTAACAAATGTTGGCGCCCATTCCCTTGTTCACAAAATAAACTAATTTTAAATTAGTTTATTTTTTGAACAAGGGAATCGGCGCCAACATTTGTTAGTTTCAAGCTAAAAATATATTCTAAAAACACTTACCAAAAATAAGACACTCCGGCCATTAAATTGCTTTTTAGAGCATTAATTTTGCAACTTTTGAATACACATTGCGACATTGTGAAACATGTTTACATTGGCTGTGTTTCAAGCGAACTAAACAAAATAAGAGCTAACGTCTCAACTGCGCTGTTATTTACCGAGACGTATTTTTTTTCGCCGACCCGATATCTAGTTGGTATTGTTGATCGAAGCCCTCTAGACATCAAACGCGTGCGGCGATTTTGATGATTCTTAAGACAATCGATTTGTCTTAATCTTGTGAGTGTCACGACATACAAGTCAATAATAAAAATTCAATATGGCGACAACCAGACGCCATTAATTTGAAAAAGAAAATAATAAAGTCGGCGAACTATGTCAAGTGCGGGTATCATTGAATAGGTCTTTGAAAATCTTCTTTAGATTTCTCTAATCATTTTTAGGATTCCATACACTAAGGGTAAAACGGGACTGTAGGTATCTCATGAGCCGTGACAGTTGAAATTTTCACAGATGATGTATTTCTGTTGCCGCTATAGCAACAAATACTAAAAAACAGAATAAAATAAATATGTAAGGGGCTCCCATACAAGAAACCCGATTTTTTTTGCTCGTTTTTATAGATAATGTACGGAACTCTTCGTGCGCGAGTCCGACTCGCACTTTTCAGACGGCCGGTTTTTTTTTTTAATTTTGAATTACCATTTAGGATTTATAGTTGGTTTTAACGACCGTTACCTACAGCGTTACATAATACAGCGAGTGAAAAATAATCCAAACTAAAAAATGTACAATAAAAAAAGTAAATTTAAAAAATCAAAAACCCGACTAACTGAACTAAAAAGTAAACTTTAAAAATATCGAAACAAGATGACTTCTTGCTGTCTCCAATCCCACAACCCCGTAAGTACACGTACGCTAAGATCCATTGCCCATCGGCTAGTTGACCCTACTTCTGCAGAAACATTCGTCGTCACCCTCTAACTGGTCAACTGAAGCAAACTGCGCTGCGCGCCTAAAACAGAATTTTGTGAATAGTTATTTATTAGGAGACATCATACCAATTTAGTTGCCCGAAACTAAAAGTATCTTCAATTTTTTTGAATTTAGTAATTTATTTAAACAAATTCATTTAATAGGTACCTACAAGAAAAATTCGTTTTATTTAAAATCAATTTAGAAATATGAGAATGTTTCAGGATATTGTAATGTAATGGCCAATAACCTAGTCATAAAATAAAATTAAGTTGGCCAAATTAAATAAGTACTTAGGTATTATACCTTATTTGAACACTGTTCATCATAAGTAGGTGCCTACGAACTCTATGTGGTGCATCACATTCTTGTGAGAGATTTTTGAACCTTCAAATATATTTCCCAACTACTAGTCATTAGATCGATCAATCAAGGCTACGTAAGGCGACGCTTCTTGCAAATGGCGTCAGAAGAATCAAGAACAAAAATAACGTTTATAAAATGTATTACTCTTCAACAATATAATAAATGAGTACCTACAAGGGAAAATGCATAAATTAACAAGAAAAATTGTCTCAAAACTTTGGATAGCTATAAACCAATTGCGCTTGAGGGGTTATATTATTTTTCCTATTCGTTAAAGTGATTGCGCAGTGGTAGCCCGCGAAATTCAAATTTTCTTGCGTTTTTTGCAATTTGCAGGTCAGTGTCGTCAGGTTGTATCTTGATCAAAATATGATTCTAAGATAGATTTGCCCCGGATTGGTCTAATTTCCGAAATCAGACCATTCCGGGGCAAATCTAACTTAGAGAAAAGTATTGATGATTGGTTATGGTTCAAATTATGTATGTCTACCTATATTATTGTCGCGAATCATATTTTGATCAAGACCCGACACTGACCTGCAAATTGCAAAAAGAATTAAAAAGAACTGCGCAGTCACCTTCATACATAGGAATTAAAAACTAGTGCTAACTTATGATAACTCATTATAACTCATTATTTTTTATTGTCGCACTAGGTAGGTAATAAATATTTTCTTACCTACAAGACCGAAGTTGATAACCTATTTTCATTTACATACCTACCTATTTATGTTCAGCAATGCTCTCCTTTCTGTTTGTGTAAGAGTTAATTTCACCAATGAAACTAAACGTGAACAGCTCATTTAAACTGCTTTCAAGAGCTCTCAGTGTCAACATTGGCCGTTTTCACACTGCGACGATAACATCAACGACACATCGTCAGGACGACAACGATATTGAGACGATAACGGTATGTGACACGATGTAACCGTTAGCATGCGGTATGCCACAGCAGTCTCGATGACCGCGTTGCGCCAGAAAAACAGATTCGCGCGATAGTCTGTGAGTTTGGTCCCACAAACAGCTTTGACCTTTGAACTAATTCTATAAAGGTGACGGATGCCATATTGAAACTTTGATAAGCCAAAAATTAATTTAAATACCATGAAATATTTATTTTAGCTTTTGTACAGACATGAGATGTCACATAGAAGAAAAAGAGAAGAAGATGTATTTTGAAAAATATTTGAAACTAAACTGTTTGCACTGTAGCATGGTGCGGGGTGCGGGTGAAAGATGTCAGTATCGCATAACTAGGTCATTGACATTATGCAATTCAATTTTATATCGATAACCATTCTCAGCAAAAATCTCGTTCCTATTATAATTTTAAAAATTTCTTTGACATATCTTATTATTATCAAGTTTATTTTATAATAAGTATTTAATGCAAAACGTTAAAAAACACATTCAAAGTACATCAGCTGTTTATTAAAAATAAATAATTTTACGTGGTAACATTTGGGCCATCTGGCGCGATGCATCGGCGGCCATTTTGAGTCAGTACGAGCGCTATGTCTAACAACAAAATTTAAAAAATACACAGTAAACTTCTTTTTCCATGAAATATATCGATGGATATATCGACTACCCATCATAGCAATACATCCTATCACTAATTATGTACCCCAGGAAGCACCTACTTACATACGATTTTTTAGAAAACAATTGCAAGTATTTTACATTATTCACTGACAGCTCTTGAATGGAGTTTAGATGTGCTGATCACGTTTTTTGTTGAAATTAGTACTAAGGCTCATTTTCATCACTTTATTGATGTGTTGTGAAATTGAGCCTAAATCTAGTATTTATAACACGGCCTATTTTATATTAAACGATAGATTGATAAAACTTTCATATTAATATTATAATCACTTACTCTGTAAACTATCTATAGTAATGTAACACTCGTTGTCGTCACAAATAAATGTTTATGAAACGAATGTGTTTGTTGTTTTATTTCTGAGCACTAAAAATCCCACTAGATCAGTAATTGAATTACTAAATAAATTATACTATATTATATTGAACTAATAAATTATATTAGGTCTTTATCTATGAAATTGCCGTTTAGTATGTAGAAAGTTAAAGACATATATTTTTTTTATTTCTATCAATCAAAATATGCACCCATGCTATCGATTCATATCTGCCAGCGAAGTAGTATTTTTTTCAATGCCCTTCTTGAAGTCGGGTATACGGGAGCCAACAAACTCAAAGGCATTTTGTACTGCCTCTCGGGTATTGAATTTTGTCCCTGCCAAGGAGTTGTCCAAATTTTGGAAAAGGTAGAAGTCTGTCGGCGCAAGGTCTAGTGAGTAGGTACGGTGGATGACGCATAACTTCCAACCCTAGCTCTTGTAGCTTAGAGACCGTCTGTTGTGCCATATGAAGTCGAGCGTTGTCGTGGAGGATCAGCCGGGACGAGCGATTAACCAACGCTGGCCGGAGAATTGCGAGCTTCTTCATCATTGTGTCCAGTTCCTTACAGTGCACATCCGCAGTAATGCTGGTAAGAAGCTGTGATGAATTATACCAGCACCAGGGGGTCTAAAACGTCCACTTTGGCAGAATCATATCTAAAATCGTAAAATGGTCACAAACTGACAACTCATAATATTATCTGCGTACAATTTATATAACGCAATTGCGTATTTCCCTTTCCGTGTTCAACTGGCGACACCGGTCTCGCGAAATCCACACGCTTTTGTTTTACTACAGAATCCTACGATCCCGTGTTCAATTCGCGTCAACTGAGCACGCCTTTGTGATCAAGTGACGCTGGGTAAGGTTTAACAAAATCGTGTGCAGTTGAACTGAACACTTTCTTGACTTGACTCTTAGACTGTTTGAGTCTTCAAAAGCGAGTTGAATCAGCGACGGTATTATTCTATAGTAGACAGTAGGTTGTATTATTAACTCAATATGATTTCAATGAAATATTACATCAATACAATTAATGAAACATTTATTATCAGCACAAAAATAACAAAAAAAAACACCGACAAGACAACTATTTTGCGGAACGTTCGTTTTGGTCTATGTTCACAGCGATATTGCGTGCACGTTTCTTTTTAACAGGGCGGCCGGACTGAATTCTACCACTGCTGGGTAATTGTTTTTGATGCCGTCTCGAAATAGATGTAGGTTGGACCTTTATTTTTCGTGAACGTCGTATTTTCTTATCATGCATGTATGAAACAATAGAGGAAGGAGTCTGCAATCGAGATAGTTCAGATGAATATTTTTTCAGTATTTGTGTGTTTACTGGATTTGGTTCTTCTTTAAGTACTTTGATTATTCTAATAAACTCAGACTCAATTGCGTCTACAGTAATCATATAATTTTCTTGAATTGAAGACTCTGTAGAAATATTATTTTCTGTGTTATCGGGTTCATTAATCGGCAACGTAAACTGTTGCTGTGAGGTGCCTTGACTTTTTTCAGCCATCTCCACGTCATTTGAATCCAGTGTTATATTTTGGAAGAAATAGGGGTTATAGTCGTCTCCCAATGCCAATTTGGCCAAATCTTGGCGACAATCTTCAGTCAAATTTAACGATGTAGTAATCGTTATGCCAAACTTTAGTTCCACAGCACATACATGCTTGCAGTAGCGTCTACCTTTCCCTGATAAACAGTCACACGTTCCCATTTCAGAATCAACTACATACACGTCTGTTTTTTCTTTTATTAAGTAAGACGTGTGAAGTAGAAGTGGTGATATTTGAGTTATCGACTTACTTTTCTGACAAAATTTTTCGTAGCTTACTGTTAACTTTCGCTCTCTCCCATTAGCAAATTGCAACAATCTTTTTTTGTGGTAATTTTCAAACGTGTCAGTGATAAAATCCAGCAGGGCACACATGTTGAAAACTTTACATCTTTGCAATATAATATCTTTAAAAATTCTTATAGACGCCTCGCAAAAGTTGTTTGTATTATGTCCTCTATTGATAATGTCATGCCTATATGACAAACACCATTCTTCTCGTCGGGCCCACATATTTGTTAAATAATTTTGCAATTTATAATTTGTCGCGACTTTTACATCTTCATTCAATATGGACATATTTAATTCGGCCTCTGCTATAGTATTTGAATACATAACTTTGCGGAACAGTTTCATTATGTATTGTTTGTCATCTTTATTAACATTATGCTCTGTTTGCCATAGCCAACGCCATATTGCTTGATTAACGTGAAATATGCAAAGCAAAAGCCGGGTGTTAGGTAAAACTGACTTCAACGCATTTCTTTCAGCTCTGCTGTCATCGGTCATGGCTACACTTGGCTGAAATAATTTGTTGAATTTATTTTCGAGGAACTCTTTCAGAGTTTTGAACGCTAAACTGTATTGTTCTTCTGTCTGATTAGCGTGTAAAATTATTGCAACAGGCAACGCACCAATATTAGAAGCTGCAAAAATAAATGTCACACATGTGTTTGATTGATCACATGATCCGCTGGTATCTATAAAAACTATTTCATCGGCTAATCCTTTAGTGAAAACTCGCTGCATTATTGGTGTAATAATTACACAAATAGTAGGATTCTCCAGTATGATCAAGTCTATACCCAACTTCCCTAACTCGTCTTGTTTTCTTTTCAAAATTTGTAACACAGTCTGTTCATTTCTATTTCCATAATTTTGTTTACGCCATTGTTCGTAAAGATACACAACTTGACGATCGTTATGCTGAGCGTTAGCTAAGATTTTGTAGGCATCGCTTTCATAAGTAGGTACTTATAATATTTAATTCATGGTACATCTTAGCGGCCGCGGCAGTCATACCTCTATTGAAATAAGATATAAATATTTGTTTCGTATCGTTCGAACATCGGAGCAAGGATAACGATTGAGCTACATTAACTCTGTGGGAATGATTGAAGTGGATGTCAACTATAACATTATATCCTTTTCTCAGCAGGGCTGAACTTCTCAGAGTACTTGGTGTAGTTTTCAAAAATTTTATATTAAGAGACGACTTGCAATTAAAGTTTCTGTTAACACCTTGCGTTTTATTTATCAATTTATTTCTTTCCGAAAGATGGCATACAAACAATTTTCTGAATTCATAACGTATGGGTTCTGCAAACCGTCTTTTCATAACCCAGTTAGAATTTGTTTGTTTTGAAAAACATTCCACAAATCTAGCACATTTTTCGTCGTATTCTCCGTCATAATGTAATAAGCACTGAACTTTACACTTATAACTGTCACTCGACTGTCCGTCATAGTTGAGTATTTCAAAATCTTTAGTGATTCCACTGAAAACCCTTTTAAACTCTTCCATTATGCACTATGTAAACAAAACATAACCTTGAACGCACAGTAACAAACAAATAACAAATTGCAATGAGAAGCGCGCGAATCCAACTTCGGGCGCTCTCGCCTGCTTCGGCCCGCACGATTTATCCCGAACATTTACGAACGCGCTATATCAGTACGGATTTGTTTCGAATAGACAGGTTAAAAAACCGTGTTCAATTCAATTACACACTGTTTTGTAAAACTTCTTTTAACGTTGCTTGATCACAAAAGCGTGCTCAGTTGACGCGAATTGAACACGGGATCGTAGGATTCCGTAGTAAAACAAAAGCGTGTTGATTTCGCGAGACCGGTGTCGCCAGTTGAACACGGAAAGGGAAATACGCAACGCAATTCATCTGTTTGACAGTTTTGTATGGAGATTCGTAAAATGGTCCGCAAATTATGAATTGCATACCTATTATTTTACCTATTTACGAATAATGATGTTTGTCGCGCAACATTACAAAGTAATACAATTGTTTACATTGATAAGGTCGTCAGTTTAATGTTATTATAATGTTTTATTTTTTAAATGAAAGGTAGAAAAGGGAATAAATCAATTATTATACGACAGAATTATAATAACGTCTACACGCCATCTAGCGTTCTAATTTCTAAGCTATCTCAATCATGGCATCGTAAAAAGATATTAGTTTTCTCTGTCTACGCATGGCGCTTTAGTTTGCTTGTCAAAACTCACGCACACTTCGACGCAAGTGTCAAATTTTGCTAAGATTTCACGATCGTTTTTCTCAGTAAATAATGTAAGTGTTTTCCTAAAAAGGTCAGGGGCCGTCACATTTCATTGTAGAAAAGTGATAAAATAATTCGTTTTAAACAAACAGTGTCTATGTTTACCGTATAATCCGAAAGAAAAATGTATGGACGGCTCATCGAAGCATCCTTCTTAATGTTAAATAGCAGAATCATAAGAAATTAGTCAAAAGCAACATCTTACAATTCATATTGAGGATTTTGTGAAGAAATATTGTAATAATAGCAGATTTAGCCCTTTATGAAAATTTCCTTGAGGACGCGCGTGTTACGGAGACCATTTTATATCGCCGACGTAGCTCTTCAGAAAATGGAAATAGCCTTTGAAATGACGGATCTCGACTTTCTTGGTTTATATAAGTAGGCTAAATAAACAGTCGGCTTGCGATGGCCTGTCGTCGCCCGTCCAATCGAATGTATGGGATGATCCGTGGATTTCTCGGCACAGGCCGCGGCAGGCCTCGACAAGTCGACAGGCTTCGACGGGCGGAACGTGGAATAGGAATAGTTTTAGGACACCTACATTACAAACACTTGATTATAACTCATTACGGAGTCGAGCAGCTCCTCTGGTGTTTACTATGGAAGGAACCACTCATGCAGGACTAAAAGTGCATGCACAGATCTATTATAAACAAAGGGAATCTACCATTATCAATTTTATAACATAACAAAAATCAAGGTGAAACTTATACAAAACTGGTAAAATAAGGGTGTACTAAAGGCACACCTCTGCTTAAACTTTCGGGGATATATAGGTGTGATAATATGTTATCTTACTTTACTTTTACTTAAATTATATTAGGTATTAGTGGGTACCTTAAAAGAGAACATACACTATAAGTTGTAGGTATAATGTATGTCCTCTTTTATAGGTAAGTACTCGTACTCTAAAATAAAACAATAGTTAGGTATAGGGAAAATATTTTACTAAATTAACAAGTATTCTCATCTTATATTATTAAAAAAATCTAGCACTAATTAAATAATACACAGATAATAATAATTAATCAGTCTTTTGTCTAGGTTTGCGACTCAGATTTGAATATTTTAAGTGTTGATGCTAGCCACGGAGGGGCTAACCATGACTACTTTGAATGGAGTCACCATTCACTTATCACGAAACACAACTCCACCAGGCTGAAAACGAAAAGTCAAATCATCAGTCAATACCTAATTTTTAACACTTAAAAAGAACTTTTAAATATAAATGAAATTGAAAACATCATTGTTTAATTTGAATGTTATACAATAAAATATGTTCCAGGTGACTCAGGCTATCCCCTAAGTGCTAATATACACGATCCGTCGACGGCTGCAGCGCCTGCAGTTGCCTCAGCCGTTGACGCGTGCCGCTTGTGTATATGAGCACTAAGATCTTTCCAACATCAGCCTGCATACCTCGATGAGTTAATTAGAGATGTGTATCTACTTACAATGTATTATACGCCCAAAGTAAATGTAGGTAATCACTGCTCCACCCTAGAGCCGAACCCCATGCCCGGTATTCGCAATAGTGCTACCGCTACAACTAATAGGCAGAAGAACATCTAAATTCTAATTATTTATTTATTTTAAATCCTGTCTTAAAATATCAATAACCGTCTAACCTAACTAATATTATAAATGCGAAAGTATGTTTGTTACCTTTTCACGCCTAAACCACTGAACCAATCATCCTGAAATTTTGCAAATACGTCGTCTGTTGTACAGAAACGGACAAAGGATATACTCCTACCAACTTATCTGTGAAATGGCGAAAATTGGAACTACGGCCGTCATGTTGAAATGTCATTCGATTGTCAGTGTCTATACCACATTCGGGTTCTCTGGTTGTTTTGTCGTGATATTGCTGAATTTATAAAGTTAAATATGCCGAAAGCTATTAAAAGTGATGCTCGAAATATTATTCTAAAGGAGAAGAAGAAGAATAACCTCGGGCGGGGTCTCCGATTATTCCATTTAATCAAATATACAAACGCATTTCAGCAGCGACAGGTTAGTGTTGTCAACTTTCTTGTTATAAGTTACCCGATACTTAACTAATTATTTAAGTCCACGAAATATTCGTTTCTATTCTTGCTGCAGGTTAGCGTAACGGTAACGTACATCTAATAGGTAACCTGCTGAGTGAGCAAACTAACCTGCCAGATTTAAAATTTCTACTAACATTTATTTTATTATCTTATATTTCAGGTGTGAGTCAAGGACTAATTTCAAAAATAGTTAAGGAAGGGCACGCAGCAGAAGAAACTGGTACCAAAATTCGGACACCAGGCAAGGAGAGAAAACGTAAAAGTGGATTTGTGCATGTTGATGATTTTGACATGGCAGTTATACGGAGGAAAGTACAGACGCCAGCACATCAAGCTACTACAATCTGTCAGATTTCTTTAATAGATTTTCGACTTTATTGCTAAAGCATTAGGTTCAATGTTGATTGGGAAAATCTGACAGTTTCGGGTAGGTTGACCTGTGCCGTCCACTAACTAAAAGGCAGCTAAGTGCAAAAAGTAGTTTTCGAGAAAACGCAAAAATAAGTGGGAATTGATGTCTCTTGAAAAGTATGCTACCTAGGAACAAGGTTGCAAGTTATATACATAGGCATAGTCTTTTTGCACAATATGTGGTAATATCATTCATTTATATTAATCACATTTTATTTAAATTCATTTTCTAACGTTTAGCTAAGCAATTTTTTTCATTTTTACATAATATATTGCACTATAAGGCCGCTAACCATACCTTAACTGCTTTATAGTAAAGCAATTTCTTGTAGCCGCCACGTCTTGTACTTATAGTAAAAGTTATCAAAATATACTTAGTTATAAAGCAGTTGAAGGATTTTAACAGACTTATAGCCTAGTAACTAACACTTGGAAGACTAACTTTGCTTACGTAGAAAGCAGTTATGGGATTTTAAACGCTTTTAAGCTCGGTATTGTAAAACATATTTTTATACTGGTTCTCCTATTGCTTAACTAGAAGGCAGTTAAACACATCTCGCTCGCAATTAACTGCCTTTTAAATAAGCACTTGCGGCTAAAAAGTTGAGAAGTTAAAAACTATTTTATGAAAATCAGAACTTTATTTATTAATAAAAAAGAATAGACAATCAGTACGTCTAATTAAATTGTCTAGGAACTTAAGTTAACTTATTTAAACAAATAGCTTATTTAAACAATATAAAATAAAAAAAAACAAGTCTAATCAAACTTTTACAAATCTTATTCAGTAATGAGATCACAATTACATCTTTAATAATAATCAGTATTCGCGAAACCATAGGAAAAATTATATTATAATTATTTTATAAAAATACCCAAAACACGTAAGTATCGTTTTTGAAAGCTTTATGGCACATGACACACATTGGTTCCAAATTCTTATGCACTTATGAAATAAACATATCACAATCAATAATTGCAAAGTTGAAATAATATAATTGTGCGTAACACATAACGTCATTATCAATTAAATATTAGACTTTATATAAAAAAATATAAATTCGGCCACTTTTTATGCTAAAATACTAATTAAAAACTTTAACAAAATGAGTAAATCAGATTAGGTAAATAAGCAATTATACCTAGTAACACTCGTGTAGTATTATCAAAATTAACAAATAGCTATTTATTACAATAAATGAAATAATAATGTCAGCTTACCTTTGCCTATTTTGTGCTATTCTCGTAATTGTGGTGCCAAAAATCAAGAGACGCGCCGCACGTCCGTCCGACTGCACCCGAAGTTAAAAGGAAGGAATTATAAGCCTGACAGACAGAGCTGGGGGCCGATTCTAATAATTTGCAACGTTACACGTTCAGTTGTGTTTCAACAACAGTTCAGTTTCGATTGCCGTTCGATAGTTACCAAAAAAGTCATTCTACTGTTCTATAAGCAAAATGGAAACTAAACTTAAACCGAATCGTAACGGGGACGTAACAGCGGGTAACCTGTGGTGACCAACATTCCAAATAGTATGTTTTAATAATACCACAGAAAAAAAAAAGTTGAATCTAATAATATTACTAAATACGAATAAGTGCTACTAAAAGTATTTTTAATACAAAAACATATCTAGACCATACTTATACTTTTAGCCTGTATATTTTTTTGTAACATTTCAACTTTATAAATAATAAAAACTCAGAAGAACGTTTCGTTTTCGGCCCCAGCTTGCGAAATCTCTGAAACGAAACGTTTCAATTATGTCAAAAAGATAATGATGTGACTAAACGTCACGCTCGTGTTCGGTTTTGTTAGCAGAATAGCTTTTGAGATTGTTTCGATCGATCGGTGACTGAACTGAAACGTAACCGCAGTTGGATCGTTGTTACGTTAGTGGAATGCGAAAACGCTCAAAAGCCGTGGTTCAGCTGCGATTCAATTGCAATTTTTGAACAATGACAGGCCAGTTGGCGTGGTTGGTTAAGATACCACCTATCATGCCACAGGTCGTGGGTTCGATTCCCATCCAGGACAAACATTTGTGTGCATGAACATGCCTGTTTGTCCTGAGTCTGGGTGTAATTATCTATATAAGTATGTATTTACAAAAAAAAAAGTACTATATGTAGTATATCAGTTATCTGGTTTCCATAGTACAAGCTCTGCTTAGTTTGGGACCGTGTGTGAAAAATGTCCCAGGATATTTATTTTAGTGATGGAACGGATTGTTGTATTTTTAAGTTTAATACCCAGTTACGAATGCCAAATTAGTTCCTGAGTTTGATATTATATTATATTTTCATAGTATAATAATTGTTTTGCACTTAAAATAAATATTGATTATTCATGACGTGTTTTATTATAAAACAGTGAAAAAATATAAATATTTATGTTTATGTAAAATTGGCCACTTTTAAAATGTGAGCCGATGACCGTGTGTGAAAATGTCCCAGGATATTAATTTTGTTAGTAGAATCGGCCCCCTGGTCAAACGCACACGCAAATCACGAGCGTTTAACTGCTTTTTAGTCTAGTATTGTCGTTTAGCTGCTCTCTAGCGATTGATATTTAGCTAATACTAATTTCAATACATAACTTAAAAGCCGCTATTGGCGTATAACTGCTTTCTAGTGTAGTTTTTCTTTATAACTGCTTTATAGTTAAGGCACGATGTTCAGATGGTTATTTGTATGACACAGTACATGAAGGTAGTTAAAGACGCTTAGCTGCTTTTTTGTCAAGCATGACTAGATAACGTACTTTTAGTTAAGTAAATTAAAAAAAAAATGATACATCAATTTGCCGTTAAAGTATGTTAACGTCTTTCTAGAGAAGCCGCTTTTTAATTAAGGGAGTAACGAAATTTATGTGGTTTAACGGCTCAGCAATGTTCTGTATCTCTAAAACTATAAATCATAGAAAAATGATTCTTACACCAAAAGATAGAGCATCGAAAGTTGTATAAGACTACATTACAAAGTGAAAAACGACCAACTGTGGCTTAACGGCCTTTTAGTTAGTGGACGGCAGTCAGCTGGCGTCTGTACATAAATTTTATTCTGCTAAAGAAGAGGTCCCTACTGTTAAAAAGCTTCTAGAGGTCTTAAAGACAGAAATAAATTACACAGGACAGCGAGAGAGTCTGCGAAAGCTGCTTCACAAGGTGGGATTTCGTTTTAAAAAATCTCAACCCAATCGGAAGGTTCTTATGGAGCGTAATGAAATATCAGCTTGGAGAGCTAAGTACTTGCATGCAGTGGATAAAAATAATAAATCTCCCCAGCCCCGGTCCATAATTTATTTAGATGATACCTATATTCACTCTTCGCATACATCGGGTAAATGCTGGCAAGGAGAGGGTGAAGACGGAGTATTGGAGACTGTATCGAAAGGGCAAAGATATATTATTGTTCATGCGGGAGGAGATACTGGATTTGTTACAAATGCACTACTTGTGTTTAAATCAAACACAAAACGTGGTGATTACAATGACGAGATGAATAGTACCAACTTTAAAAAGTGTGATAATGAAAAACTTGTGCCTAATTTACGAGATCCATCCATAATTGTGATGGATAATGCTCCTTATCACCGTATTTGTGTGAATAAAGTCCCAAATACGAATTCCTTAAAAAAAGATATGCAATTATGGTTGACCCAAAATAAAATTGACTACGGAGAGAATTTGACTAAACTGAAAACTAAATTTTTATGCTTTTGGAAATAATTAAGAGAAATAAGCCTGAACCTGTATATGAGATTGAGAAAATTTTAGAACACAATAGACACAAATGCTTATATTTACCACCTTATCACTGTGACCTCAATCCCATTGAACTCATATGGAGCACAATGAAAAGAAAAGTTGCTGATGTAAATATTGAGCACAACAATGCTGAAATTCCCCGCCTAGTTGGAGAAGCTTTTGACGCTATTACAGTTCATGAGTGGGCACAGCATTGTAAACTAAACACGTTCACAGGTTAGAAGGCGAGTACTTAAAACATGATTTGTATTTAGATAAGCCTTTTATTATAGAAGTGGTAAGTGGCACTGAAACCGAAAGCGATAGTGATAATGATGATAGTGGTACGGAAATAAGCGGAGTATGGCCTCACAACCAGGATAAAGTTGTGTATGCAGGTTCATCTAAAGATCACAATTACTGTAAACCTGGTTTTCAATAAATCATTGTAAAGCAATTTGTTTTTTTTTTTATTACACTACACTACCACTAGGTACCACTGCTAATTATAATTAGTCAAATCTGGTGTTAGGAGTTAGGTACGGTCATAACTAAATGCTAGACATCCAGATACCTCTTGCAGGTTAGGTACCTACTTAACTTCGCATTAAATGAAAGTTGTATCCCCCCCGTGGAACATTTTATCTGTTGAATTTCCACTTCATGGGATTACTTTTTAGATAAAGCAATTGTTTATTGCTGATAGACTAAACTGTTAGCGTACCTATGTACCTAACTGTAAATGATCAAATTATTTTTATTTATTTAATTATTTTTATATAGGTATCATTGTTTTTAATTTGTAAAAACTGTAATTCTTATTAAACGATTATGTCTAATGTGAAATTACCTTCTTGAAACCTTACTCAATGGGGAGGAAAACTAACTTTTTATCACGATAGATGGCGCACAATCGACTGTACCTTGTTTTGATATATTAGCTGTCAAATCGTATGGATTTTTGCAATCTACTATGTTTAGCTCTCCTATTTTCCGTAAGTTTGTCCAAAATGCCTCAATGTAGTGCATTAACTTGTAAAAGCAGAGGAGTATATTTATTTTCTAAAGAAAGTAAGGGCAGACAACAATGGGAATTGGCGTTACGTATTAAAAACTTTAAGGCAAGTAGTATCGCAAGACTATCTGCTGCGCATTTCACAGAAGAGGATTAGATTAGTAAAGAAGCTGTCCTTTAGGCTGGGTACTATATCTATAAAACAAAAGAATCAAGATTATTATCTAATAAAATAAAATTATTGTCATCAAAATAAAAGCGTCGTAAAATAAACTATATTAACTAATCTATGTAGTAAATAATTCTCCTAAAGGTTTAATCAATCAATATAGGTAGGTACTTAGTTTTCAAGATATTCCTGTATCGCTGTCTGTCATGTCTGTTAATCATTGGTAAAGGAGTATCTGCATTTATGTCTCTGAATGTATCAGAAGGTGGTCATAGGTACGCGGTGTCGTCTTAGATGTCGCAGTCAGCACCAAAGTTTTGGATTCGATCCTACGAATATAATCTATAAAAAAAATAGGAATGTTAGTTCGTGGCTTATAGAAAAAGGCTCACAAACAATCATAACCTTAAATATTTTAAGTGTTTTCCTTTCAATCAAATCGGCCTCTTTGTCGGCAGTTGCAGCGTTCCTTTTACGGAGCTTAACTTTTACTTGAGGCACAGTCATAAACGCGTACATATTATAGTCGAATTACACTTTAAAATCTCATTAATAGCAGTCACACTGCTGTCAAGAAAGGTAAACAAGGTACAGTCGACTACAGCGACATCTACACACAGGTTTGAGTGTGGCTCCTGATTTTGGGCACCTTATATTAATTAGCAACACTGAATCGACGGTGCCGTCCTCTTTCAGTTCACAGATAAGTTGGTAGGACTGTACCTTTCATCCCGAAAATAAGTACTGTTCTCGAGGAAAACAACAAATACAAATACAAATATTCTTTATTGTGGTACATAGGTAAGCAATAAGTTGTTACATGTTTCCGAAATTGTACACAGCTATGACCCGCCATAATGGCATACAATAATTTTAAAGTAGGTGACATTTTAACAGCATAATCAAATAGATAATTAAAATAATAACAATTTAATAACACTTTAGAATTAACGAATATTTTTACATGTCAAGGCAACAATTAAAATAACGAGACATAAATTATAAATTCAGTTAGAATTAAATAATACAAATTAAGAAATATACACATTTTACTTATCAGGGGAACAATTAAAATTAAATAACATCATCGAGATAATCTTTTAAAGTATAGTAACATTTGTCTAACAGCAATTGAAATAGGTAATTTCTTTTTATAATTTTCATTATATATGTCAGGTATTAGATAAAAAAAAACAATAACGTTCTTATGATAATAGATGGCGCCACGTGTCCTTCGAATCATGATTGAATTATATTATTATAGAAACTAGGTGTCACTGACTCTGGCAGGGCCACCATCAGGGATTTTAATTTTGAAAACGGAAAAAAATTAGTCGCCAATTAGTCGGAATTGGTCGCCAAGTTACAGATTTAGTCGGTGTGTAATTAAAAAGATATTAAAGAATTCAATTTCCCCATACAGTGGTACAAGCGAGTACAAAATACTTTATGTATTTTCTAGATAGTATCTATGACGTCTTATGGAGGAATGTTTGTTTCGAACAATGTGTTAAATAAATATAAACTTAGTCTATAATTTCAACCCACCATAGAAAAGCTGTATTCATTACTTATAAACAAATCTACAATAATGTACGATGTAATGTGTATGTGTGTGTGTGTGTACTGTGTGTATGTGTAATTATTAGGTTGGGGAAAAAGTCTTTTCGCATTATAGTATGTATGAACTTGTAATAAAATCTCTTTGGCTACACTATTTGTATCTGGCTGGTTTTGGTATCATTGAAAGTTTAAATTTTAAAGAACATATTCCAAATTCAAATTAGGAAAATGTGTGATGAGTGAATCTAATGAAGAAATTCGATACATTTTAAAATTTTACTATAAAAAAGGTAAAAATGCAACGCAAGCCGCGAATAAATTTGCGATGTTTATGGACCTATTGTAGTGTCTGTGAGAGTAGCACAAATTTGGTTTAAGCGTTTTCAATCCGGAAATTTTGATGTCAAAGATGCACGTCGCTCTGGTCGCCCTATTACGGATAAAATGGATGCCATTTTTGAAAAAGTGTTACGACGTAGCTGAAGAACTGGAAATTGACCACAAAACAGTTTTGGCGCATTTGAAAAGAACTGGGTACACGAAAAAGCTCGACATTTGGGTACCTCACGAGCTCACTGAAAGAAACCTAATGAACCGTGTATTCATTTGTGATTCTTTATTACGACGTAATGAAACCGAACCATTTTTGAAGAAGCTGATAACTGGTGATGAATAGTGGATCACGTATGACAAGAACGTGCGAAAAAAAAAAAAAAAAAAAAAATTAAATAATTAATTAATTAATTAATTAAATTTGCTTGGATTATTACTTTTTCAATTTTATAATTTGTTCACCTTAAATTGAAAGCCAGATAGTTTTGGACAAATATGTAAACACATAAAAAAAAACACAATGTATTACGTATTGCTGTTGTATGCTCACTTTTAATTTTAATTTCAGTCTATTTCTATACGTGAAGACTTGTAATTGGCTTCCTGTTGACTATTGTTTCCTTTTTATTAAGTTTGTTTTAGCTGTAAGTTTTCCATGTTTAAATAAATAAATAAATAAATAAATAAATAAATAAATAAAAGGTCGTGGTCAAAGGCCGGTCAGGCTTCACAGACTGTGGCGAAACCCGGGTTAACTCGCAACAAGGTGATGCTGTGTGTGTGGTGGGATTGGAAGGGCATTATTCATTATGAGCTGTCACCACCAGGCAGGACCATCGATTCTGAACTCTACTGCGAACAACTGATGAGATTAAAGCAAGAAGTTGAGAGAAAGCGGCCGGAATTAATCAACAGAAGGGGTGTGGTTTTTCAACATGATAACGCTAGACCTCACACATCTTTAGCCACTCAGCAAAAATTAAGAGAGTTTGGCTGGGAGGTGTTAATGCATCCGCCGTATAGTCCTGACCTTGCACCTTCAGATTTCCACCTGTTTCGGTCTCTTTAGAATTCTTTAGGCAGTGTCAGGTTAACATCACGAGAGGACTGCCAAAACCACTTGTCGCGGTATTTTGACCAGAAGTCCGATAATTTCTATAGCAATGGGATCATGTCCCTACCTACAAGATGGCAAAAAGTTATCGAACAAAATGGTACCTACATACTTTAGTTAAATGTAAATAAACTATATTAAAAAATGTTTTGAATTTTCTTAAAAAATGCGAAGAAACTTTTTCCCCAACCTATTATTTATCCAACACAATGTGCACTTACCACTTAGTCGCTGGCAGATAGATTGTAAACTGGTAAAACAGTTGCATGCGACTGTACATCTTGACACCAAATAGACCAAGAGCAAGGTTTAATGTTTTCAAAGAAGTTTAAGCCACTCTAAACTAGTAATTAAAAACATAAAAACATGAATTTAATTGAGAATTTATGTCTCTCGGACATTTCTAAAGACTTTAGACCGATAAAACTAAAAGTATATTACACATATTAATAGAAATATTTTTTCTTGGTAATTTTTCGTTAACTCTTCGATCTAGCTCTTGGACTATACCTTACTAATTGAACTCATTTTATCTCCTAAACTAAGACCCGACTAAATCTGTAACTTGGCGACTGATTCCGACTAATTGGCGACTAAATATGGGAGAAAACAGATCTTCGCTAGGTGTCCTAGTTTTTGAGATATAAATGTGGCCCTGCTGGGGAGACTCTCTTCAGCAGGGCCACCTATAAACCCTTATATCTTTTGAACCAGTGACCGACTAATTCTGATATTTGGCGACTAAGTCCGACTAATTGGCGACTAAATATGGGAGAAAACAGTTCTTCGCTAGGTGCCCTAGTTTTTGAGATATAAATTTGGCCCTGCTGGGGAGAGTCTCTCCAGCAGGGCCACCTATAAACCCTTATATTTTTTGAACCAGTGACTGACTAATTCTGATATTTGGCGACTAATTTCGACTAATTAGCGACTAATTTTTTGCGTTTTCAAAATTAAAATCCCTGATGGTGGCCCTGCCAGAGTCAGTGACACAGAAACTAGCGAGATTTTTTTAAATTATTATTTAAGTACCTAATACATTTTGTGAGTCTAGAGTGTCGATAGACCGGTTTTTCATCCTCCTAACTATAATATTATAGACAAGCAGAGTACAAGCAGAATCGATTGTCAATGTCTAAATTAACGCGAGCGAAGCCGCGGGCAAAAGCTAGTCGTCTATAAACTTGAACAACAAGCTCATTTAGAAACTTCGATATCGTAGAAGTTTATACAATATTCAATGAAGCGCAAATGAGTGTTTAACGATTGTCTCAACGTATAATAATTATGACCAACCGTATTTTAAGCAGATAATGGTGCCAATTCTCTTGTTCAATAACTAAACTAAAATAGGACAATCGCTATCTTTTACTAACGGACGAGGAACGAAAAGGACGGCTATAACTATGAACTAAGTTAGAGATGTCTAAACTAGTTTACGCCTTGCGCTTCACCATGTTTTAAACTCGCCATCACATCATCCTAACTATATTATATTATAAATGCGAAAGTAAGTTTGTTTGTTTGTTACCTTTTCACGCCTAAACCACTGAACCAATCATCCTGAAATTTTGCAAATACGTTGTCAGGTGTACAGAAACGGACATAGGATACCTTTCATCCCGAAAACAACAATAACGTTATGATAATAGATGGCGCCACGTGTCCTTCGAATCGTGATTGAATTATATTATTATAGAAACTTTAGTAATGTGTTAAGTTTATTTATCAGTATTATTTAAGTACCTAATACATTTTGTGTCGAGTGTCGATAAACCGGTTTGTCATCCTCGTAACTATAATATTATAGACAAGCAGATTACAATCCGAATTGATTGTCAAATTCTAAATAAACGCGAGCGAAGCCGCGAGCAAAAGCTAGTATGTATAAAGTGAGCTAACAATAAATAAATAAGATATCAAACGAATAAGACGTGTTTAACAATTGTCTCGACGCGACGTTTAATAATTGTAAGCAGACACGCTTCGAACCATAACTGCTAACAATAAAATAATCAAAACATCATCGCGCATATGAGTCGATGCAATCAGATTACCACACATTGAGTAGTGTATAATTGGGGAGTTCTGGATCTAGTGATCCAAAAACCGGGGCTTTTCCATCCAGAAGGGGTTTTTATTCATGTTCGTCGATTGACTCAAGCAATAATTGTAAGCTGACATACATCGGTGTCTGAATCGGGAGTCACGACTACTATACACATTGTATTAATCGTTCTCGATTGTAAAATTGGGGCTTAGGTATTACGCAGTTCGAGCGGCGCGAGAACAAGTGATGCAGAAGGCCCAGGTTTACCCTGCCTCTATGCATGCGGACAGAATCGCGCTTGTACGATAGAAGCTGGACCTCTCAATAGGGCTCGTTTTTTGACAATAGCTTCTGCCACTACTACTCTTGTTTTGTTCAAAACGGAGTTGTTTGATCCTACTTTCATTATAAAATTGGAGAAAGTTCAAGAACGTCTGTGGATCTTCTTGAAATCTACATCATGTATACGTGAAAACAGGAATCATCTCACGCATTTCCTTCATAAGATTGATGGTGATTGGTACCTACCACAGGTTTTAGGGTTCCATACCAAAACAGTAAAAAAGAACCCTTATGGTGCGGCTCATTCTGTCTGTCACAGACTCGGCTCAGTCTGTCTGAACTACTAATGTTATCAACTTGAATTTTGGAAGGAATAGTTTTAGATGACGTTTGCCCAATTATTGTGCAAAAAGAAAGGAATAAAAATGCATGTATTTATTTTTACAACAGTGACTTAAAGGGGACCTTAAAAATTCAAAGTGGGGTTACTAGGGCATGTGGGGTATCATAAATGAAACAGCGCTGTTTGCACATTTTCTAATTTTTTTTTTTTGTTTTTAGGCAGAATAGTTTTCGACTTTTTATGAAAGTAACTCCTTTTTTTGAAGTCGTTAAAAATAATTCCCCCCCCCCCCCCCTATCTCCGAAGTTGGCATTGAGAAAAATCTGGAATTATTCTGTGTTATAGAAGTTTATGTAAAGATTACAGGAAAAATAAAACGATGTCTCTAAATAGAACACCTTTTTTTTTAGTACAGTACCCACGGTGCGCGAGTCCGACTCGCTCTTGGCCGGTTTTTTTTTTTCAAATAATTTAGACCCATCCCAGCGTTTGGAGGGTTGCCACAAAATCATCGTTAAAATATCTAAAGGATAAAAATTGAATTTCTTCTTTCTAATATGTAGGACCTACAGTACCTACCTAACTTATGGGATTAACAAAAAAAAAAAAAAAACAAAGTTAAATTCGCTGATCGGCTTTATTATTCAAATATCTTAAGTTTGAAAGATCTTGTCTCGTGAATATTGTGATCCAAACGAAGCCGAAGATATCGCCGCCTGAAAATTATAGAATATATACGTTAATTTATGAAATTTACTGTATTTACACACAGCAGTAGAACTTAAAATTAAGTAAGAAGTTAAAATACGAGACAGAAGAATACACATAATTATAAAAGTGCAGGGTTACATAACAAATTATAGAAACAGGTACCCAGAGCTCGAGGCTGAAACAAAACATTATATTAAGAAAATACACAGCAAGGCAAAAGAAGAACGAGCACGTACACCAGAAAAATTTAGGAAGAGACACAAATATCTGTCTTGAAGTTGGCGCCGATCTTCAGGATGACTGTACGCACCAAAGAAGTCAACAAAGCTGGCTGTGATATGTACGTGAACCTCATAAGGCACAACCACTTTGCTGGCTCCTTGTGGTGCTTCTCGTGCTTGCAGTGTCTGCCACTCCCGCTTACCCGGAGGAATTGCAGCCGATGCCCATCGCTCATCAAAGCTGGCTGTGATATGGAATTCAAGGACACACATAACAGCCACTTTGTGAGCGACGAAACATTCGCCTCTGCAGTGTGTCGTGCTCGTAATCTAGTGTTGTACCGCAGTAGGACCACGTCGTCATGTCGCCCAGCCCAACTCGTCAAAAATGGCTGTGATATGAGTTGGTTACATGGCACAACCATTTTTACGAATGGGCCACGGACCGGCTTAGCCACCGTGATGTATAACGTGGTGGTGTTCTCCGTAAACCGACCACATCAAAGTGGCTGTGATATGATGACGGATACATTTCACCGCCGCTTTGACAGGCTAGGCCCGGGAAATCATTGACAGACAATTCCATTGGGGGTCTGCAAAACGATGTTTTTAACGCAGTAATGCTCATCAAAGCTGGCTGTGATAGCTACTTTATGACCTATAACAAGCCGACTTTGATGGCAAGACCACATTCAATTTTGGCCAGAAGTAGTATATCCAATCAATCTGAAAATGCAAAAGTGAATGTGCGCTTTTATCATTTATTTTCTAACGTGACGATATTATCGTGGACGTCTACGTCCATAAAATGTATGGAAATACGTGTACGTTTTAACGTTATCGTGGACGGAAATTTAAATGTGTCTTCATATATTTTCATACATTTTAGTAGGTATTATATACCCTGTGTTATTGTGATGCCGTGACGTGGACAAGGACGTCCTCGACATAACGTCACGTTAGACATTACAAAAACGCACAATATAGGAGCAGGTACACCACATTATGCACAAAACACAATAATAAAAAGTAAAGTACACAGTACCTATTCAAAAAAACAACAAGAAGTACAGTCCGCGTGCGAGCTCCAAGGAATCGGGAGTAGGTAAGCGGGCGGTTTTCAAGCACATACTATTCTCAAAGAATTATTTAATAATCCACCATTCTTCGCCTCCGCGCGCCACGCATCTAATTAATTATGAAAGAATTATATGAGGATAGTATGTGCCTGAAAACCGCCCGCTTCCTCAGACCCCGATTCCTCGGAGCTCGCGCGCGGACTGTAGGTATAGGTACAGTACCTAAACAAAACAATAAACATTAATAGACACACACACATGTTAAAAAAACACAATAAAGTCCTAAAAAAGTGATAAAAAGAGTAAGTGCACAAAAAAAAAGAATTATAGGAAATACACCTTATTCAATAGCATTGTTCAATGGGGCAATGGTTCAATGAGTTACAGTTAGAAAATACACATACATTAAATACATAAAATACATTATTATACGTATAATTACAATCAATATTTTGATTTCAATAAGCCCCACATTATAAACAAATTAATTAATCATAGGACATAGATTCGAATCAAGCAATACCCGTCCCATTAAAAAAACGAGTTCTGACTTTAGTCCAAGCTTACACCACCTTACCTACCAAGCTTACTTTTTAGGGTTGATTTAACCAAAGTCAGAAATCTTTTATCTGCCCTTATTCGAGCTAAGGTCCCGAAAAAGTCAATTTCTAACCTAATTGTGAAAAATATATATAGTCTCGTGTGTACATGTCAATTTTAAAAGCCAATCAGACCATAAATAATGCAGTTATTGATATTTTTTAAAGTTCAAAAACAATACTAGTTTCTTCTATAATGATAATCAAGCGTCAATCTTGCGTCAAATTTTATTGTTCCGTACCATAATGGTAAAAAGGAACCCTTATGGTGCGACTCAGTCTGTCTGTCTGTCTGTCCGTCTGTCACAGCTGGATATCTCAAGAACTACTAATGCTATCAACATGAATTTTGGAAAAGTTTTAGTTCACGTTTCCCAACTATTTTGCAAATAAGATTAAAATAAAACTATAGTGAAGTAACATTATGAAAGAGCGCTGTTTGCACATTCTCAAACAATTTTAGGGTTCCGTACCTCAAAAGGAAAAAACGGAACCCTTATAGGATAGGTCTGTCCGTCTGTCACAACTAATTTGCTCCGATGGAGCGATTAAGTTGAAAGGTACACTTATGTATTTCTGTAACCCAAACACGGAAGTTTAATGTCAATTAATGAATTTTGAATATACGGTCAATTTTGGAGGGCAAATAAAAAAGGTTTTGCAAACTGTACCGTGCGATATCTATCTATCTATCTATAATATATACAAATCAATTGATGTTCGTTTGTCTCGCTAAAACTCGAGAATGGCTGGACTGATTTGCCTAATTTTGATCTTGAAATATTTGTGGAAGTTCAGGGAAGGTTCAAACATGAGAAACATAAATAATTAGTAACGGAAAATACTAAAAACGACAATTAAATTTTCCAATACAAAATAATATTAATAAGTAACTTTAACTTTTGATATTACTAAACGAGTAAGTTAAAAATCTATTAAATTGAGTTGTGTGTGTCTCCAAAAGCAGAGGCCTACCTAAACTGGCCGGTTATGATCCCTTACTTTTGTTCTAAGCTATAGCACCGTGTTCCTACCTAACTAATAGTCCTAGCTGTGAAACATTTGATGTCTTTTGTCTTTTTAGAAATAAAAAATTGTCACTTGGTTGTCAAATATTTATAGGTGCGTTCAGAAATGTGTCTATTTCATAGCAGTAGTATGAGGTCCGATCTCTTTGGTCTGTTTTGTTGGAATAAAAAATTGTTCTGTTTCAGAAACAAAAGAAAGTGTAAACGTGTAAAAGTGTCAGTTGATTGTCGAAAAAGAAAATAAATACATACATTTCAACACGATTATTAAAATCTATCATCAGTTTGTCAGTGCGCGAGAACTTTATTTACTGTTATTGTTTTAAAATCCCTGGGAGAAGATGACCGCACTGACGACCAGTGGGAGATAGATGATAACAGTCGTGTTGGTATGGCAGAATTGGGTTCCACAGTAAAAAATAATGATGTAGATAGGCAAGAATGGAACGAGCTGGGGCACACCAAACACAACAACAGCGAGCACGACACAATGAAATACAGCGATTCCGCAGTCGCAGTGCTCCTGTAAACCTGGAATGAGTAGCATTCCACTATGATCCGGAAATAGATTATTGTAACGACCAATCCATAATTGGGTTTTTCACAAATATATGTAGGGGATACGAAATTCACCGGGTCATCTAGTATTAAATAAAATGAGGGTCTCCAATATTTTTTTTATATAATTTTAAAATAAACTGTTTTGAAGTTATTTAAGAAAATGGACGAAAATTGACCATTATTACCCTCCTTTATCTCCGAAACTACTGAGCTTAAAATTTTGTAAAAAAAAAATACAGAAAATACTTCTATACCCTTCTATACCTATTACAGGAAAACGTATAAGTCTATGATGTTAAAATAACATGGTATATCTCTCAATATTGTGCGTACAAACTTACATTTGCTGCAGTTGGAATGTATGGAGGAACATGTTTTTCTACTACAATGTTAAGTTTGTTCTTGGGATGAATGCTTCCCGATTTTTCTTAAGCCGCATAGTTTTCAAATTTGATGAAAAACAATACCGTCCCCCCCCCGTCTCCGAAGTTTGCATAGAGAAAAATTTGAAATTATTCACAACAAATCACTAAATACGTTTACGCTAAGCGAATTTAAAATAGTTCTGAGATTTATTTTTTCTTTACTGAGCCGATGTCGACTAATCTGCGAGTGTCGATTTATTAATTGTTTAATTACCAGAAATCGGAGTAGGTAGACTGAATTGGGGTCATTGATCCGAAACGCATATATTAATATGGACATTCTTCCGGAATTTCGGAATTGGTTGATTATTATTAGATAACCAGGATGAACATTGTAATCGATGAAATTTAAAAATGTGAATTTTATTTTTGATAAATTTTTTATGTAAAATGTACATATTTAACAATAAACACTTGTTTTTTTTTATCCTTATTGTTATTTATTCTACCCTTAAAGTCAATAGTTGTCATGCCACTATGAAAATATTGAAAGTGCAACGCCTAAAAATGCCTGAACTGGACAGAAACTACTAATAGTCCTTAATTCTATTTAGAATAAAATATGTATAATGAAATAATTCTCAAGTTTGTATACTTAGGGTGAAAATATAACGATCATTAAATTATTTAACTTGATATCCGACTATTTCATTATTATTTTTTCTACTGTACGTCATTGTTTATTTGAGATGAGTAATCGACATTCATCCAAACAGGAATCGTCAAAGTACTTACCGAAGTATTGTATAGAATTATCAGCACGGTTATCATTAATTTAATATTATTCGACTTATGTATACCGTAAATCTAATTAAAATAATATAAGTGCATGTCAATAATAAAAATCTAATTCTTTTCAAAATACAAATTCGTATCGTAGGCTGTATAGGAATGATGCCTTCCTGTGTAGTGAAAACTAGTAAAGACAATAGCAAATCACATAAAATGTGTCACGGAATCACTTTTCACGTGTAAGAACTTGAAGTAACATCGTTTTTTTATTAAAGAAACCGAGTTTTAGGTTACTTGGAACAAAAACCTAAACAAACGAACGCAGCGACATAAAATGCGAGGGTTGCCATAATACGATTTGTAATTTCCCCATTCGATTAAACAAATTTAAGTACAATATCATTCCCCAAAATATAGGGAAACAATATAACAAATGGCTACTCATCGCCACACACTTAGATAAAAAGGTGGCTTCACTTTTGATGTTCGCGGCGCTCCATCTTCCTTTTTTTATTGATCAGAGACTTTATGACATTTATTCTTCAGATAAAAGATATCGGACGATTGAAAAATCTGCCCTAAGAAGATCAATTTATTGTATATTTCATATATAGGAGGCGCGAAACTGGAGACGCTTCTAAAGCTGAGCATCAGCCACAATCTCGTCTATCATTACTACGTCTTCTATCGATGATTAGAAAAGATCGAGAGGACCGCGTGAAAGCTGATACAATAAATAAATTATTGCCAAGACTTACTACCAGTTACATCGAAAAATATAATTATTTAGAACCTGCGGGGCAATTGCGTAACACACTATCAATCGGAATCGGTTTCATTTTGACAGTTCAACAACATTCATTGCGTCATTTACGTTGTCGAGCAGGCAAATTTTTCGAAGCAATGGATTAGCAATTTGCTTCAAAATTATTCAAATTCCGATTGATAGTGTGTTAAGCAATTAGGGCGCTGAAGCTACATAATTTGAGTAAAAAAGATAAAGGACATATTTGTTGAAAAGACTCTCTTTCTACCTCTCTCTGTCCAGAGCTGCCAAGGACCAATCTTTATTAAAGGAGTCTAGCTCATTCCGCCATCTCCGTCTGGGCCTGCCGTGATGTTGTTTGCCAAGCGGGACGCACTGGGTCCTAAGTTTGGCCCATTGATCGTCTGACATGCGGCAGATGTGTCCAGCCCAATTCCATTTAAGCGTGGCAACTTTCCGAGTGACATCAATTATTTAAGTGATGTAACGGATTGTTTTATTCATAACCCGGTCCATAAGTTTAATACCCAGAATACTCCGTTCCAGAGCTTTCTGGCAAATCCCGAGCGTAGACCTCTGCTGAATTGCCAGAAACCATGTTTGAGAACCATGAGGGTGGGAAGATGAGTCATGCCGATGAGTCTCAGGGATAGAGGAAAACCGCCCTTGATTAGATCTTTCATGACCCAATAGGTCTTCCAGGCATTCTCGGTGCGTCTTGCAAGTTCTTTGTTTTGTCTTGCCTGGAAAGAGCCTATTTGACAAAGATACAACCGACACATTCGAACTCCGCACCCACCATGGTGATCCTGCAATCCACGCTGTTCGTCATCAACTTGGTCTTTGACATATGCATTTGAAGACCGACCTCTAGGTTTGTCGTGCTAAGATTTTCTAGTATCTGAGTCAGCTCGGAGACTGAAAACGAAAAAAGGACACTAGCGTCGGCAAAACGAAGATGGGATAATCTCGTTATGTCCAACTATAATGCCCCTTTCTGCCCAGTCTGCTGCCAGCTTTCTGAAGACTTCCTCCATTATGGCCGTGAATAATTTCGAAGACAGCGGGTCTCCTTGTGCTTTATTGATCTGGAATGACGGTCCTGTCTTAGAATTGATTTTAATGTCTGTGGTGCTGTTTCTATAAATATTTTGTAAAAGGTTTATGTAAGTACGTGGTGTCTATTTATTGATTCTGTAAGACGTTGACAATTGAGGTATGGCTGATGCTATTAAAAGATTTTGAGTATGTACTACGAATGCAATAAAAAGTGGGAGATGGAATGTTTCTCGATAATCTGGTTGATGGAGTGGACGTGGTCAGTGGTAGAGGCCACGACGAAATGTAACCTGTTCGGGGGCTGATATTTGTCGAGGGCTCCGGCGATTCTATTTTCGATTACTTTAAGGAAGGATTTGTATTGTACATGTATCCTTATACAAGGTAATTTAAATTATGGGCGTCATTCATTAAGTACTCATGATTACGAACAACTTTTCGTATGATTACCAAACCTGAAGTCGCGAAAGAAAATCAGCTGTTACTACATTTATGTTCGCATAACTCGCCAAAATGTAGGGAACGGTTGATTTTTTTTTTCGCGATTTCATGTTTGGTCCCATAGTAAAAGTTGTTCATAATTATGAGTACGTTAAAAGGTTGTGCGTTATTTAAATTACACCTTGCCGCTTTATGCTTGTAGTCTTCGCCCGCGCTCTTAACAAAATGTAGTGTCTATAATATTTTTATGTTACAAGAAACAAAGATCTTAAAAGGATTCAAAAACTGCGTAATAATATGTCTGCTCTGGGAAATAAAGTGGAAGTTTTAGAAATTGTTTAAATAATTCAAAACAAAAAAAAATGTTTTAAAAGGCGTAGGTCTTATGGCTTTATAACATAACCAACCCTTTGCAGTCCATTACCAACAGCACAGATCGAAGAGGGACACTGGAGCTTTAAATTTAAAAGGTTCGTGTAAATAAATCCCTGCTCTTTCAGAGGTCGATCAAAACTCTTGTATCAAATCCGTATAAATATGTGGCAAGTTAAATGGATAACTGTTTTTACTGAGGTGATTTGCCTAATATAATACTTACATATTATTTATGTGTTTTAAATTGTAGTACCTATAATTTATGGTCAGAACATACATACATACATACACGCCACAACATTTGCAGAATATTACATAAAATAAAAACATTTTGCATACACTTAAATAGATAACGATCGCAGTTGAATCATGTGTTAGAATATCAACCTGTAATAATACAATTGGAAATTAAACCACCTGCTAGCATTTATGATCACCGTTTAAAACGGCTTGCGATGTATTTTCAGACATCTTTGTATGTACCTACTACTTAGTACTTAAATAGATATTTATGCAAAATCATAAGGAAGCCGACCCCAACATAGTTGGGAAAAGGCTAGGCAGATTGATTTATACAAAATCATAACCCTCCTTATTGCTTCGTAAACCGTAGTTGGGTAAAAACTAGTCGTCGAAGTAGAACCGGCGAAAAATTAATTCTCAATTAACTCTGCTTGAATATACTGAGACCTCTCCAAATCGAGCCACAATACCCAACCCAATTACTTCAAGTATAATTTTGCAAGAACAAAACACGTGGTTTTTCAATTATTTCAGAACATTCTGTTTCCTTTATATATTTCAGGAGACAAAAAAATTGTATAGTTTTAAGTAACAATTTTTTTTTAAATTAAGATTTGGAATCAGTTTATGATTAAAAGTGAAGTTTATTGTTAAAACATGAGTTCTTTTTTTAAATTTTATAATGAATAAATTATTGAAGGCAGGCTATCAACTTACCAAGTGCAAACATTGAGAAGACTGAGAATAACTAAAAAAAATCCGAAAAAGTTTCAAGTTCGTACATAAAATAATTAAAAAGACTAATAAAAGTAAATATAACTATCAAAGTCTCGCGGGAAATTGTGTGTGTCACCGGTGACACAGTCGAGATCAACTGTTCGCGGTTCCCGAGTAATGAGGAGCGAGGGCGAAGACTGTCTGCTCTGAAGGCTCGTATCACTGTACCGTACCGCTGTGCCGCGTTTTCTGTCGAGAGAACTGCGAGCCCACGCATGCGCAACAGCCCCGCCGCAACGCTGCACCTCCCAATAAAATGTGTATGTATCTAGCACCTGCACACAAAGATTATTTCTAGTGCTTTTACCAACTTTAATCCCGGTATGACATACATACAATCCGCCTGAATCCGTCCGCCCGCCTCAAAGCATGTTACAGTGATTCGTGAACAAGCTTTTCCCCGTGATTTTGTTTGTTTGTGTCACAACTTTTCTCAATTATCGCTCGTAGCAATGCACGTTTTTAACAATCCACTTTTAGAGTTTTTGTTTCTCTTTTCGCGAAGGTTTAGGGAATGTTTTCTTTATTTTATTTAGACTTTTGGTACCGAATGTACCGGTGATAACGGTAGATTTTTTTTTTAAATTTGATTTAACTACGTTTGACCGACAAAGCTCTAACCAAACAAAGAGTTTACTAGTAATTACCGCTTACTTGTTTGTCGTTTTGCTTAAAATTTCTCTACATCTTAACCAAAAGTTCGTTTATAGGGTGACTGGTAAATAGTGACCGTCAGGATTTCAGGTTTGATCCCATAGTAAAAGTTGTTTGTTATCATGAGTACAATCATGTGTTTAAGTATCGCTCACTAATTACCAGTCACCCATTATACCATATGTAACAAAAACCCTGTAGTTCCTTTTAGGGACGTATACATTTACCTACAAGCACAACATTGATAAAATTATCATTTAAAAAAATTAAGCATTGGCTAGTCGTAAGATCGAAGTCAAATAACTATTAAGATCGACACATTCAGAAAAATGTTGTGAGTATCTGATTTTACAAGTATATCGGGGCGCACGGGCCCCGGGTCGTTTACCTCGCCACCCGCCACCCTGCGAATCACTTACTTGCAGCAGCTTACTTTCGAAACGATGTCGCTTCATCGCTTCATGCAGAATTGAAGAGGTAAGAAATCAGTTAAACATTTTTTTAAATAAATGACATGCTTTATTACGTACGTACACCGATTTTTAAAACGTAGGTAGAGGGAACAACAGGGTTTTTGTTACATATTGTATACCTATTATCTAGGAGACCATTAAGAGACATTTTTTCTCATTATCATCAACCATGGTTTGAATGCATGCGAGACGAGATTGTTTTTGTCATCCTACTAAATGCGAAAGATTGGATGGATGGAAGAATGGATGGATGGATGTTTGTTACTCAATCATGCCAGAACGTCTGAACGGATCTAGATGAAATTGGGCACAGAGATAGATTATAGTCTGGAATAGCATATAGGCTCCTTTTTATCCCGGTAGTACGTTTCTGTGGGTTAATACCCTAACTCCACGCGGGCGAAGTCGCTAGCAAAAGCTAGTAATATTATGAACGTGAAAGTTTGTGAGGATGGATGGATCATTGGATGTTTGTTACTTTTTCCCGCCAAAACTACTGAACGGATTTTGATGGAAAATGACACACAGATACTTTTTAACATGGATTAACACATAGGATAGGTACTTTTTATCCCGATATTGCTACGGGTTCGAGACCTACGTAGGTGAAACTACGGGGCGCTGCTAGTCTTTCATAAACATGAAAAGCTCTATGAAAATATTTATTTAGCATTACATATTCCATAATAAAATGTTTTAAAGTCTCTTCAAAATGTTACATTGCATCGTTTATCTGTAATTATTTCGAGGAGCAGTTAGCCGCGACTATCACGTATGAACTATGCTCACAAAACACACCTAACTAGTTACTAATGGAGTTTCACATTCACGATGGATATCGCGAATGTGAAACTCCGTAACTATACGTGGCTTTAGTTTAAAAAGTAATTTTATACCGGCTGATATCATACCAATAATTGTTTTTCCTCTATTGCATAAGAAATCTGAGCTCAGCTGCTCTAGTAGCAGGGGAGTCTAAACTTAGAGAGAGCATGTCAAAGTTGTAAAAAATTGTAAAAAAGTAATTTCATACCGTGCCAAACACGCATAGGACGGTTATTGGGATCATCTTGACCCAAAAAAAAAAATGTCAGCTGCATGTAAGTGGGGGAATATAATGTCAGTCGCATAAATAACCTGATTGTTGCGATGGAACATCAGGGCTAAATTCGAACTGTGGGCAGTTTCTCCACTTAATTCAATTTGTAAAACTTATACATCCATCAGAAGCCTACAAGTGCTGCATTGCAGTACTTGTAGAGGCTTCTAAAAGTTTTGAATTTCAAAAGCGATCGTTTTTCAATACTCGAATGAAGCAGCAGCAAAATCTTTTCAAAGTACTGAATAACTATGTTGTGAAGATATCCATGACACTTTCCGCAGAGTTTATAAGTTTGAAGTCTAAGAACTTTGAATTTATAATTCAATACCTCCTCGACGCAAATGTATGGGACGGCTGATTATTTTTTCGCGATTACGATGTTGGTAATTAAACCGAAATTAGACCACACCTTTCTGGTACACCCTTTTTTTTGGATGGGAAATTATCAAATAACTTCTCCCGCTCTGGGCGGAGCGGAAGGGCGTGTCAGACTTCTACTGACTAAAGCCCACCCGTGTTCCTTCAGTTGTCTCTGCCAGGGTCACGGTAACTCTTTCAAACAACCCGAAACCCTGGCAGGTTCTGGTATACCCGTATTGTATTGCAACGTAAGTAGGAAGTTTTCAAAAAACCGGCCAAGTGCGTGTCGGACTACGCACAGTGAAGGGTTCTGTATTTGGGATGAATTTATCCCAAGAACAAACTTAACATTACAGTTTAAAAACATGTTCCTCCCATACATTCCAACTGCAAATGTAACTTTGTACGTACAATACCTTGTTATTTTAAGACCATAGACTTCTTATAAGTTTTCCTGTAATCTATAGGTATAGAACTATTTTGTCTTTTTTAAAAAATTTTGGCTCGGTAGTTTCGGAGATAGGTGGGGAATGGTAACTTTATGTCTATTTTCTGAAATAACTTTAAAACAATTTATTTTAAAATTATTAAAAAATATATATATTTGAGACCCTCGCAGTAAGCCCTTTCTTTTGATATGTCACACGGTACAGTTTGCAAGTTTTTTTTTTTCTTATTTGCCCCCAAAATTGACCCCCATATTCAAAATTCATTTATTTACGTTACACTTTCGTGTTTGGGTCACAGAAATTCATACGTGTACCAAATTTCAACTTAATCGGCCCATTACACACTACAGACACACAAGTGATCCTATAAGGGTTCCGTTTTTTTCCTTTGAGGTACGGAACCCTAAAAATAATTCAGTAGCTGTAATAAGAGATACATCATGATTATGTCAACCGTAAAGAAACATTTTGTTTGTACGTAGTATAATTTTATTATTAAACGTTACACCGACGTTTGTACGTAGTATCATTTTATTATGAAACGTTACACCGACGTTTGTACGTAGTATAATTTTATTTGAAACGTTACACCGACGCGCGACGTTTGTACGTTGTATAATTTTATTATTAAACGTTACACCGACGTGTGTACGTAGTATAATTTTATTATTAAACGTTACACCGACGTTTGTACGTACTATAATTTAGGAAAATACGAGTAGGCTACAATGTTATTACTATTGTAATGAAACATCTCACATCAATGCAGCTTCTAATCGAATTATCAGTAACTAGACAATAATTACGATAATGATCACATCTGCTATCTGAAGTTAGATGAATAATGTATAATTAGATACGTCTAGATCACAACCAATCAACAACAAGAACCAATCTATTGTTATAAAGGTATATTCTACCCTTACCACATATTTCGCACATCGGCATCGAGAGTGTCACAACACAATATTTCTGAGAGAGCATATTGGAGAACTTAGGATATATTTAAGAAGACTATTTAATGCTCTTTTATATATTTGTGAAAATTGAAATCTAAATATATTTTTTCCATTTTATATTTGTTTTTTACTTTTAAATATCTCTAATGCGTCACTTTTCTCAACTTCGTATTTTTATGTGCTGTGACACTCTCGTTGCCGATGTGCGATTTGTACATAATATTGTTAAGGTACTAGGTTATACTGAAAGATTCTTGAAAATACAGTATTAATCTTTGGTACCGTGAGATTGTACAGTACCAGAATTCTCAAGGGCTCTCTATAATATACTAAAAAGATTGCGTGTCAAATAAACTAAATTATACCAATAAACTAGTAACAAATCGGTGGAGTCATCGTAGGTAGCTACGAAATTTGATATTTCGTAGGCCGTAGCAGCCGCGTAGCACAAGAAATCGTAACCGCTTCGTAGCCGTGAAAAATTAAATTAAACCGTTTAAGTTGTATGCGTCGGTGTAACATTTAATAATACAATTATTATATAGTTTTTTTTTTTAATACCATAACTCTAGGGTATTAATGAGACCATTTTCAACAACTATTACTATGGGACCAAACCTGAAATAACGAAAAAAAATCAGCAGTTCCCTACATTTTGTCGAGTTTTGCGAACATAAATGTATGGGACAGCTGATATTTTTTCGCGATTTCAGGTTTGGTCCCATAGTAAAAGTTGTTCAAAATGATGGTCTCATTAATACCCTGGAGTTATGGTATATAAAAAAACACGTATTTTAAGCCGTTTTTAATATACCAGTACGTATAGGTACCCTTTGAATGCCGTAGCATGGGAACCGGCGACCGCATTTACCCTGGAGTTATGGTATATAAAAAAACACGTATTTTAAGCCGTTTTTAATATACCAGTACGTATAGGTACCCTTTGAATGCCGTAGCATGGGAACCAGCGACCGCATTTCGTAGGCGCAGCGTAGACGGCGTGTTATCGTAATTCGAAATTTCGATAAAAAGGAAAAACCGGACACGTGCGATCGGATTCGCACACGAAGGGTTCCGTACCACAGTACAATATTTAATACTACATTTATTAGAAAAAAAAAACTTCAGTGCAAAAACACGTCTCTTGTATGAGGTTTAGTTTTTCAATTTATTTATGTTATATTATTTGTTGCTATAGCGGCAATAGAAATACAGAAACTGTGAAAAACTGTCGACCTATTACGGTTCATGAGATATATATACCCCGCTGACAGACAGACGGACGGACGGACAGCGGAGGCTTAGATTAGCACCCGTCGGGTATGAACCCTTAAAAATGGAATTCATCGGGGAAACCGCATTTCTTGACTTTGGTTCTGAAAGCTTCATTCTAATTTTTCATTCCCATCTTATTGCTAGTTTACTATTTATATTATATTACTGCAAGTTTTTAATTTGTGCTTATTTTTTAAATCGAGTCATGTTATCGTTCGTAAGGTTGGTTTGAATGTTTTGACACATGCGAGCTTTACAGCTTTTAGGCTTCGTATTGTCGAGCTTTAGTAATTCTCATCAAAGGTTCTACAGAACATGCTTGCATTCACGTCTTTATAACTAGCTATATAAATATAGTATGACTAGCTTTTGCCAGCGGCTTCGCCCGCGTGGCTGTTGGAAATTATCCCACGGGAACCGTACATTTTCCGGGACAAAAGTATCCTATGTGCTATTCCAGACTATAATCTATCTCTGTGCTAAATTTCATCAAGATCCGTTCAGCCGTACTGGCGTGATTGTGTAACAAACATCCAAACATTTTCACAAACATTCACATTTATAATATTAGTAGGATACAAATTAGCGTTTCCAGGACTTTGATTTTTTGGGTAACTGTTATTTCAAGCGTCTCCTTTTTATTTACCAAATAAATAAAATCTTTACTAATAATAAAGCTGAAGAGTTTGTTTGTTTGAACCGCTAATCTCTGGAACTACCAGGCGGATGTGGAAAATTATTTTTGCATTTGATAGCCCAATTCTTGAGGAAGGTTATTATCACGCAACGACCCTAAGGAGACGAGCAAAAAGAAAAAACGTCAGAAAAGGACGCTAAACGAAGTAATTCTTCTGAATAAGCTCACTCCATCGTCGACTTTGTCTCTGTCACCTCTGACCTAGACTAGAGTCAAGAGCAAACCCATCACAAAATAAAAAAATACCGCAGGCGTGCGTGCGGCGTAGCACAGGTAAACAGCAAACACTCGCGAGGTCATCAATACAACTCTTTAAGACCAAGTAATCTTATTGAATGACTATTTCATGAAATATTGACATTTGATGATTATACTAACTTAAAGGAGTTGTATTATTGATTCTAATGATTATAATTTTGTAAATACATATTTGTTATGGTCGCGAATCATACTTTAATCATCATACAAACTGACTTGCAAATTGCAAGAAACGTAAGAAAATTTGAATTTCGCGGGCCACCCCCTTAAATGAAGCCGGTAATCATATTATGTACCTGGTTTATTTCAGTGATATTTAAATTTCTGAAGCAGTGGCTTATACACTGTGGTGCAAAAGTAAACCAATCTTTTTAAAAATGGTAACCATTTTTTTTGTTATCAATTTTAGAGCAACGTGTTTACTTACTACGCAATACGAAGAAGCATGCTATTTGAATCAGAACGCTAACACGTTTGGACTTGTTTATTTCGCTGTGACTCGGTTTTGCACCGTAACGAGAATACAATCATCGACTTTCTCCGATTAAATTAATTAATACAATGCAGATTAATACTGCAGCTGTTCATGTTTTTAATACACATACATACATGTATAATATAAACACAGTTTGATCGGTTTAAAAGCGATTTTCAAGTTCACTACGTAATAAAATAAAAGACATGCTACTGGAAGGCACCGTCGAACGGCTGCAATATTAAATGTGAGTCAAAGTACTGTTCAACAAATTAGAAAGATGTGCCAAAGTAATTAAAAAAAAAATATCTTGGCGGTCGACTGAAGAAGTTAAGTACCAGGGACAGTCACCGTATAATTAAATACATGGCTACTGGGGAAGCTTTATCGACGTCTCACGCAGCTAAACTTATTCAGTGTGATACTGCGAAGTCGATTAATAAATGGACAGTAAAACGTGAACTACACAGAAATAAATTTCGAGCAATCGAGAAAAAAAGGAAGCCAAGTTTGAGGGAAAAAAATAGATTGGACATCACAAAAAAATATGAAATCTGGTGAAAAGAGGATTGGAAGAAGGTGATTTTTTCAGACGAAACAAAGATTAATCGATTCACAACTGATGGTCGTCAATGGAAATGGAAGAGGGAAGGTGAGCCCGTAAGCCAAACAGATTTTATTCAGACTGAAAAACACGGAGGAGGCAACGTTATGATTTGGGGATGTATATCAGCTTATGGGTTGGGTCCTATTCACAGCATTGTTGGGAAATTGAACAAAGAAATGTATTTAAGACACAAATTAATTGAAATAGTAGAGAATATGCCTTACCCGATAAATGATCCGAAACATACCGCGAAGATAGTAAAGAACTGGCTCATTTCCCAAGACTTTCAGTTATTGCAGTGGCCGGCACAAAGTCCAGACTTAAATCAACTGAAAATTTGTGATCCCAATTGAAACATGAAATTCTTAATGCCTATAATTCACCGCCATCCTCTTTAAATGAATTATGGAATCAAATTCAAGAAGAATGGGATAAAATTTCACCAGATTACTGTGATAGATTAGTAGGTAAGCAGTATGAAAAAAAAAAACATTGGAAACAGTTAAGAAAGCTAAAGACTTTATGGACAAATTATTAGAAAGTGTAATAATTAAGATTTTATTATTTCGGTGCAATAGTGATTCAGTGTTTTTCTGAATTATGTTGTTATTAATTTTATAATATTATATTTAAATGTAACACTTAATAATAAACACTACAGATCAGTCAATTCTTAATTATGACTTACAATTCTACAAACCTACATTTTTTTCATAAGAAACAATAATTTTGCTATATATATATTGATTCAATTTTGCACCACAGTGTATATTGAGACTTTGCGAGATTCCCATGAAAATGGAGTTATACTATAACTAAGAACTTTTCAGGAAAATCCTCTTACATTGCGAAAGCATATTGTGATGTTCACATAAAAATCTTGTTACTACTTGAGAGCTTTCATAAAATCAGGCAATATTTATTTGTTTGTTCATATTAAAACCTCAACATTTTCAAAGAACTTCGACAAGTGCATCTACTTCGAGGGCTGTAGCGGCATAATTATTACGACGCTCCCGTGAAATATTATTGCCAAAGGGCTTTCATATTCCTGGTAATGAATTGAATGAACCTACTATATAATTGAGTTATATTAAAATCTGTGCATTTTCAAAGAAATCGACAGGCTACTTCGTGAGATGCCGCGGCACGTTAAGATGTTTCTGTGAAGATTTGAACGCCACTGAAGCTTTCATTTCAAAGCTCAAGAGCATTTATTCTAAGAAGGTAAAGTACAATTTTCACTCAAAAGACTGCCTGCAATAATTATGTAAATGAGGATGTACTTTCCAAAATACTATTCACAGAGTATTTAATACGAGGCAAATGTAGTCTGTAGTGCCAATTATCAAACTATGGTGCTTGCTATTACCGACGCTAATTGGTTCTACCTCAAGTTGTACATCACCAACTTTTCCATAAAACAACCTAACTAAACTATAGTTACCCAATTAAAATAGTTCCTGTAGACAGGTGCAATAGTAAACTTAGCAAGCTTAGTTAATTGCATTCCGATGCAATTTCATAGACATTCAAAACAAAAACTGTTTCTCAATCCTAAGCTGCAAATATGAGGAGCTGACAAATCCAGACTTGTTCTGTAATTGATTTTTTAGAGTAGGGAGAGGTCAAAAAGCAAAATAAGCTAAAGTTAATTAGGTACAATTTTAAGCTTTAGTAAATTAATAGTGTATCAAAATTAAGCCCGGATTTTAGTAGATTTTAGTTCAATAGAAACCCTAACCGCCTTTTTTTTATAATTTCTATTCATCCAACTAGACAAGGACGAGTCGGTTACTGATTGAAAACACCGTTTTTAACATTTTTTTTAGGCATCTAGAGCCAGTTTTGATTGAAAATATTTCGTTAGTAAATATAAGAGTGCACAAAGAGCACAAAAATAAAAGAAAATGGAGTGTGTGGAAAAGTCCGGATTTGTTCGCCAGCTCGAACGCACGAAGATGTGATAATAAACAATTGTCATAATGCTCAATTTGCTTTGGCATGTAAAACGTTAAAGTTGTCGGTGGACAATGGCAGAGCACTGTGTGTTACAGGCATGCACCATTGTGCACTGCCGATTGAATGTTATACGAGTAGGCACATCGGATACATCGACTTATAAAGGGTCGTCGAATGCAATTATTTATTAGTTTCGAGGATTCAATTTGAATGTTATCCGTCTTTCAAATAAATTTAAAAATGGTTATATACTGAAGGCATTCATTAGAAAATATTTCCAAGTAGTAACCCGTTCCTAAAATTTTATTGTGTGTGTAAACTAAGAATTTTAGACAAATTTAAAGAGCAGAATGTATTTGTGTGCATTGAATGAGTGCCAATTGATACAAACAAGGGAAGGATATGATTGATACTTCCTTTGAACGCGTTGTTAAACGACTCATAACAAGCCACTTACATTATGGACCTCATTCGTCGCACTCTCGCAATTTCGAACAACCACTTAGAGATGATTGAGCATTATCATCGAGCTACAATAAAATTATAAGACATCGTGCATATAATTGAGATAACTGGTGTCAGAGTACGTAGATGATTTTTGAAAAAGTTTAATTAACTTTTCCCTTGTAAGTTTTAACTGTTTCAAATATTTAAATACATGTTCGACGCGTGTCATATGTTTTTAGGGTTCCATACCTCAAAAGGACAAAACCCTTATAGGACCACTCGTGTGTCTGTCTGTCCGTCTTTCACAGCCAATTTGCTCCGAATCTAATGGACCGATTAAGTTTAAATTAGTACACAGTTATATGAATAACTGTGACCCAAACACGGACTTGTAACGTATGTAATTAAATGAACTTTGAACATAGGGCTCAGATTTGGGAGGCAAATAAGAAAATTTAAAAAAAAGTTTTGCAAACTGTATAGTAATAAATTGGTCTCAAAAGAATTTATTTAAAATTTTAAAATCAATTGTTTTAAAGTTATTTAAGAAAATAGATAAAAATTAACATGTGTTTAAATCTTTTGTATTAAGACTGTTCATGTTTTTTTGGTAAAGTACCCAACGTAGATCAATGAAAGATTTTGAGAGCCTAGAGAAAAGTGATATTCAGTGACAAATTCTGTAAAAAATTCAAAAATACATAAAATTTGGGTTTTCTTGAATCCCATAAATTTTTGCTGGGCTAGGCTTTATGGGATGATTAAATGACGCTAATGGGTCGCACTATCACGTCCTGCAAGGAATACGTGAAATTACAAGTCACCTTGTTTATTGAAATAATATTCAATTTGCAGCAGCAGCCATGCGATAGTCTGAAGCGACAAATTCCTTAACTTCACTATAAATTCTCTCTTCGTTATTTTTATACAAATCAGTTACACTTCTCAAATGAAAATATAAGCAAGACGGAGACACCCAATAAGACAGGATTTTATTAATAGAATGCTCGTTCCTTGCAATAATTGGCTTTTCGATCTCGAAACAGTGTTTCAGAATAATAATTTTATATATAAATATAATACCAATTTACAACTTTTCATACTTTTGATGTTTAATAATGTTTTCATCTTTTTATAGTGTGATTGTTTATCAACGTCCTATTCCAGACTAAAAGGTAAATGTAGGTAAAACAAACTATCTTTTACAAACGTGCTGAATACGAGGATATTTTGTCGAAGAAACTTTTTAAGAAATCATCCTGCTGCTTAAGAGACCGTATATCACACCGACCGAAATTTTTCCGATTTCGCTCATTTACGTGATTTTGCAGACGTTATTTTACAGTTAAAATACTGTATTTCTATAAGTTTTAATGCACAATATGAAAGAACATTTCAAGTATGATCTAATGACGGAGCTACTTTTTTTATTTTTATTATGTAATTTTGACTAATCGACATAAAACCGGCGACTGTTTTATGATGTCGTCGACGTGGCCGTAGCACGCATAAAATGCAGCGACTTCGTCCGCGTGGATTTTTTACTTTCCCCAAATTTTTTTAAAACCCAATCCCACCCTTTAAAAAAGTAGTTTTTGAAAAAAATTTTTTACGATCTTATCATTTATTCAGATAAGCATTCGGGCCAATTTTCAAGTTTACAAATCACAGGAATAAGATTTTTCATAATTATAAACTGTCCTCCCTTTTCACATTTCACTTCCATAGGGGCTTGTTAGGGTTCCGTACCAAAACGGTAGAAAGGAACCCTTGGGGTGCGACTCAGTCTGTCTGTCTGTCACAGCTATCTCAAGAACTACTAATGCTATCAACTTGAATCTTGGAATAGTTTTAGATGACGTTTGCTCAAATATTTTGAAATAAGAAAGAAATAAAAATGTATATATTTTTTTTTGCAACAGGGACTGAAAGGGGTATAGTTTTCGACTTCTGATGATAAATGTAAATAAAAATAACGTCCCCCCCTCCCCCATCTCCGAAGTTGGCATAGAGCAAAATATGAAATTATTATGTGTGATAGAAGTTTATGTATAGATTATAGGAAAAATAAAACGATGTCTGTAAATAGCACACTTTTTTATATATGTCTAGCAGCGCCCTGCGGTTTCACCCGCGTAAATCTCGAATCCGTAAGAATATCGGAATAAAAGTATCCTTTGTGTTAAATCTGTGTGCCAAATTTCATGAATATCTGTCCAGTAGTTTTTGGGTGAAAGAGTAACATAAGGGTCGGTAAGGGTGTCTACACACAAGTTATTTTTTGCACGCACCCGAGCGTTTGCCACACAGGATTAGTGTAGCATAAAGTAGCGTTTGCATAAATATCGCTAATAATTAAGCAGATAATGTGTTAAAATCTGTTCAGTAGTTTTTGGATGAAAGAGTAACAAACATTCATCCATCCTCACAAACTTTCGCATTTATAATATTAGTAGGATAGTAGGATCGGAAGTAGGATGGTACGGAACCCTCGGTGTGCGGGTCCGACTCGCTCTTGATCGGTTTTTAAAAAAATCGTTTGATAAATTTCAATGATTTGAGTTAATTCGACAGCTTTTTAAAATATTTCCATACAAACTTTGCCACCCCTAAACCCTTTTTGAAGGGTTTTGTAAAAGAAATAAGTACCACTTCTACTACACACACACTACACTACTACACTAATCTATTTCCCACTATTATAGAGCAGAGATAGTAATAGTGGGTAAGTAGTTTTCGAAAATTAATGATTACGATCTTTATTATTTATTTGTATAGACATTTGGGCCAAGTTTCAAGTTCTTAAATCAAAGTAATAAGATTTTTCATATAAACTGTATCCTGTCTTTTTACCCCCAAAGGGGATAATTTTTAAGTATTTTGTGACGTTTCCGTTATTTGACTTATTTTACCATTATTTATACCTTATTTATACCAATTTTCAAGATAACGAAGCCACGTTGTAAAGTCCTACCCTGTAAAATTGACTACCCTTTTTAACCCCGTTAGGGGTAGATTTTCAAAAAACCCTGATACACGTTATTCTTTATTTTCGGTCCTAAGTATAAATACCGAGTTTCATAATGGACCGTGCGTTAAAATTTTTCCATACAATCTGACAGCCTCCAATTCCCCTTTAGAAGTATGTTTAGAAAAACAAAAAATTACAAACTTCATAATTTACTTAGATAAGTATTCGTGCCAAACTGCCAAGTTTCAAGTTTATTAACTAAAGAAATAAGATTTACGTACATACAAAATCCCCCCTTAAAGGTCGAATTAAAAAAAAAAAACTTCCTTAGTGGATGCTTACAACATAAAAGGTATCAAAAGCCAAAAGGAGACGGAAACGAGCACATACAAACTTGGGCCTGAATGTAACGTGATGAAATTGGTGTGAATCAATAGATTCCAACTTATTAAAATAAATCGGTGAAAGTTCTGTTTAAGTTTTGACAATCTGAGAGCTGAGTTATTAGAGGCTTAATATGAGTAAGGTTATCTTACAATCTTTAACTAACAACTGAGTCCTGAAGTGTAAAAGATGTTCTTTAAACACTAATGTGTATTATATTTAGTGAAGAATGTTTGAAAGTCAGGAGACAGGTAGCTGGTTAGATGATGTTATATTATTTACTTACAGACTGAGGTGCAAGCCATTGCCCAATCAATGACAGAATTGTTTCAACGTTTACGGCCTAGTGTATTACAATTAATAGTTGCTATCCCACAATTCACACAGCGATCTATAGTTTCAACAAAATCCAATCCACAAGACGGCAGTAAAATCCAAAATAAAAATTCCAAGTCAAACGTGTGAGCGGTCTTCGGTGTCCATTATAAAAGCAAGGGTCGCATAAGGTAGACAGGGTCAGAATCCGTAAAAGAACAAAGCAGTGGTCGTTGAAAATAATCGGGAAAACGCATCGGATAACACGAAACGAGTGAACAAGCAAAAGCATTGTGCAAATGTCCAGTGTCAAGATGTCAGTCAGCTATTCTAAGATTATGCCAGTGATATAGACTAAAAATATAAGACTGGTTTTAATCGATATGAACTAGTAAATCATAATATTAGTTTTTCAGTAATTAATTGATATTTTATTTATTAATATGACTGCCATTGAATGCACTATATTGTATATAAGTATATACAGGGTGTCCCTGGAAGTATGGATCAAATCGAATAGGGGCGTGGGCCGGGTCATTTCCAAACTTTTTAACCCTGAGAATGTTGGTGCAATTTTTTACGGTTCAAAAGTTATGACCAAATTTTGTTTTTTTCAATCACTTCGCATAGTGCTTAATGAAAAAAATCATAAAAAAAAACTAGCAAAGCTATCAATTTTTTTTTTTTCAGAACTTTGTAGAAAAGTGGGCCTTTTCTGTGGTAATACTTTTACGTAGCTAGAAAACATACGTTCAATAAGAAATTACATTTACAGCAAAGGCTTCGTTCTGGCAAAAATTTTACTCAATTTTCGAGCGATTTTTATGGGAAAAAGTAACAGTAGTAACTTTTTCCCATAAAAATCGCTCGAAAATTGAGTAAAACTTCTGTCAGACCGAAGACTTTCCAGTAACAGATTTTTTTATTATTGAACACATGTTTTCTAGATGCGTATAAGTATTACCAAAAGAAAGGCCCACTTTTCTACAACGTTTTGAAAAAAAAAGTAATTGATAGCTTTGCTAGTTTTTTTTTTAATGATTTTTTTCATTGAGCACTATGCGAAGTGATTGAAAAAAACAAAAATTGGTCATAACTTTTGAACCGTAATAAAATGCACCAACATTCTCAGAGTTAAAAAGTTTGGAAAGGACCTTGCCTACACTCCTATCCGATTTGATCCATATTTCCAAGGACATCCTGTATAGTGCATTTAATTACTTTGAGTTAATTACCTAGTGCGAAGGTTTTCGTTATCTATTTGTAATTTTGTAATCGATTACTCGATAATCTCACGAAAACTCTCCGTTTCCAGAGAAATAATTGAAGATTTTTGGGCTAATTTTTCAATCTCCAGAGAATTTATATTTATGGAATAAATATGGCGGTTTGACAGCTTTATATAGAAAATATGTCAAATTGTCATATTTATTCTTCAGATAAAAGTTATCTACCTATTGGAAAATCAGCCAGTCAGTCAGTACGGCGTCCTCATATTCTGTCTGACGCAGGTCCTCACCGGACACGGTTGTTTCGGGGGGAGGATACGCCCAGGTGTTACCATTGTGTGGATCGCCCGGAGGACGCGGTGGAGATCTGCCCGGCTTGGGTAGAGTACCGCAGCGTCTTCGCGAAGGCCATCTCTCGCGATTGGCCCTGGTCCAGGCCATGGTACTAAGCGAGAGTGTATGGGATGCCGTCACCTCCTTCTGCGAAGCAGTAATGCTCGCGAAGGAGGAGGCGGAACGCATGAGGGAGAGGCAATATTTGCGCCCCTAGTCGCCGCAGGACACGCCCTGGGCGTCGGGAATTGAGAGCCGATTCCCGGCCACCGTAGGCGCGGGCTTGCGGACGGCGAGCAATGGATAGCTCACCGTTCGGTAAGGACCAGGCCCGGGCCAACGACGCGTTGAGTTCCACGCGCGCCTCAAAGAAATGTAGCACTAACTGATGGGGCCCGCTAGGGCCGATGCCTGCCAGATTCCCGGGTTGTTTGAAAGAGTTACCGTGACCCTGGCACAGGCAACTGAAGGAACACGGGTGGATTTTAGTCAGTAAAAGTCTGACACGCCCCTCCCGCGGCACCTAGAGCGGGAGAAGTTATTAGATGATTGCCCACCAAAAAAAACAGTCAGTCAGTCTGCGGAGTTTCTCTAGCTAAATTAATTTGACCCTGTATATAGATTTCGGGTCTGGATTAGGGGCCTGTGGCTAAGTAATAACCGCTGCACAGGTCGATCGATCAGGTTAAGCTACGCTTGCCGCGGTGGGTCCGTGCATGGGTGACCATCTTTACATACTAAGGGCGTACACAGGCTGGTCGAGCAGTTAGCCAGTGAAAAATAAAAATACGTGTCGAATTAAGAACCTCCGCCTTTTTTCGTCGGTTAAAAATACAAGGACCGCTCGTGAAGTCATAATCAACAGCTTGAAACTGCCATTGATAACTGCTGCATCAGTCGGATTCAACTGCTCGACCAGTCACAATTTAATCAGTAGCAAAGTGGATGAGTGGGATGAAGAGCGCGGGCGGAGGGGATAAATGCGCGTGAGCAGTCGACAGCTCGAGAAGTCAGTGTATTGCTGGCAACTGCTTGGCCACATGATAAAATTTCACCGTGCTGCTGACCGTCCAGAGAAGTCGCAACTGCTCGAGCGGTTCTGTGTATGTATGTAAATATAAGAGTGTAGTTCAGTATGCAGTCTCAGCTTGAAGCTGTCGATCCTGACTGCTTCAAGCTGCCCGTGTACGGCCGCCCTTAGACCCCTTTGTGCCTCGGAAAGCACGATTAGCCGTTGGTCCCGGCTGTAATTCGTGCATCTTTGACAGTCGTTACTAGCCGTCAAAAGCCAGAAAATCTGACAACCAGGGTACCCAGTAGTTATTACCCAGTAACTGAGTTGTGGAGGTCAGATAGGCCGTCATACATAATCAGCCTATGTTGTTCCCATTGCTGGGACACCGGCCTCCTCACTGTGAGAGGGAGTGCGCCGTAATCCACCACGCGGGCCCAGTGCGGGTTGGTAGATGTCAGGTCTTCGAACTTTTGCTCTAGTTACTTTGGCATCTTCCATTAATAGTGCATGTTACGTGAATAGAATTTAATAATGTTTTTTTATTCAAATAAACAATTTATAGTTATACAAATGTTCCAAAAACATAAACCAAAAACTGTGCAATGACTCATTACAGATTCCAAGTAAGATATCGGGGCGTGCCACAAAGCGCTGCGTTCCGCCCGCGGCCGCAAAGGAAGCCGAAATATTTATGACTGACTTACTTTCAAATGATTCATTCGAATCCGTTACTGCTAGTAGGTGAATGATAAATAAATTCATGAATTATCAAGGAAATCTCTATAGATTTCCTTCATAATTCATGAATTTCAACACTTTAAAAAGGAGGAGCTCTATATGCACAGCCATAATGATCTCTGTCATGGAAAGGCGCGCTATTGTTCACGCCCTAAAATTCCGATACCCGAAAATTTTGTGTTGGAAGTGTTCAACCCCAGTTCATCGGTTACCTATTTTATCTACGTATTAGAAGAACAATAGCGGTTTACATATCGTCAGTGAACCGTTAAAACATTTTATCTACTCTCATATCGTAAAGTTCTGATTATGAATTCAAAAATAGTAGCATAATGACAGACTTTATGCATGTACAACTCAAACAAAATTAAAAAAAAATTAAGTATTATGTATTGAAATAACTTTTTTTTTCTATTAAAGTACACTTCGGATCGACCAAGAATAATTTTCAAATCTATTTTTATCATCGTATAATTATGGGGACCATGCTAGGGCGCATGCGCGGTTGACCGATGATAGAACCTTAACCATAGCAACGTAATTTACGTAATCAACGTTACTGTTCCGGAGCCATTGTTGTGTTTGTTTACTTTTTGTTAACTTTGGTTTTCATTTTTATTTTATTTAAATAGGTGCCTATTGCATGAGTGTACATAACTAGGTATAAACTGCACATAACTAGGTATTAAAATACTCGTGTGATACAAACAGGTTGAATCGATTTCTAGTTACAATATTATGTTACCTATTTTGATAAGAAATAATATTCATCTAGGCTTTATCTTCACTGTTTTAATGTACTTGTGTGTGTTAAAACAGGGTTAGAACCCTGTTTTAACACACACAAGTAAATTATTAAAATACAAAAGTTTTACCAGTAGGTTCTTAGGTATTATTCAAGTTGGTTTCAGTAAAAGCCTTCGACTAATATGTGGCAACGAAAGTTAATATTCCAAATGGAAAGATAATACGATTCCCGCAGACCAATCCAATAAGCTCTTTGTGCAACGACAATCAGATTACCTCTATCGGATTTTATACCCTATATTATGTCAATACCAGATAAAAGCGGTCGCAACTGAAAAACATTCAATTTTACAAATGATTGTCACAATATTTATTAAGCTAATGGTCAATTTTTTTTAAAAAAGGCTTGGTAATATCAATGTGTAAAGCCGGGTCTCCACCAAAGGAAAATTGCCAACTTTTGTAATGTCAACACGTGTTGGTGACAAAAGTTTCTGTAAAGCTGGGTCTCCACCACAGGAAAATTACCAACTTTTGTAATGTCAACACGTGTTGGTGACAAAAGTTTCTGTAAAGCTGGGTCTCCACCACAGGAAAATTGCCAACTTTTGTAATGTCAACACGTGTTGGTGACAAAAGTTTCTGTAAAGCTGGGTCTCCACCACAGGAAAATTGCCAACTTTTGTAATGTCAACACGTGTTGGTGACAAAAGTTTCTGTAAAGCCGGGTCTCCACCAAAGGAAAATTGCCAACTTTTGTAATGTCAACACGTGTTGGTGACAAAAGTTTCTGTAAAGCTGGGTCTCCACCACAGGAAAATTGCCAACTTTTGTAATGTCAACACGTGTTGGTGACAAAAGTTTCTGTAAAGCCGGGTCTCCACCAAAGGAAAATTGCCAACTTTTGTAATGTCAACACGTGTTGGTGACAAAAGTTTCTGTAAAGCTGGGTCTCCACCAAAGGAAAATTGCCAACTTTTGTAATGTCAACACGTGTTGGTGACAAAAGTTTCTGTAAAGCTGGGTCTCCACCACAGGAAAATTGCCAACTTTTGTAATGTCAACACGTGTTGGTGACAAAAGTTTCTGTAAAGCCGGGTCTCCACCAAAGGAAAATTGCCAACTTTTGTAATGTCAACACGTGTTGGTGACAAAAGTTTCTGTAAAGCTGGGTCTCCACCACAGGAAAATTACCAACTTTTGTAATGTCAACACAAAAGCTGGCAATATCCCTTTGGTGGAGATCCAGCTTAGTAAACATCGCCTGAAACCTATTCTGTATCTCACATTAACCTGCTTACGTCGTTCAGGGATCGAATCAATCGAGTGCCAGTATCTACCGTCAGTCTGTCAACTGACTGCTTACTAAAGCAATAGTTTATTCACTTTACGTCCGACTATTGATTTAAAGTTCAAAATAAAATAGGCTACATACGTTTTCCTTAAAGTTCAACCGAATACGCGTTATTTTTGAATATTTCCGTTAAAAAATTTTTACTTAACTACCGCTTTCTATTTTCTGAATTCGACTTGGGTTGTTAAGTTGGCGTAAGTAGGTACATAAAGCAGAAAGTTTAGTGATTCTACTGCGATAGTTAATAAATAGGTATAAGGTTTATTAAAGAACTGGTTTAAGACAATCTAATTTTAAACTTCAGTGTTTAGGTATTGATCTGGTCGAACTATAATCAGTACAATGTCGATATTTCACAAACAACAATGGAAAAAACTTATAATCGCCGGTGTTTCTCGGATCTTGAGGTATCTTCTTATTAGATGTCACCAAGTTAGATGAATAGTGCTCAATCCGCATGAAAGACAAGGTAGTGAGAATTTGTGATGTCAGGGACATCTCACTACTCATGTCTTTCACACAGCAGAGAGCAAACGCTGCGACAGCCGATGTGCTGTGTTCCGCGCGCTATGCTACCTACCGCGGCAGACTGTAACTCTGCATTTCCCGACGGAAATTTAACAAAACAAAACGATATTTTTTTTGTTTTTAGGCAATGCATGTAGTGACGTCATCATATGTAACGTACAAAAAGAAAGAAAATATAGAGAAATAAAATAAAACAAGCCGAGGGCTAAGTGAGAATGCATTTTATTATTTTAATGAATATTATCGAGGAAGATAAACAGATGACACGCCACTGCAAACACCTTCTTACTAAACAATATAAAAAAAAAATATCAGCATTACAGTCGCTTCGACGCAAAATGCAATGTTACACTCGACCGCGTAAAAAGTACACAAACAAGACAATAATGTTATTAAACACAGAAATACACCTATAAACAGATTACATCATGGAAGTATTAAAATATCGGCTATCAATATAATTGTATGTCACCACCTATGCTTAATAATATGACTGCAATCAATTAGATCCTCGTATTATTAATGAAACCTACCGTTGTTTTATTAGTAAATATAAACTTAAGGGGGAAACGCCACGGTAGCCCGCGAAATTCAAATTTTCTTACGTTTTTTGCAATTTGCAGGTCAGTATTAAGTTGTATGTTGATCTAAATATGATTCGCGACCATAACTAATCTGTATTTATAGAATTATTATAATTAAAATCATCAATACAATTCTCTAAGTTTATATTACTCTATAGAATTACTATTTCATGAAATCAATACTCAATACTTTCATGTATTCCGTAGCGTGTACATATAACAGTTGGTATGTTAAAACATCGAATCATTTATGGACCCTGTCGGGCACAGTAAAGTTAATTTTTAATAGGAGAGAGGATGAAGGCGCTTTTTGTTAAGGAAAAAAAAATTAAGATAGTATCATTAAAGTCGTATCACTTGCTTTTATGCTATTTATATTTTATATAAGTATTTATATGTTATGTTTTTAGTCATATTTATAAATTTTTAATATTGCATGATTTACATTATTAACACTATAAATTATAATAAACTAAATATTTACATTTTTATTGAATATTGTAGAATGTTATTATTATTAATTGTATACTGTTTAACATATTCATTTTTATATTAACAGTATTTTAGTGCTTTAAAATAAATTTATATTCCAAGTGAAATTTAAAATGAAATGTAGGTATTATGTAAAAAATAGATTTTATTGCTGCTGAAATTTATCGTTAAAATATTCGTCAATAGTGTAGTAGCTTTTGATTATCAGAAATTGTTTTTTATTTATTGATAAAGATATTATTTTTATTTTTATGTATTCCGGTAACTTATTGTATATTTTAATGGACATAACAAATGTACTAGAAGAGTGCACTTTTAATCGTAAAGTAGGTATATTTAATCTGCTTTCATGTCTAAGATTTATTATCTTGACATTTGAGGTCTTTTCTAACTTATGCGAGTTATATTACTGATTCTAATGATTATAATTCTGTAAATATATGTTTGTTACGGTCGCGAATTAAATTTAAATTTACATAAAACCTAACACTTACCTGTAAATTGCAAAAAAAAACGTAAGAATATTTGAATTTCGGGGTCTACCTTAACGCTTCCCCTTAAAGGACATGAGTTCCCACGTTTTTTTCCATACAAGTGCACAAAGTTGTTGTTTTGCTACTCATGAAATTCGTTTTAATTAAAATCGGGTTCACTGAAATGAGATGAAACTGAACTTGTTAAGAGGCGGAAATACAGAAACATCATCGGAAATGAAAACGGAATAGCAATATGTTACGCAACGAGTACAGGTTTAATGCCCAAGCCGACATGAACTGTAACAGAGGAAATATGTATAATTTGTAACTGATTGAAGCTGATCGATTGGCTGAATGCATTTACGTAGAGGGAGAGGAAACTGACTGCAAATTTGTTTAAACTGGTAGCTATGAGGGGATAGTGCGTCGTGTGTATTCATAGGTATATAAGGTGACTGGTAATTAGTGACCGATACCTAAACACATTGACATGATTGTAGGTACTCATGATAACAAACAACTTCTACCATGGGATCAAACCTGAAATCGCGACAAAATATCAGCTGCTCCCTACATTTTGACGAGTTATGCGAACATGAACGTATGGGACAGCAGATGTTTTTTGCGGATTCAGGTTTGATCTCATAGTAAAAGTTGTTTGTTATCATGAGTACAATCATGTGTTCAAGTATCGGTCACTAATTACCAGTCATACATATAGAAAATCATGCACCAACCCCGCTAATTGAAGCCACTTAACACGTATCGGTTATTAACACCAATTAAGATCATTCATTTGGGAAATTAATGGAAAATTAATATCAAGCGATACTACGCTTGATTGACCATTGTTGCTGTAAACAAATGCGTCAGTATTAATTTAATAGTGATGTGAAAATGTGTTAAATTACAAAATAAGTCTGCTCCAAAGAAATCGTGACTGTAGGTACTTTTGTTTTTAATTTACCTTTCCTATAATATTTCTTTTTTATACAGTATGTTAACCAACAGAGGGCGTTCCCGTTAACCCGCAATAGTATAGCATCCATACATGCTAAAAAAAATATTACCATTCGAAAACAAAATGGTTTTTATTTTTTTTAATATTAAAATATTCACTAAAAATGTTAAATTGATACGTAAAAGAAACACTCTGTACACGCGTACTTGAAGGACGGAAACATCGCAATTTAGTTTTTATTTTTAGTGAATATTTTTATATTTTTTTGAATATTTTAGTGAATATTTTAATATAAAAAAAAAAAAACCATTTTGTTTTCGAATGGTAATTTTTTTTAGCATGTATGGATGCTATACTATTGCGGGTTAACGGGAACGCCCTCTGTTGGTTAACATACTGTATATCTATTGATTATTCGTAAATCATTTTCACTTCAAAAAACATTTTGATTTCTGTATTAATACTGAAATCGTCGACTGACAAACCAATCTTAAATAATAAGATTTAATACCATACGAAATTTAAGAGTACTCTCAAAACTTAAAAAATCGATTCTATAGACATCCAATTTTTTAATTCTCGTAAACAATTTCTCTTCTAAAAGAATATTCTCAAAAACTGAATAGCAAAGTCCTCGCTAGGAGAATATCCTCGGGAATTTACCATCTCTACTCGAACCGCGCAGGTTTACAAGACTTATAAGCCTGCGCAGGTCGAGTATTAGGTACTTAGTATTACATTACATTTGATCGAATGAGACTTTCATGAATGACAACTCATTAGTGTATTCTTCAAAAAACAGCGGTAGTAAACATTTTAAAGCACGGTAGTGACATAACATTACATTGCTGCTGCTAAGAATTCGCTTGTTATTATAAGTACTTACCAAATGAATGACAATGAACAAATAAAAAACAGTATGACAACAAAAAGAAAATGGATATTTGGCATAAGTTTAAGGGATATTTTATCGGAGAAAAATAACTTTTCCTCTGATAGGTTCCGAGTTTGACCTACCTGTAAGAGATCTCCGTCATCGGGCTGGCTCGTTGCTTGCGCTGGTAGACCCCTCCAGGACAGGCTGTCAAACGTACCATAAAATGCATTCTAATGATTCATCTCAGTAAAAACTTCTTAGCTAGCTTATTCATCTAGGTTTCTAGAAGCACAGGCACACACACTCACACTTATGGGAAGATTGATCAATGGCATTCAAATGGACGTTGAAACTCGGGAAAACCGATTAAGTTCAATAAAAATCTGATTCTTAATAGAACACCAAAAATTGAGTCCCTAACGAACTTGATCGATAACTGAACAACACAACAGACAGTACGGTTTACTTAGGTTGGGTAGGAAAGATTATTTTTACACCTGTCAGCGTATTTTTCACGTTATCGAACCGTCTTTAATTCTTATGTGCCACTGTACTTGGTGGACGTATTAAGGCATACCCACACTCACCGCCGTGAAAACGACTTAAGCCGATCAGACAATTCTTTTTAAATCTTCTTTATAGTTCAAAATACTACAGCTATTTGTAGTCGCACAATAGAAAGCCCTAGACAGACACTACACAAGGATTTTCCGAATCGTGGGATTTAGTCTCTTTAATACCAAAAAAGAAAAAAATGTAGCCAGTAAAGTAGAAACGTAAAAAGGAAACTATTTATGGATTGTAATACCTTTGTCTGTACATGCCTAGATGAATTTTGATGTTCTAACATTTTGAATAGTAGCATCCTTTCCCTTCATCCCTTAAGAGGACAAAAACAAAGTCTGTGGGCTTAAGACGCCCACGAAGCATGCGTAGTTCATACAAACGAAATACCAAAATAATTTGCAAATCAAAGATATTCTTAAGGCAGTGTGTATTTATTCCAATTGGATTACAGAATATCTAGGTTCCCAAATATATATTAAATAAAAACATTGATTTAAACATAAAATATGACAAAAATAAGTTTTCTATAAAAATTTTAAATTTCTCATATCTCGTCTTCAAATCAGTGTCCATTCAAGATATATGTTTGGGAGCCTAGATATTCTGTAATCCAATCGGAATAAATACACACTGTCTTATGAATATTTTTAATTTACAAATTATTTTGGTATTTCGTTTGTATGAACTACGCATGCTTCGGAGGCGCCTTAAAAAGTCCACAAAGATTCATTAAAGGCATAATTAATATGTAATCCTCGTTTTGTTTTCAGTATCTATCATGCATGCTCTTGCATGAGGGCTTTAGATAAATTATAATTATGAACATTAACTTATTCTTGGTTAGTAATCCTATTATTTATATACTGACATTTATCAAATTGTCTATTTTAATTGATAATGAATGATAGACAACAACAACTAGTTATTTAAAATCATATACAATTTTATAAAAGCCTTAAATGAATAGTTTCCCAAGAACCGGGTAATATAGATAAGTAAGTATCTAATAACGCGTAGTAAGAGCGTCGCAAACAATCTCAAATTACAATCTTCCCATGACCGTTCACATGCTACGTAGTAAACATCATTCACAACACTTCGCGATGAAGCCTATAAAAACTTCGCTTTCGCACAGCACGAAGTCGCTGTGAACACAATAATCGCAGTGCAATATAACCTTAAATATACCTTATACTAAGTAATATTAATAAATCAAAGTGATAGAAATATATTTGAAATTTACCTTCAGTTTTTATAGATCGCCCCATTTCGTTTTCTGAAGCCTGGGTCACGGCATGATTTCTTCAACTTGGTGTTTCTCTCGATATAAAATCTGTAACAACAGAGAAATTGTTTGATTCCCGTTCTAGAAAGATACCAATAACAAACTAGTTAACATCGATAACAATTAAATATAATTGCACAGCAGCAGCGCAGCATAATTACATTAAATACACGACAATAAACGTTTTCACAGAGATATTTATAAAGTACATGAGCAGTATAAACACATTCGCTTTGAGCAACTACTACAACATAACAACTAACTACTAAAACACTAATAGTAATATATAATTAAACTTACCGAATCAAGATGATGCTACGTCAATGAAGCCATGGATATCGCCCGTCCAATATAGGTTACCTGCACAAACCAAACAACATACTTATAATTTCGCACTCCAATGTACCTACACTATTGGAGTTTCAATACATCAAAGAAATAAAACCAAGCTCAGAGGGGCAGTGTGCTGCATTGCACCGACACCGACGATTGTGCACAAAATCATGGAACATGTTCTAATGCTGGGGCCACACCAACGGGAACATCTATTTGACAACGGCATTCACATTGCCGATTGATTCTCAAACTCGATGATGTTGTTCAAGTGTGACCAGGCCACTCAATTTATCGAGATAATTGTCGGAATATTTACCGCGTTGTTTATGGCGATGATGGACATTAACGTTGACCGTTTGGTGTGGCTCCAGCATAATAGCTTTTTGCTCCGGTTTGAAAACTGTCTCGACATGACCCAGACAAGGCACGGACGCCCGGGTGTGTGAGGCTAACCCTTAAATTAAGGCCACTTTCAATCTGCAGTATTCAAGTTATACTCTTTGGCAGTATTCTAGAAACGAGTTCATTGTTTTATCGTATCTATTTGTAGTTGTTCTAAATAAAACTATTAGATAAAAAAAAAATCTGGCAATTTTACATTTTGTGTAAAATGTTTGTCACAAATCTGTCCATCCTTGAGAAATACGGAAATCCCAGATGTTATCCATGAAAATGTAATCGTTACCAGCGGCATAATCAGAAGCAGTTTGAAATATAGTGCGACTTAAATTTATTGATCGATTCAAATCCAAACAAGACAAGACAATTTGTTTTGCTCACGCGAATCAATCTACAGCGTGTGCAGCGCGACTTCCGTTCCTCGACACTCTACCTTGATTTATAACGGCCTGTTCAGATATATAAGCGATATCGCTGTCGCGCTCGGTAGTAATACCGATTCGGCGCGGCGGCGCACAGTGGTCTGAAAATCGACCTCCATGCTCGTAGAAACTTAAAGTAAAGATTTTTTTTTAATGTAATGGCTCTGGTATACATCCATTTACGTAATATTAACGTATGGATGGTATAAGTCGCTCCACGCGTGAGAAAAAAGTTTTGTGTATTTTTGTATGGGAGAAAACGCTTAAAGTACTTATTTTTTAAACTGAATAGAACTTGGCTGGTGCTCACACGAGCTATTGGACCATACACGGCAATCAAGATGGTATACAATTCATGCACCTTTGGGCACCGCTTTGCACGCAGCATTTTTTTGAAATTTTGAATTTTCGATATGTGCTTTTTCAAATCTTTGACGTGGTTAAATGAAGTTGCTGATCGATTACTTATACTATCGTTAGTTTTAGCCTGCTAATGACCTTTATTATGACAATAACTAAAAACGATATTAATTACTTATATACGTTTTTTTTTACAAATATTCATTCCAAGAACTAACTCATTTGTTAATCACCGTGATTATGATTGAGTTATAATTAGATACTAATGACATGAACAGCTCTAACAGGGCCAAGTGGGCCCTAGTCACAATAAGATTGTATTGTCTGTAATATAGTGTGCGCACCGTGCGGCGCAGGCAGCCCAGTAGGTGACTACCGAGCGCGACAGCGATATCGTTTATATCTGAACAGGCCATATATCTGTTTATTCGCCGTCGGTAAATGGAATAGGGAGGAGGCGACATAGGATGCATCCAATTGAATAAATCGCAATTGGCATATTTCAATACAAATCAATTATGTATTGTCGGAAATACGATCTACTCAAATAGGTAGGTACAACTCCTTACGCTTCAACTGGTTTCTTGATTTGAGAATAATCTCATTTTTCCATTATTTAAAACGGGAATAAAGATTAGACAATAATATTGTAAAATTCACCAATTATTCATTCACTAGATAACGAGCATAGGTAGTGGTAATAAGACACGATCAATTAAATCTATTGTTGCGAGACCTCCGGGGGGCAACGCGCATCATAAACAGAATTTAATTTGTGATCGTTATTGGATGAACAAATAAATAAGTGATCGCATTATGTTATCGCTGCCCACCCCTGCCCAGGCAGAGTGAACACTAAGTCAGTCTCACCCCGGAGGCGACCTGCCGTCAGGCGATCACCCCGCACCCTCGGATGGGACACGAGTCACACGATAATGCTCCCTTTTCGAATTCTTTGTGCGCTTTTATGGAAGGTACCTGTTGATAAGAACCTACATTGGCATTTGAAAAATATTTTCGAGACCTGTTTCACCACCTTAAGTTCCTGTTAAGTAAATTACTTGGGATGTAATTGAATACAATTTAATTTTTATTACAATTCTGATCCCTTTCCGAATTTATTTGGCGCGTAGATAGATAGTGGCTATTCGGAAGATGTAAAATAGTGGGATATATTACACTACGGTATTATATCTAAGAACATAGACAAATGACAATGTAATATAGACGTTGTGATTAATTTTTGAGCTTCGTTATAATACATTAGGTACTTTTCTATACTATATAAATAAAAATCAATGTGCTGATGCACATTCAGAATAGATGAAACTGTTTGGCTAATTCTTTTTTGTTCTGTTTATAATTTCCAGGACAAGGTTGAAAGAAAGAAAATGTTTTAAAAAATGTAAGTACGGAAAACCGAAACAATTTGTTTAATAAGTCTCTGAATGAAAAGTGAGTGAGACAGAAGACATGGGAGATCTTCAAAAAAATTGAGAGAATTGACAGATGGACGTTTAGTTGTTCAGTTTCTTGCAATGTTTTGTTACATTAGAAAACAAATTTATTGTTTTGTGAAAGAAGTAGTGAAAAGTTGTAGAACGTTATAATAAACCTGCTATTTTTGAAATACCAGCAATAGAAGTTTATAGAAGTCAGTGTGTTATCGTTGTGAAATTATAAGGGATAATGCCTGGGTAAAAAAAAAAGAAATTCTATTTAGTCCGAAAATAGAAAAAAATATTAGACACGTATTTTTTGCTTTATCATATTAATAAAAAATTACTAAGATAACACGCATTAAAGTTCGGGAGTGGGGGCTCGCTACGTCACTTCGACGTATAAAATCTACCAAGGCGTGACGTCATGCCACCTTTTAAATCAATGTATCCCCGTAATCTTTTGATTACGTAGAAAAAGAAAAAAATACGGTCCAATATATTTTAATAATGTACATGACGGACAAAATAATTTTTTAGTCATCATCCCTATTGGACATGGTCGTACGTAAAGGGAAGATTTGGTTTCATTTTCTTCATTAGTACACCCGTTCAAAGCCGGGGCGGGCAGCTAGTATTCCTATGATAATATAATATCCCTCATAAGCCCATAAACTTGTATCATTTCAACGGTTCTTCGATTAACTAGTCAATGTGATATTATGTAGAACAACAGAAGAATCTACTTAATACAGTTTTATACTCATTGTAATTTTGCCGAAGGTTAAGACGGAGTTCGCGAAAATCGAGAGAGCTTGTGTATTTACGAATCGATCGTACAGCGCATGCGTGTTTCTTTCTTCGTGTACCCCCGACGCTCCACTGGTGTTACTAAAATTTCGATTGTTACAATAATAATCCACGGTGAAACTTCACTACTCACAATCAAGTTGATGAACGTTTTTTCACTATCATTGCACGCTAAATTTGGTCTTTCCTCCATTTATAGTTTACCTTTCTTTAGAATATATCTTTCTTTAGAAATTTTGACCAGTATAAAGTAAATCAAGTTAGGATACGAAATGCCATCTTCAAAATTATTTGTAAGTAAACTGAAACAAGCACCCTTGTTCCACACCATATTAGGATCAAAACAGAAATACATTAGATGGATTTCAGGATGCGGCCGTTTATGTTTTATAAGGTCTTATCCAACCATGTTCCTGAACGTATAGGTTTGCGTACCTGCTCCTTTGTTACTGCAATCAATAAAAGTCACTACATTAGTATGTCATAGAAGCTATCTAAACTACCATTACAAAAATGTTTGTAACTGATTGATTTACAAAAACTAAAGTAACAACAAACACGTTGACATGACAATCACTTAAATTATTAGAGCAATACCTTTTCACAAAAAAAAAAAAAAAAATGCGAACGCGCTGTATGTAATCTACACTCAAGAGATAGTTGTAAGCCATATTTTCAGTCCTTGAAGCCTCTAACATTGCCGTCATTATACCTACTTCTTTAAGGTGGCAGACAAACCCGCAGCTTTTCAAAATAAGAAGCCCCAACTGATCCACGGTTAAGAAAAAGGGAATCGAACATTCTTTGTGTTGATCGCAATAAAACCGCCCTCCTACGTAAAAGTATTTATCAAATGGAATTAACAAGAATTTTCAATAAAATTCCACGACAGAAAAATAATCTTAATAATATAATATGTTTAAAAAGAAACAGATTTTTTTTTAAATTAATAATAATGTTACTACTCCACATCTCGCTGCTTTGCATGAATACCCGCACAAACCAAAATTTTGAAATTAGCAAAATCTTGGGTTGTGCGGGTATTCATGCAAAGCAGCGAACTGAGTTTATGGAGGACACCACTGACATTTAGATTTAAATACAATATTACATTTGGATTATTATTATTCTGACATTGGTAATTGTGTGTTAGTACGTAGGTAAAGAATTGTGGGCTAGTATCTATGTAAGTGATTGATTTATTTAATTTTAAGTGTGTAAAGTTACTTGTGTCAAAACAACAGGTTTTGACACAAGTAACTTTTGTTGAGTGCTCTCGAGTAAAATGTAGCGAACTGACCATCTTATTATAACATCATATATTTTTTTATAATTTAAGATTTATTTCAAACAGTAGGTAACTAGACTATATGTACAAGCTAACACTAAAAGATATTTATATTATCTACAAGTATATAAAAATCATAAAAATAAAAAGGTGAAGAGCTCATAGGGCATTCAAAAATTCGTCCGCATCGCTGTCAATGGAGAAAGTGCCCGAAAGGCTGGCAGCGTTGCCACGTTGGATCATATTGTATTGAAACCTACATTTACGAATAAATTTGATTTGATTCGAATGTAATGGAACACATGGAGCCGAGCCCGTTGAGAAAAACAAGTGGCAAGTAAACCGACCGAAATTAGCAGTCGTTAACAGTAAAGCAGTCAGCTGAGAAGTTATGCATATATTTGTTAGTGAAGCGCACGACACGAGTCGACACAACACTGCGATACCTGCCTGACCTCGGATACAGCTAACGGCCCGCTGCATTCGCCGTGCCGGGTTCAACGCCACTTGCGCCACGCATTTTTTCGCCAACTTTTACAACCAACTACGCCATTCAAGCTCGCAGCTGTCTCCGCTTTGTTATTGCAACGCGATTAAAAGGGGTCGGTTTATCATCTGCTCAGGGCATCGGGGCTGATTTTGGTGCAAATATAAAATAAACAGCATTTTATTTTGCCCTGTTTATGCGTTTTTATTGCATCCGTTCTGGAATCTAGTTGAACTCGTACTGCTAGGTGGAGGTGGGAGTGACTCGGGACCGTCTTTGTCAACTCAATAAAGCAGTTGGATTGGCACGGGATTAAAGCAGCTGGATTGGTAAGGGATTACATTATTTGTATTTGATATTCAACCCCTAACTGGGTGAAAAAGGGTAATAAGTTTTAGGGGAGGATTTTATTGCTTGCTTCGATTAACTCGAATATTGATATAAATAAACATAAAATCAAATAATGGAAGTATTAAACGATATTTCAAAAATCAACCTTTGTCGGGGTGAAAAGCGGGAATACAGTCAATATGAAAAACGCATTCCTTTCATTTAACATCTTAATTAAAACTTTGCACTAAACTAACTTTGTCTGATGATGACCAGGTAAGTGCTTATTGGTCCTCAGTAATGGAAATAGGACGACCTAGCTTTCAACATTTATCTAATTGAGCGCGGGTGCTACTACATGATACTTTCTGAAGGTCTGATGATGACCAGGTAAGTGCTTATTGGTCCTCAGTACTGGAAATAGTTAGGATGACCTAGCTTTCAACATTTATCTAATTGAGCGCGGGTGCTACTACATGATACTTTCTGAAGGTCTGATGATGACCAGGTAAGTGCTTATTGGTCCTCAGTACTGGAAATAGTTAGGATGACCTAGCTTTCAACATTTATCTAATTGAGCACGGGTGCTACTACATGATACTTTCTGAAGGTCTGATGATGACCAGGTAAATGCTTATTGGTCCTCAGTACTGGAAATAGTTAGGATGACCTAGCTATCAACATTTATCTAATTGAGCACGGGTGCTACTACATGATACTTTCTGAAGGTCTGATGATGACCAGGTAAGTGCTTATTGGTCCTCAGTACTGGAAATAGTTAGGATGACCTAGCTTTCAACATTTATCTAATTGAGCACGGATGCTACTACATGATACTTTCTGAAGGTCTGATGATGACCAGGTAAATGCTTATTGGTCCTCAGTACTGGAAATAGTTAGGATGACCTAGCTATCAACATTTATCTAATTGAGCACGGGTGCTACTACATGATACTTTCTGAAGGTCTTATGATGACCAGGTAAGTGCTTATTGGTCCTCAGTACTGGAAATAGTTAGGATGACCTAGCTTTCAACATTTATCTAATTGAGCACGGGTGCTACTACATGATACTTTCTGAAGGTCGGATGATGACCAGTTAAGTGCTTATTGGTCCTCAGTAATGGAAATAGTTAGGATGACCTAGCTTTCAACATTTATCTAATTGAGCACGGATGCTACTACATGATACTTTCTGAAGGTCGGATGATGACCAGTTAAGTGCTTATTGGTCCTCAGTAATGGAAATAGTTAGGATGACCTAGCTTTCAACATTTATCTAATTGAGCACGGGTGCTACTACATGATACTTTCTGAAGGTCGGATGATGACCAGTTAAGTGCTTATTGGTCCTCAGTAATGGAAATAGTTAGGATGACCTAGCTTTCAACATTTATCTAATTGAGCACGGATGCTACTACATGATACTTTCTGAAGGTCGGATGATGACCAGTTAAGTGCTTATTGGTCCTCAGTAATGGAAATAGTTAGGATGACCTAGCTTTCAACATTTATCTAATTGAGCACGGGTGCTACTACATGATACTTTCTGAAGGTCGGATGATGACCAGTTAAGTGCTTATTGGTCCTCAGTAATGGAAATAGTTAGGATGACCTAGCTTTCAACATTTATCTAATTGAGCACGGATGCTACTACATGATACTTTCTGAAGGTCGGATGATGACCAGTTAAGTGCTTATTGGTCCTCAGTAATGGAAATAGTTAGGATGACCTAGCTTTCAACATTTATCTAATTGAGCACGGGTGCTACTACATGATACTTTCTGAAGGTCGGATGATGACCAGTTAAGTGCTTATTGGTCCTCAGTAATGGAAATAGTTAGGATGACCTAGCTTTCAACATTTATCTAATTGAGCACGGATGCTACTACATGATACTTTCTGAAGGTCGGATGATGACCAGTTAAGTGCTTATTGGTCCTCAGTAATGGAAATAGTTAGGATGACCTAGCTTTCAACATTTATCTAATTGAGCACGGATGCTACTACATGATACTTTCTGAAGGTCTGATGATGACCAGTTAAGTGCTTATTGGTCCTCAGTAATGGAAATAGTTAGGATGACCTAGCTTTCAACATTTATCTAATTGAGCACGGATGCTACTACATGATACTTTCTGAAGGTCTGATGATGACCAGTTAAGTGCTTATTGGTCCTCAGTAATGGAAATAGTTAGGATGACCTAGCTTTCAACATTTATCTAATTGAGCACGGATGCTACTACATGATACTTTCTGAAGGTCTGATGATGACCAGTTAAGTGCTTATTGGTCCTCAGTAATGGAAATAGTTAGGATGACCTAGCTTTCAACATTTATCTAATTGAGCACGGATGCTACTACATGATACTTTCTGAAGGTCTGATGATGACCAGTTAAGTGCTTATTGGTTGGCTTTCAACATTTATATTCTTTTACTTAAATTCTATTCAAATAAGTAAAAACACGATGGTTCTACATAGTGCCGTCACTGAGATCATATACCCGCCTACAGATTCCACCATCAAGCTCATTTCAGACTACGCTATACTATTCTGCTATATGTATAGTACAACATTAAAAGCTATATAGCTATACTATATAGCATTGCGTTCACTTTATGCGATTTAATCGCAAGTAAATATGCTATATGGCAAGCTCAGTGACCAATTGTGTTGTGTCGTTCGTCTCGCTTGCGGGGCGTGCGGGAGAGTGCCGGGCGATCGTAGCATTGTATCTCTTAATTTCATAGCGTATAGCAAGCCAATAATATACAGGGTTATTGGTAAAACACCAACAACCTCTTAAGGGGTCATTATATTCATCATTATGAACAACTTTTACTATGGGAGCAAACCTGAACTCGCGAAAAAATCAGCTGTTCAGTACATTTTGTCGAATTATGCTAACATAAATGTACTGAACAGCTGATTTTTTTTCGCGATTTCAGGTTTGGTCAAAGAGTCAACGTGTTCTAAAAAAATGTATGGCGAGCGATATTGTTGTGCTGTGAACTATACCCTATATGCTATTATATTATAGCGTAGTCTGAAATGAGCTTCAGGTAGGTGACATCATCAGTCATCTAGGTCTCCGTCCAACGAAATTCTCAAGATAGCTAAATAAAAACGATAAAAATAAACACAAGAGAAATAATGTAGGTATTTATAGTTTTGGAGAGCTCGGCCACGTTCACCTTACATTTTTAAAGACTTAAAAAAAAAAGAGTTATCAATTCGACACGTATGTATGTACTGGAACTGCATGTATTCACATATGATAATCTATTAGGGCTTCCAAACAAATATACAAAATTTTATAGATGTATGTATGTTTGCATGTACTTATGTTAGTCCACGGATTTCTCCGAAACTATTAACACATTCATTGCTGAATTATTTGGCGAACTTGCTCCAAGTGCTGCTTTATGATACTCTAAACCCTGTGCGGCAAACACTCATGCGCGCCCAAAAAATACTTCGTGTGGTGCTATGAGCGCGCAGGCGCGATTGAAGAAACTCTACCCAGTGCGGCTGGGCACATATGTGCGCCGTTACAAACTTATCCCAAGTGCGGCGAGACGCCTAGGTGTGTTTGAAAATTTTCCCATTTTTTATGAGTCATAAAACAATTACGCCAAGAACAATAGAGATGCACAAAAAACCCACAGGTGCGGCGCGCCGCATTCGAAGGAAGTACATAAATTGTATGGACACGCATATGCGCCGGTAGCACATGGTGAACGTTCGAAAATCGCACATGCGTGTCTGCCGCACAGAACGTGTTAATCGGATCATGACCACTCTTTTTGTTGGCTTACATTTTCTTCAACTTAGGGCACAGTGAAAGTTTCATCAAAATCGGTTGAGTAGTTTTTAAGATAATGAACTAATACCTGTAAGTGTGACGGCCTGGCTTATTGATACGAGCTACGGGTGTGGTGTCAAAGGGAAAACACCTCAAAACCTTGACTACTTATTACAAACAAATATTCCAGATTTTACTAAAAACTAAAAAGTACGAAATAAAAAAAAAATAATCGACTTCATTAAAACATCAACTACAATTTTATTACTAGTGACAGAAACGGGTGGCCCTTACTTCTTATTTTCGAATGCCCAGTCTGTGATAGGCAGATGGATCTAGTATCAAAAATGTCGCCAGTGTTTATTGAATCGTCGTGCACCTAGTTTCCGCACGCTATTTGTACCAATATGATATGACATGCGCGAGGCGCCATTCTTGGCACGATTCCAAACCCGACATTTAACGACTTTAAACCTGACTTGTCTACACGCCAGACGACCAGTCAGCCGATTAAACACTCAGAAAAATTAAGCTTAATAGACATTTATTTGTAAAAGCAGCTGGGCCTATTATTACTTGAATCTGCTTTTTATGATAAGAAAGATACAAGATATATTTATTTTGTAAAACACGAGTACAGTATACAGGTATGTAAATAAGCCTTGATTTTATTATGATCAAACGGTTTAGTTCTAATTTTTCTACGTTTTGTTTATATGAACTAAACAATAAATATTTATGTACGTTTGACTGGTAATTAGTGACCGATACTTAAACACATGAAGTACTAATGATAACAAACAACTTTTACTTGGGATCAAACCTGAATTTGCGAGAAAAAAAAATCTCTTGTCCCATATGTATGGGTATATTCATGTTGTGAACATGAATTGTGTTCATGTTCACATAACTCGTCAAAAGTAGGGAGCAGCGGATTTTCGGGTCCCATTGTAAAAGTGGTCTGTTATCATGAGTGCAATCACGTGTTTGTATCGGCCACTAATTACCGGTCACCATATGTGTACGCACAATATTTACTTTATGATTTCCATGACTGACATTACTGTCAATGTCACTATGAACTTAATGTCACTCTGTACAAGAGAACAATAAATAAAGCACGCGTTTTTGTATCCAATCATGAATCTGAATTTTCATTTTAAAATAATAGTTTACTCGTAGCTGCTCAAGTTACCCAGCACCCTATATAATATAAACCCTCAACTGATTGTTGAAAGTCCAACTACTAGTAACATTTATAATTTATAGCGTTTACTTTTCGATGAAGATTTAAACTGAGGGTCTTCGCACTGAGATTTTCAAGCGTAGGCCGCCGCGCCGTGCTGAGGCAAGGCCGACACTCGTGCACTCTGGGCAACTCGCGCATACGCCGCGTAGAGGCACTGTTAAAATAGCGTACAATATGTAATGCATGATTTACACGGTTTCAAATGTGCTGTAGCTATCATGTATTATAGTAGCATATCATAGCTACAGCACGTTTGACACTGCAGCAATGCTGTCAATGCTGTGTGTGTCTTATCAATCTGTAGCAAAACTATCGAAATCATGAAAGGATGATACAAAATTCAACTTGTGTCAACGGCGCTAATTTTTGTATATTATTATATGATATAACAAATAATTTTTAACTCAGTTATCTATTACGAACGCAATAAAACATAAAAAAAAAACTGTTAATTAGAGATGGGCAAAACCAAATGCTTCATTTTAACCCAAGCGGTCCGATGTCCAAAATACTGGCAATTATTTAACTGTGTCACAGTTGCTTGCTTGCTTTTCGACAAAGGCGTTAAAACCTATGAACAAAATGCAAAAGAGTTTGTATCTTTGCCCTACTGATACCTACACGTAAAACAGGAAAAGCAAACTTAATAACAAAATACAATATTTAATAACGACGTTAACATATTCTGCTGACCAATATTTGAATGAATAGGTAATCATTCGAATACTACCAACTGATGAATGATCATTCGGGATCTACCCGACCAAACATTCGACTAATAAATTGATTGATATTACGCGCATCACTAGTGATCATGACCTTGTTGATTTCGATAATTACCCAATCGAACGATTTTACTGACCCAATTGACCTCTACGGATTTATATTACAATAATAAGCACTTGATTATTATATCAATATAAATATTTACGTGCATTTCATATTATTGATAACATTTTTATTAACACGGTCATTACGTGTATATTGCAGCCAACTGTAGGCTAGTCTACTTTTCTACTTGTAGGATTTATTTGATGACATTATATTTATGTATAATATATATAAGGAGCTCCTGGCTAAGATAACAGCCGCACTGGTCGATCCATCAGGGTCAAGCGTAGCTTACGCTTACCGCGGTTGGTCCGTGGATAGGTGACCATCTTTACCTACCAAGACCCCTCCGTGCCTCCGAAAGCATGTTAAGCTGTTGGTCCCGGATGTCGTTCGTGGATCTTTGACAGTCGTTACGGGTCGTCAGAAGCCCGAAAGTCTAGTAGAGTCTTACCAAGGAGTATCGTATTATCCAGTAACTGGGTTGTGAGGTCAGATAGGCAGTAGCTCCATTTAAAATACTGGTATGCAGCTGCATCCGGTTAGACTGGAAGCCGACCCCAACATAGTTGGGAAAAGGCTAAGCAGATTGATATATTTATGTATAATACCAGGGAAGGATCATGAAGTTAGAAGTATTTAAAGGGACTACTGGACCTAAAATGCGGTCACTGTCGGTCTGCATAGAAAAGAAAGAGATTTAACGTGATGACACAAAGCTGGTAATTGATCGCAAATTATTAAACAATTATCTATTTACAAAAAAATGTATAGATTGGACAAAAAAGTTAAAACACTATTACGTTAATATATGTTGCTTGTAGAATAATCTGCCTATCAGAATAATTGCACGTAGTACATGTATTAGAATAGTATAGTTTTTATTCGTTAAAAGAAATTTTTAGAGATATCGTCGTGATTTTTTTCAATCGTATCGAATTAGTTGTATTATGTTTTCAACACACTATCTAACTAGAATATATCTCTATTCTGTGTAATACATTTCTTGTAAGATTGTGCCTCTGAGTGTCTATCCTAATGTTTTTTTTTAATGTATATTTCTTTTAGTGACAAATAAACGTTTTTATTTTTATCTTGAAGAATAACATATATTTTTCTCATTTTGTTTTCTGCAGTAGATCAAATACTTTTGGGCATTATAAAACTTGCGTTTAGGTCCTGTAGTCCCCTAACGATGTTATTAGTCTTACGATTACTTGCTTTGTCACATGCTTTATAAAATCATGACATAATAACCACTAAAATATATAGAGTTTCCAAATTTACACAAATAGTTAAGTCTCAAATGGCAGATGTTGCTTGTTCGTCTGATGTGAATATCATCGCCTAACATTTTTAGAAACTATTATAAACGAAGGCTAAATGCATTTGGTATTTTTAACTGCCTTCGTAAAAATCTAACAGTTCCTTGATATTTCAAGGAACTGTTAGATTTTGCCACTATATTTGCAGCACGTTATTACGTGCTGCAAATATAGTGGCAGAGATAAAGGAGTGGAAGTGTCAACTAAAAACAACGGCCCTAAATATGAATAGCTGAGTCGTCGTCAGCGTTATTTTCTGCTGCGAGTCCAGACTGAGCATATTAAATTAAAGGTACTGACTGACACACATGCTTACTCGAAAACATACTCGAAATAAGCATGCTCAATAGCTTAAAGCATACTGGATTTTAGTTCGAAACGTGACAATTTTTTTGGAAATATTATGTAAACTTTTAATTCTCTAATTATAGAGACTAAGCGGTCCCATTACTAATGTGATGGGACGGACATACAAGAATTATAGCAATACATTGTGTCGTCATCATGTGCGCATATTGTATTGAGGGAAACAATGCTTAATTTTATCGACGGAACAAAATAATTATAGCATTTATTTTTTTAAATTCTTGTTCGCTGCTGTGACCTCTGTGTAAACAAAACGCTATAACTTTTAAACTAAACGATCTATCACGATGAAACAAACTGAGTAATGATAGGAAATAGCAGAGCGACCGCATAAAATAAAAATTAAACAAAACAACTTATAAGTATTATATTTACTCCCTATAAAAGATTATAACTTTTTATCTATGGTTAATTGGCCGTTCACATCCGGTCATAGAGATGTAGAATGCAATAGAATCGATTTTTGATTTAATCGACAAAACTGTAATTTTCAAGCCCCTCAAAAAAGGGGCCGCGTGGTGCCACCCGCCTTTTTTGCGTAGAAATTAATCTAAATCAATGCAAAATATTTTTCCTACACTGGCAATAATATTTGTAAACCATTGCCAGTGTAGGATAAATATTCGGCATTGATTTAGTTTCGTTTCTACGCAAAAAGGCGAGACGAAGGGGTGGCGCCACTGTCACTCCGTGAGCTCTCGCCTATGGTGCCACCAGTGCTCGAGTGGTGTTTCTTTTGATTAAAAACGTTTGCTATTAGCTTTGCTTTCTTTTTGTTAACAGTAACAATTAAGTAAAATTAGTACATCAAATCGATTTAGTATTGCAAAATCGTTTTTTTCTTACTAAAGATTTTGATTTATCGATCACAGCCCTAAATCCTAAGAGATTATGTATTATCTGGGGTTTGCGTTAGCGTCCGTCTGTGTATTTGAGAGTTGAGATTATTAATAATTATTGTATTGTGTGTTGAGAAGTAGAACTTGTTTCTATTTAGTGAACTTATTTCTGTTTATTTCATTGTGCAAATAAGTCTAGTCGTGGGGTCGACCGATCCACGCCGTCAGTCACCCACCCGGCAAAACCGATGTATCAGTTGTTCATTTTTGATATCCAGAAATCATAATTCTTGCTAATATTAGCGAATTACGCTGTTTTTTAGAGCAATCATGTTCTTTCGTGAATGTTCGTGTATACAAAATACGTCATTGGTAGCGTCGAACAAAATATATCTACTTACCTAGTTTATAGGTAATTTTCGATTTTATAAAATAACTCCGAAACCCAGGTGTTAGAAAAAGAACTTTTGTAGGAATTATTATGATAAGTGTAGTACTCGTATATAAAAAACAAAGTTTGATTTTGACGCAGCTTGTTACGGGATTCCATACATCCATGAGCATTGTCCTTTCTCAATAAAACACCCCTCTACCACCAGGCCTTGCACACGGCCACGTAGCAAACTTTAGCAGGTAGAGACCCGTTTATATCCTATGTATATTTTTTTCTTCGGTAAAATTAAGCAGTTTCCCTATTTTTCAATATGTACACATGATGAAGACTCACACTGTATTAGTTAATTAGGTAGGTACACGATTTTAGTTCGTTTTATGAGTTTATATCTATAATGAAAATGTTAATGTATGCAGGTATCTATCTGGCTGGATGTTACTGCATATGTAATAACAGCCAGCCAGCCGGGAGGTTAGCTAGGTAGGTAGGTAGGGTAGGTTTACGTAATTTTCAGAACACCCCAGTGCAACATGCACTCGGGTGTTTTGAAAATTCAATCATCAACGCACGCATCATTGTCAAGTCACGTTGTAATGTTGTAGGTATGTACAGATGCCAGCAGGTCAACCTACCCGAAACTGTCAGATTTTCCCAATCAACCTTGAACCTAATGCTTTAGCAATAAAGTCGAAAATCTATTAATGAAATCTGACAGATTGTAGTAGCTTGATGTGCTGGCGTCTGTACATAATATTTAAAAACTAGCTTTTGCCCGCGGCTTCGCCCGCGTGGATGTCGGAAAATATCCCACGGAAAGGTACTGCCGAGATTAATCCAAGTACCTACCTAAACAATGTATTAAATCCTTAATACATTTTTTTTTTATTTGTTTTGTTTTTTTTTTTTTATTTACACCTAAACCGTCCTCAAGAATCACCCCGTTCATTGGTTTAAACCGTATGAAAATCTGTTCAGTAGTTTTTGAGTTTTATCCCGTTCACACAGACAGACGCGGCGGACTTTGTTTTGTCAAAATTATGCCGGTCACGCTGTAAAAACAAATAACTTTTGGCTAAGTAGAAATAAAGACTAAATGTTACATCAAGATACGAACTTTGACTCCATTTCCAATCGCTTAAATCTCTTAAAAAGAAGTACTTATACAATTTTTTTTAAATATTATTTGTGAATTTTCTAAAACGCTGAACCACGTAACTTTATATCCTACCAAATGCACAAATTTGAATTTTCATATCCCTAACTTAAGAAATGCTGCGTTTCCCATACCAACTTTCATTCCTTATAGGATTATTTTTGAGAGAAAAAGTATGCTATGTACTTCCCCGTAATGCCTTGCTAAATTTTATCGAAATCTATTCAGTGGTTTAGGCGTGAAAAGGTAACAGGCAGACAGACATACAGAGTTACTTTCGAATTTATAATATTAGTATGGATAACTGTGGAAAATTGTTAGCGTTACGATAATATTTCTTGTGTAAATTATTTAATTTTCTGGGCGTATTATCGTAGCTATAAAACTATCGCAATTACACTCCGAACTAAATAGAAAAAACATTCGTCCACAGTTAAATTAATTAAGAACCAAAAACTATGTACTTATGTGTTTTGCGCTTTCCCACAAATTTCTCATTTAAAAGGAATATCGTTTAGAATACGTACCTATCGGACATTATTGAAGGATATTTGTTTTTAAAATTCTAGCCTAGGACTTTCATCTATAAGTCTTTTTTCAAATTCTTAGACACCTCCTTTTCAGTTCATTTGAACAGAAATATACATCATTTTATTCTGTTTTAGACCCCAACAAAGATACAATATTTTTTTATCGTAATTGTTTCAAACAACAGTAAGTCGTAAAACTTAAGTACCTACATACTTTTCAGATCAATATTTGAACAACAGAAACGTCATACATAACATTCTCCAGAAATGTACACATAACAATACCTATCCCGTTACCTACTCTAAAGAGCGATAAATAATTGTTGAGCGGCCACAAAATAATGATTCAAATAAGCGCATTACGTCATAGCACGATAACCAATAACAATATGTCTGTTATGACAGTGATAACAGCGCATACCGAGGACGTCACTCCTCGTCTATGTTACTTGTTTGTGTTGTATTAAACCACATCTACCATCGAATTTATCCTAAAATTGGCGATGTTACTGAAACTCGAGCTAGAGCCGATTTCTGTACAGCTACCGACATTAGCTACGTACGTAGCCCACAATTAACGGAGCGGTGAACGGATGATTGAATCCCCGGCGTTTCGGTATTTAACACGTTCGGTTTGACATGGGGGGAAAGTGTGAATTGAACAGATTATCTACGACTTTATAACATTTTTAAAGGTGTTGCAAGTACAAAGAAGCAGAACATTTTTTGGAGTTTATTTTTAAGAGACTGAATTTATTGTCGTTCACATTCCAGAACAAGGACCGTCCAACAAGACATGAGCACACTCACCATAATATCTTTCCTGTATAGTAAAATTTTTGAAGATTTGTCATTGTAACTTGTAACACTATTCCAACCAATGTTTTAAATCCTGATGATATTGTTTTATTTACTATAGATTACTTTTCACCACATTTATTAAACTTCAGCAGATTGTCAATTACACGTGTTAGGCACCCGCGTTCACAAAACACAGTGAGTCCGCGGGGAAGCCGATACCGGTATTCGGACCATGTGTGTACAGCAAGTGCTCATCTTTGTCCGGGCATCGTAACTGTCCCGTTATAACAGCGTTTGTACGCGGTACGAGGCTGTAAAGAACAAACCCCGTATCATAATGCGGAGTTATTCTATGTTGTAGTAACTGACTTGGAAGATGTCCAAGATTTACTAAACGAACGCGTGAAGCGCAGCCTCGCCCATTATTTCGACTGTGGAATTATTTGTGATTTGTGAATTTAGTTGCGACGGCGACGCCCGCGCCATCGTCATTGAACGTGGTGCAGCTGTATTAATTAGATAATAAATAATAATATTTACTATAACTTTATTATATTTTTAGATTTTATTATAACGAAGTTTAATCATTCCATTATAATAACATATGTGTATACATGCGTAGATATCAGTGCCCTATACAATATTAGCCTCCCATTTTTAATTAGGATTGAAACACCACAGTTGTGGTGAGGAAGATTGCAATAAATAATAATTATGCTATTACAGTATATTAATATTACAGCATTTTAATTAAAATCTCGTCATTCCAATCACTTAATGTAGATAGGTTCCCACTTGATGAATTTAGGAAAGACAAGAGCATTCAACGCCTTGGCGTAATATTGAAATACCTAATTAGAAATAAAAACTAGTAATTTTCGACAGATTTCCTGCTTACCTGAATAATCTATCCGATATATATTTCGGATAAGTCACCATTGCTGTGAAGCTCGACTGGTTTACTTCACCCCATTTCTTCACTTACTGAAGTCATCAGTCTCGCCATTCTACCTGTGCACAACGAAAATAAAGAGCTTGTTAATACCAGAAACCTTTGTGTAATTTTATTTCTAAGGTCAAATCATTCAATTCCAAAAGTAGAACGCATATATTTTTTAAGCGGCATATCGGTATACAAACAGGGGCGACAGATGTTTGCCAAACCACCCCGCGTCGCCCTCCGACCACAGATAAGGCACAGGCGGCCAACACAACGCGACGGGCCGTCTTTTACCTGAATTTGTACATTTTAATGTCCCGAACGTATTTTAAAGGAATTTTAACAAAAAAAAGTTTATGTCTGTCTTGTCTGAAAGTACCAAATAGCTTTATGTTTAACTTAGGCATGTGAAACATTCTCGCTCAAGTATAAAACTATTACAAGTGTGATAATCACTATATAGGGTGACTGGTAATTGTGACCTATAATTAAACTCACGAAAAAATATCAGCTGCCCCGTATGTTGGCACAAATCGTCAAAATTTAGGGAACAGCAATATTTTTTCTCGCGATTTAAGGTTTGATCCCATAGTAAAAGTTGTTTGTTATCATGAGTACAATCATGTGTTTAAGAGCCTATACAACCTCAGCTCAAATTCTAATTTCGCCCCCACTTCCCCGTGCCACCTCACTCATTATCAGTGTGTTCATATTAGTGTGTTCTGAGCGCAAGGGACACAACTCCCCCGTTCGAAAGCCGAAGCGAGACTGAGCGGGGGTGTCGGCCGTGTCGGGCGGCAGGGAACAAACTTGAAGACGCTGATAGTTTAGGTAATTTCTTTTTACGGTACAAATATGGTAGGTAGTAAAAAAAAAAACATGAGACCTGCTTTATTATCTAGTTAGTTCAGTTAGTATGCAGTTTCGTGATCTAATTTGAAGTATTTTTTTAAAGAGCCACTAAAATGTTCGTTTAATATTAGTTGCTTATAAATATTTTATTTTTTAATAATTAATTTTTGCGTATGGAACTGGAGAGCCCCAACTTTACATCAAAAGAGCCGCAGGTTGCCGACCCCTGGCTAGTCACATTTAATTCGGCATAGTTCGGTTTTTTTCCCAAAATAAACTATGGAACCTTTGATCGTTGTCGTACTGTAGCCGCTTCCAGCTACCAGGTGGCGGAGTTTTGTGGTTGTAGCGTGTGGATCGTGTGCGGCAAGTTTGGTGAGTGTGGAATGTATTGCACAATTTCCAGTCCGCTTAATGCCATTGGCGTGGGGTAACTTTTGAATAAAGGCGCGGCGGCTACCTGCGCCCTCCCGAGATAGAACTGGAAGGTTTCACCCTATTTCACCCCACTGTGACGCCTACCTCGTCTTTATGTCGAAGCTCTTTTGAGCGTTCTAATCGGTTCTCCTCTGATGGCTATTTTTATACAACTAGCGGACCCGGCGAACTTCGTACCGCCTTAGCAGCGCCACCTACCGGGTCCAACTGTGTTTTCAAACCATCCAGGAACCTATTGAAATATACACACGAAATTTCAAAATTTTAATTTACAGAAGAATTATAAAGATTAACAAAGTATTGAGTGTTAATTTTAATATTTGAGGGTTAACTTTAACAATCACTTGAATTTCACAACTGAGAGGAAGATGAATAATTGTCGGTGTGCGAACAGCCTATCAAAACTGAATATTTAATCATTTAACGATTAAATACGAACCCAAAGCGCAGTTGATCTATCTTAATTCTAATAAACATGACTACGAAGGTTAGGATTAGGCTTTCCCTTATTTTGGTTAGAAAAGAATAAATCTTTCTAGCGTATATTGAAACTTAACCACTAATAATTTTACTCCTAAAGAGCAATTTATTGACGATGTTACTGTAGTGATTGATTACGTACATACATGATAATCAAGGGATGGCTGTATGTATCGTATGTAGCCAACCACAAGCCAGCCCGCTGAAGCGGGAACGTGCCCACGAGGTGTCAAACTGCTACTTTAGACAATTAATTAATTAACAAAGCGGATGTTGCCGACCTCGACACATTCGTTTCAATTGACAAAATTAGTTCATTAAACCACACTGGCTACGTTTATATAACCCGCCAAATTCATTTAGTAACGAATCATAGACTGCGGCCATGTTTTTGACGCGTATGTAGGTAGTCCGAAAGTAGCGTTAAAATCGACGGCTAGACATTGAACATGAACATGGCGTATTCACGTTCACGTTAGCTATGTTAATGTTAAATGCGTGCAGCGTCGCTCTACTTGATATAACGGCACGTCGCGTGACCGACATTGTCTTTTTTTGAGACCCCAGATTTCCGAACCGGAGTGAAAATCTTGACTAAAATTAAATTTCATCAAAAGATACTTACGGTACACTAAAAAGTGTTAAACGAACAGATAACGACACAACTCTCAAACTCAATTTTAAGTTGCACAATTGTAAATCTTCATGTTTAATATTCTGAATGTCGAATCGGTCGTTCGCATCCTAAGCGGCTGCAAATTAGAAACTACAGTGATCCACCGGATGACCGGTTACGCATTCAAAGTTATTCATTCAAATTCAATCATACAATTCCAAGTCACGTAACTTGACATTTCAAGTGTCCTACTCATTGTCAATGGCATCAAGTAAATCTGTTCCTGTACACCAAACAGAATCATACTAACGAGTATTGTAGAAAAACGATGTCTCCCTAATTTTTTCACACAATTTCTTTTGAAGCTGTTTTATTATGACTTTACAATGCATGTGCTCGAAAAGAGCGTTTTCCAAGCAGCCAAACTGTCAACACTACTGTCACCACCACCACCACTGTTGCCACTTTTTCGCACTAATGCTTTTTACTTTTCAGTTTTTTGTTACTCGACTCCGTCGTCAGCCCGACGCAGAGTATTATTATTTGAGAAAAGTTTTACAATAAAACGATTTAAATACTCTAGATTTAGATTTTAATCAATAAATTAATTTTAAATAATAATTAAATATGTTTGGCTGAACGTATATTTTGCTCGTGCCTTTTTGCGATACGACGTGGCAGCCATTTGCACATGCGCAGTAATAGATTTGCTGAGCGCGCATGTATAAAGTAAGCGCGCCGTCTTGCTTAGTTCGGAGTCGATCTGTGTAAATCTGCTAAAAATGTCGAGTTCAAGTGACGAATCAATTAATTTAACCCCGGAAAATGTTATTCATGAAGCACAAAATACCAACAACAGGTTCTTACCGGCAAAGTCAAAAGAACTTACTGTTATACTTTTTCAATATGTATTTTTTATTTCCTCGCACAATGCATAGTAAAACATTGTATGATACACGTGCGTAAGATGACTTCCGCCTCGTGTTGATTTAGCGAGCGAAGCGAGTGAGTGTATACTCACTCGCTTCGCTCGCTCGTTAATGAAAATGCCACTCGCCGGAAATCACCTACTTTCCGCACTTGTAGCATAAATAACTATTATTGACAGAATCTTTAAAAGTTGAAAACAGATGACACTGGCTTACAAAAACATTTACTACCTACTTGGTAGTAAAATTCCCGGTTCAAATTTAACCAAATACATTTGTGCTATCGAGCACAAGTTTAGGTTAGTTCCATATTTATGTCTGCATTTAAAATTTGCTGTTTTTCTCTGTCAAGACATTGTTGTAGGTACCTTGGGATAAAATCTGACCGTGTGGCCATGGATCGTCTGGAGAACAGATAACGTGAATACAAAACATATTTTTTTCAGGCGAACTGTTTCAGACTGCTGTGACTTTTAACGCATCTTTAGAAAAATTATAATTTACGTACCTACATGTTTTAAAGTTATTACGACTACGTTTATGTGTCGTAAATAAACGTCGTAATGTCATCAAAAGCGAGTCGAGTATTGGCTTCCGCAGAAACGTGAAAATAATTTAATAAATCACGACTTTCAAGAAAGTAGTTCGTGATGAAATGTTTTCCAGTTCCACGGGCAGTAAATATATAAATGAAACGTTGGCCAATTTTTAGTCTAATATGTGGCACTCCTATTGTGACTGATAATAATTAATATGTTACTTCGCTAATAGTATTGTAACTTTACCTGTTATGATACTCATCTTCGACCTCTATTTACTGCTGCATCTCTCTGCTTTTACGGAGGTAAAGAAGAATTGTGACAGCGTCTTCAGTGAGATTTCATTTTCAAACGTAACCTAAGAGAGATTACGTAGGCAGTTAAACAGTGACGTCACATCCTGCGTTGGTTGCAATTCCATCAACTCAACGGTCGTCGCACCGATGATTAATGATTATGACCATTTTAAACTGTTAACTGACACTAGTTAACGCTTTGATCATATACCTGTTATATAATCAAAGAGTTAACGCTTACTAACCGAGTCGCTTTTATCAACATTAAATATCTCTACATTTATTACAATTTTAATCTAAAAATAATGAGAGTAAAGTCGAAGTCGTTTCGAAAGTGAAATAGCGTACCAGACGACGAGAAAGACTACAATAGTGAATAGCTGGCCAAGTGAGAGTCATACATATTAGCCCAATTACGCTTATTTGAATACAAACATAATTTTAAAACAATGAATAAATAACTTCAAAGCAACCATTATAAAGCCATCTCACGTCTCAAATTGACAACCGTTCTCGTTTAAATCTTCACTGAACAGTGAAAATTGTAATTGTAATTCCAGTGCCATCGAGTGCGATATTTAAACCACTTTCTTTAAATAAACAAAAACATTTTGTTGAAAATTTTAAATTATAGTTACAATCTTAGCCGTTTTTGAAATACAGCCTCTTCATAAATAATTTTTATAAAAGAGTTTGACCGATTGCCATTTAATCAGACGAGTCTTCGAGTGGAGATAGACCACTTTACGGTAAGCGTATTATGGCCCCACCTAAATGGAATCTTAAAAATGCGGCTAAGGCAGAATGACGGCAGAAGGCGAAGGCCTATGTCCAGCAATGGACAGCATCATAGTGATTGGCTGAGTCCATCTCAGTATTAGGGTGACATTGAAACCGGTTAAGTATGAACAACTGAAATGGCCTTAAAAACATAAATGCAATTTGCAAAAATGAATGTTCTGCAAATGGGATAACAGCATGGCGCCCTGACCGTACGACACTAGCACTGCATTGCTCATTGAACAGAATAGATAGCCTACTATGTACAGTGTGCTACATCTCTAAAATACTCGACTAGTAAAGGAGAGGAATATTGTGAGTCGATGAAGCGTGGACGTAGATAATGGCTTTCCAAACGACACGCGCTGCGAGCAATGCTGTACACACGGACGGCAGCCGTGCAATCATTGACTGCACTTATTTATTATGAGTTTATAATTATAAATAAGGAAATATTTTAGGTGTCAAATAAGCTGTTAACATGTTGTTAAGTTTAAATACATGTAATGTCTTTGTCCTTCGTGTCTTTAATTTCGGATGGCCAAGAAACGTCAGCCTCCATACGGCAAATAATAAGTGAGAATCTTGTAAAAAAACATACAATTATACCCTCCCCCATGAATATCAGATTTCAAATGTCAAATTAATCAGATTGTACAAAAACAGGTTGGACGGTGACCCCCAAACTAGGTGCCTGTATCGTCGGGGTCGGATGGCCGCAGAGACAGTGTACCTGCATTTGTTTCATTGTTTACACATTGCAATTATGATTTATCGACATACGTAAATTAAATGATTGATTGTGAATCTGATGTTATGTTACGATGTGTATGAGATGAGCTTTCTTCGCATACCGCGTGTTGCGTGTCCCACTCGTTGCGGCTGCAATGGCTCCGTTGCACTCCACTTCGCACGAGGCCTGCGTTCGCACAACTAATGAGTCCCGCAGACAATATTCTACACATCTTACCGCTGCAAAGTACATTTTAAAGAACGGTATAGTAACACCCGCAAATACCTCAATAGCGCACCGCTACTTTAAGCAAATGTCTATAGGACTCGAGGAAGTCTGAACAGCCTACTTTAATCAGTCGAGTGGCGAAAACAAATCGCGATTTACAGAAAGAGCCATAACCAACTAGTCTCAACTGACTGCGTCTCTGGGTTCTACCCACCGGTACCAGTTTCACATACATTTTATATATCACATTGCGTATCTTTTGCAAATGGAACGAACGAAAGAGACAAATACACCTCCTTCTCAGCTCCCCAGGATGCGCGCGCATTTTCCCCCTGCCCCACAACTTGTTGAAGATCTTTCATGGAACTTACTACCGTCTCTTCGTAATTCGTATACGTTTTTGTTTTGCTACACATGCATGGCTGACATGACGAAATAGAAACCAAACTATTGATGTAGTCATCGAGTCTTTGATTGTTACGAACTGCAGCAAATTCAAAAAGGTAGTTCACGTCGGGAGATGATTTTATCTCTGAAAAAAATAAGGTAAAGAAGCCTGCAGCACCTATGGTGCAGAGATGGTGGATTCTAAAATTTCCAGATCCACTTTACTTGTTTGTGCAAAGTGGCTCGTTACACCAAAGAGAAATAAGTAGGTATTGTCAGTAAGTAATGCATCCATGTATTTCTGGATCAGTGTATTTCAAATTTATAGATCATAGCATGGTCGTTGAAACATATTCTTGAAATGTTGATTATTATAACTATCTTTTAGTGTTTTTGACTTGCACGAGTGGACGCATTTTCAGATTTAATATTATCATAAATCCGTAATGAGTAACACGTGGATCTAACGCAGTTAGCGATTGGATCGAGAGGCCCGTCGAGGCGGGCTGGTCATTGGCACGAGGCTATGAGGGCTTCGCCCGCACCGACTCGTGGCTATAACTGACCTAACACTAGGCGCACCTTTGTAAACTGCAACCGAGGGTAGCGTTGCACCTGGCGACGGGTCCGACGCTCCTTTTTACGCTATAGCTATCTATCGTTGGCAGTTTATTTTAATCGTGTGCGTGCACGCAGATGGCGCAAGCGCAGGGGTCGCACACCCGCCTCTCATCACGGACGAATATGCACCCTATGACGAAATGCACAGGGTGCAAATAGCATGACGTCGATCTTCAAGCCTAAGTTGTAAACAAACCAGGCGAGGGCAATGGCTGCCTGCCACTCCCCGCGCTCTGTCGCGCCAGCGACGCCATTCAACCGGGAAGTTCACGATTTATTTTTAGCGTTCCACGAAACTTCCAATGCTGATAAAATAACGGAGTCTGACGGTGAATGTAATATATTATTATTATGTATTATTGTTTGTTAAAATTTTTGAAAGGAATGTTTTACGCATATAACTTTCAGTACCGCGTAAATAAAATACACCAAGATAAAGACAAAAGTGAAATACCAATAATAATTTGAATATGTATTCTCCATTGGAAAATTGGTTCAGATAATAGGGAACACAGTTTTGGCATTATGACAGCCAAAACAGTCTGCTTTCAGACTAAAACAATAAATAAAAAGATACATAAAATAAAGTCAGTATAGAAATGAAAGAGACAAAAAAACTGTGATCGAACGCGGCGTGGCGTGGGCACAACAAAATCAAGGAATCGGGGCAAAAACTTATCAAATGGGAAATCAGAAAAAATATAATATCGCTCACTGACGTGAAGGGAACAAACAAATCAACTTGACTTGTCCACAGGAAATAAAACGGCCGGTCTGCTGCAATTGCATTATAACCGGTTTTGTGAAAGTAAAATATATTCTATACAATTTGAATGGGGCCCGCTAATGTCGCCGAGGGGTGACGTTTTAAAGATTCCAGGTGTAGGCATGGGGTCAATAGCTGCTGCATAGTAGCGTGAAAGTAACTGATACAAGATGCTGTGCGAGCCACTGATCGCTTCACTACTACGTACTACGACTATCCATCGGCATTGACATTGGAGTTTCCGCGGGCCGGTGAACCGCGCTAGGGCCAAGAGCGCGATACCGCTTCCGAAAATTGTTGTCTTCGGCAGCGTCGTCGGCAGCGGCGGTGGCGGCCAGGAGTCAATGACCCGAGGGCGAGAAGAGCGCGGGAGGGTGCGCGCGCACGCAGCCGCGCCCCGCCTTTATTTATTACGCTACGCGCGGCGCGTTCGGCGCCGACAACGCGCGGTGGGGCGGAGGCCGCATTCCGGGCGGCCGGCGCCGCGGCCCGTTGTGCGCTGCGAAAATAACGCGCACAGTACCGACTTAGCGGCGAACCGACGTCAGTAATCCAGTCACACTTTAAAATAAACTGTCTCAAACTTACTCAGATTTAGGAAGGAGACCCGAGCACGTGCGCCAACCGCGTGTACCACTACTGTCTCTCAGCTCACAGGCACCAAAGTCACTGTCCATAACGGCAAAAGTGATAATGAAGTCGAAATTAAGCTTCCCGAACACGCTAACGCGTCTCATGTCTGTACATATTATAAGTCAACACAAGTTCACATGGCGCGCGCGAATTGTAGTTCCAGAGCGGCGGAAAGCGCGTTAGCTTCGATGGCGATATGACGCATTAGTGAGCGCGCGGCGCGGCTATACAGAGTGCGCAAGCAGACGGGGTAGTGAAAAGGGCGCGGGGGCCGCGGGAGCGCCCCCCGCGGCGCCTCCGTGCTGCCCTCTGCGTCGGGCTCATCGACCGCGCTCGCCCTAACCGCGGCACGATGTTGCTGCCATGCCACTCTCACTGTACCGCAACACGACACGACGCTCAGGCCCACGTCCAGCGTGACACACTACCGCTCCAGCCAACACTGCACTCGTTCATAAACACAGTAGTCAGTGATGATGCCCCGCGCCTCTCCACTCCTCTTAGAAACACAACCCGCGTCCTAGCTAGGGCAGCCACATAGCGAAATATTTTATCTCAACCAAATGAAGGGCCCACCCACGCCTAGCTGTACGTACAGTTTGAACTATGGCATTGCTTTTACCGTTGTTCGTTGGAGAAACGAACAATGTTCAGGTTTAGGAATAGTGAGAAATTGGCAAAAAGACCACATGCGCAGATGTTGTTCTTATTCAGTCAAATGATCAAAACGATACTTGGGACCAATTACATCGACAGTAATGTAATGACTAATGATTCATGAGGTGCCAATACAAGCTAGAGAACGCCATTCGCTTCTTCGTGTCTGGGCGACTAGGTAGTTGGCGACCAAGAGCGACACGGCACCGAGCGACGGCGACATGTCAACAACCACGCGTACGGTACCGACATTTCTTTAATTGATAGATGAGGCATCGAAGATATCAGATCACTCGTCATTATCAATTCTATAGCGTTTCTCTGAATAGGTAGTAGTTAAGGAGACGCTTTCAAATGACATCATACTTTTGAAAGTTATGCAATAACATGGATAGTTTTACCTAATATCCAGACAATACTAGGTATAAATTAAGTGCTTTTATTGATTGCGAACATTTCGAACGAACGTTAATAAATCACATGCTCTAATATCATATATATCATACATACATATGCCAAACCACACATGTGCACCATTATGTCCACCCACTACACTTCCCAAACTATTTACACAATCCATCTCATCCAAGTATAAAAGCTTCATACTTCGAAAGGCGTTAGCTTTTTCTGCAGTATTCAATGAGCAAGTTTTTTACTCACTGCCGCTTGAGTAAGTACGCCTTCGAATAAGAACTCGTGCGATTGTAGCCTCTCTAACGAGTAGTCATTTAGAACGGGCCGTGCCGCGCCGTCGGTGCAATAGGATTTCATACGAAATCAAAAGTGCGCAAGGTGACTAGTGTTTTTCTACATCCAGATTAATGGATCACAAAGATTACCGTTATTCAAATTATTTTCAGGTGTTTTATTTTAACCTTTTTCTTATAGTTACGATACATCATTTTAATAACGGCTTTAGTTTATAGTTGTTGATTTGTAGAAAGTACTGTTTATTGGGCTCTGGACGTGGTGGATACGCCGAAAATACTATTTTCGCTTCCGTTAGCTAAATCTATTCCAAACAACAGCTGAATGACTACCGCAAAACGCGGTACTTTTGTGTTCCGCTAGCGCTGGTGTACCACTACTTGGTTTTGCAAGCTGCAATGGTGGTGTAAAAACGGTGAGTTAAAATAATATTTAGTTACTTTTGACTCATAAAGTCTATGATTAAAGAAACTTTAATTCCGAAAATTGCTTCATATTTCGCAAGCAAAGGACATCAGTCATAACCATCACCATCATCCTCCAGAGTCCTGCCCTAATCCCGATATATTTAGGGTCGGTACAGCATATTTTCTTCATACCACTCTATTAGCCGTCATCTTCGACGAAAGACGATATGGCTAGGGGGGCCTGCCTATCTTTTACACAATCCTGGCAATATGCAAAGGTCTTCACTAATCGTCAAATTGTGAAGTCCCGCAGATCGTGTGTCCGTACAAGTCCAAAACAAAATAATAGGATCATGATGAAATTGGTGTTTTGATCAATCCTCAGGAGTTAGGTCAGAGCCAGTGTTCATGTATTTTAATTTTATTATAAATCTAGCTTCTGCCCGCGACCGCGTGAAATTTCTTGTTACTCCGACGCACACGTCGCATTGCATCACCTGCCCGCGATTACTTCGTATTCGCTTAGCGTTCTATCTGACATTTTTATTTTTGCCCGGCTCCAGGGGCCTAGCCTTCTTCAAGAATTCGGTTATCAAATTGAAGAATTGGCTTTTTCAAGGATTGTTTAAATCCGACTCGTTCTAGAGATTAGCGCGTTCAAACAAACAAACACACAAACTCTTCAGCTTTATATATTATTGGATGGCAAATAAGCATGATGTCGGTAGCCACTTACCACCAGATGGAGCTCATCTGGTGGTAAGTGGTCACCGACATCTATGTGCACATTATAATAGCAGAGGCATTGTGAATGCTTTGCCGTCTCGGAAACAAAGCTCATATGCTGAAAAGTGTCTGTATTGATATCGGCACCAATGCCCTTCAAACCGAAATCCTGGTCATGGACGACGTGCCAAATATCTTCTCAATGTTGTTGATCAAGTTAGCTTACAGAAGATTAGTAGTAGTATATATGCGACGTAGTAGACGTAGTAGACCCCGGAGTCAGGATTTGTGCCTGGTTGATGGCAATAGGCTCGCTCCCTATTACATGGGACTTAAACATAACTGGCGAAATGTGGGTGTGCTATAGGTACACCACCGCCTAACCCTTCGAGGTCGCAAATGCGTGATGTTATGTTATACAAGTATAGTAGCAGTATATTTAGTTAACAGAAGATTTATAAGACATGATATTTGTGGTGAATGAAACGTTTATGAGGAAGCCAAATAAAATAAATATTGACAAGAAGAAGGCTACAATTTTTGAAAAAGGTGAGAATTTCTGTGATGAAAGTAAGAATACCGAATAAGTGAAGGAGTCACTTTAAGATAGTGACATTTTACTAATGTTTGCCATAATTTAAAATGCAATAATTTTATATACCATACTTGTATTTGCCATAATTTCATTAGAAAGACTTCATGGAGTATTGCAGTCACCTTTAGGATGGATCAGCTAAGTACCAACTAGCCGCGCTTGACTCGGTGGAACGCAGAGCTAAGAGGCTCATTGGTGACGTAAAACTGGTGGATGCTAAGCTTCATAGCTTGGATCATCGTCGCAAGGTTGCCTGCTTGTCGGTCTTCTAGAGATTGTACTTCGGTGAGTGTGCCCAAGAACTCCACGACCTCATTCCACCGGCCCGCTTTTACCATCGGACATCTAGACGCACTGCCAGTTCTGTTATCATCCTTACCTATTTGCTATTCCACCAATTCGCACTAAGCGCTTCCAAATGTCTTTTATAATGCGCACAGCAAAAGAGTGGAACTCACTACCTGCGTCTGTGTTTCCGAGCGTATACAACCCTAATCTCGTCAAAGTGAGAGTGACCAGGCTTCTTCTGGGTAAGCTCACTACATCGTCGACTTTGTCTTTGACACCTCTGACCTAGACTAAAGTCTAGAGCAAACCCTTCTCAAATAAAACAAAAAATAACGCTTCAGTTTCCATAATTGTGAAATTACATAAAATCATTTTCACTAATATGAAAAATGAAAAATATGCTTATAAATTCATAATCGATCAAGTGTCATAATAATTTTAACGCATAAAATTTGCTATATTTTTCATTTTCAATAATGTCGTTTTCCATAGATATCATTTATTCACCATAATATTCATTTGCCCATAGGTACTTAGCACAACAATGCTAGTTCAGTACAAGCGCCTGCAATTTCGATGTTATGATCAAATTATTTAATGTTTATTTATAAACAAGCATACAGCATGCAAGCAAGCATGCAGCAAGCATGCAGCAAGCATGCAGCATGCAAGAAAGCATGCAGCATACAACATGCAATAGGCATGGTTTCTGTCACGGCTCCGGCGCTGCGGGGCTCCGGCGGTACCACGCGAGTTAATCGTCGTAGACGGCTTTCGCTCACCACCGCAGTTTCGGGCCACCTCGCCACTTCTAAATTACACTCTAGGGGTAGGGCAGACAAGACTGCGTGGAGTCAGATTTACAGCGATTCGATTCTGTCACTAAAACCGACATTGCAAATAACCTAATTTTTAGCAAATGTTAAATGTGTATCCATTATTTTTTGTACAAAACAATAAAAGGTTCTAAATTATATTAAATGTTATGTACTGGACATAAGCAACATTTAATATAACTTAGAAACTTTATGTAATGTGTTACTTATAGAAACTAATGATTATAACAGATGTTATTATGGAAACTTATTTTATGGCAAATAAAAGTTACGACTAATAAGTTGATATGACAAGCGTTATTAGTATAAATGATAATAGTGCAAGTAAATATTATGAGGGGGAAGATTATGGAAACAATAACAGTACAAATAATTTTATGGAAAACAAGACAAATACCGAAATTAAGACCGATATTGAAAGTAACGCAACGTAGTCTACGTTACGGGTTATCATACAACCAGTATTATCAAGAGGAACTATATTACCCAGTAACTGAGTTGTGGAGGTCAGATAGGCAGTCGCTCCATGTAAAATACTGGTATTCAACTGCATCCGGTTAGACTGGAAGCCGATTCCAACATAGTTGGGAAAGGCTGAACACATAATGATGGTGATTGAAAGGAGAGTGACATAGGAAGAAGAGAAGGACATGCAGTAAGCGGTGCAATGTATGCAGCCGTTGGACCAAGAAGCCAAAGCTGAAAACATGTAAACAATTTGTAACAATTATGGCTAAACATTTTATAACAGCTCATGAAATTTTGATTCCTTCCTGATGTCCTTCCATCCAAAACTTAAGTGCTAGGCGCTTGTCGGTGTTTCCACTTCCACTCCACACTATCCAGTGCCAAATCTACGAGTATTAGCTGCTTATAGCTGCTCTCTCTAATATTGTCTTTTCCTTCAGTTCGTCTATGCCCCTTTCTTCTCGGTCTTCTTTTTCTCATTGCCTATACGCATATTTTCCCTTCGATAAAAATGCTGATAAACTTATCGTATCAAATTAAATTAACAAAGGCATATGTAATCTTACCATTTATGCCCGGGTTACACGAGGCTAGTTTTTGAAGCTAGGATAGCAAGCAAGTAATATCCTGGCTTACTATCCTGTCTTGGCACATGTTAGAGCTGCTTACCCGAATTAGCCAATAAACATTGCAGTGTCTTAGTTGGTACAGTGATCCAATTGGATACTAGCTTCGCAGACCTCATGAGGATAGTACGATCTTCAGCCAGGATAGTAAAACCGGTGGTGGGGGGCGCTACTAGCACAAAATTAGAACCCCATCTATTAAACTATCACACTAGGTTACTATCTTACTCACTAGCTTTCTAGCCTAAAAATGAAGATAGTTCTGTATACACGAGGCTAGAGTGACTAACTTGCTAGCTTACTAACACTACCTTGCTATCCTAGCTTCCAAATCTAGCCTCCGGTCACATGTAAACCGTGCATTAGAGTATAGTAAGAGGTTATACCAAAAGTATTCGAAGTTTCTACTGCACCAAAATAGTTCACATAAATAGTGACTTGTAGCATGTAGCGCAAGAAGAGCTTAGTTTTAATTAGTGCCTCGGTACAAAGTAATTGAAACCACACTTGGCCCAGATACACTGGATGGAAAGTTATAATGGCCCCCTAGTAGGATACGTCTACTAATTAAGGACATTTTAATTTAATTTAAGCCATGCGTATTTTATAATCTTAAAAAAAATAATTAAATCGTCTTCCAAAATAAATTAACTCAAAATTATGAAATAACCTGGAATACCTATTTGTTTGTAATAAGTAGTTAATAGTTTTGTTATAAATATTGCACTAGAATTTGACCAAGGTTTTGAGATGTTTTCCCTTTGATACCCACACCCGTAGCTCGTATCAATAAGCCAGTCCGTCACACTTAGAAGTATTAGTCCATTATCTTTAAAACTACTGAACACATTTTAATGAAACTTGCACTGTTCCCTAAGTTGAAGTAAATGTAAGCCAATAAAAAATAAATGGTCACGATCTGATTAATAGTTTCGGAGAAATGCGTGGACAAACATACAAACATACATACATCTATAATATTTTGTATATTTGTTGGGAAGACTTATAGATTATCTTATGTGAATATAATGCAGTTACAATAATATTACATACATACGTGTCGAATTGACAATCTCAGTTTTTTTTTTAAGTCGGTTAAAAATAGGTATCATACAGATATTCACTATTCTAATCGCGGAAACACCAGCACATATCGCGTTTCTAAGCCAACAAGAACGGAAATATGTAAGTGTACCTATAATAAGTGTGTTGTTGAAAAAATGCACGAGATTCAGAATATATAGAGTGATTGGTAATTAGTGATCGATACTTAGGTTCATTTTCACCACACATCAATAAACGCTAAAAGAGTTTAAAACATCGCTCTGTTTCTTTCAATCGTTTGAAGATGACAGAGACAGAATGATGTTTTAAACTCGTTTAGCGATAAACGCGTTTAGTGATGTGTGGTGAAATTAAACACATGATTCTACTCACGATAACAACAACTTTTACTATGGGACCCAACCGGAAATCACGAAAAATAAGCAGCCGTTCTCTGCATTTGTGTTCGCATAACTCGTCAAAATGAAGGAAAAAGTTGATTTCTTATCGCGATTTCAAGTTTGGTCCCATAGTAAAAGTTGTTTCTTATCATGAGTACAATCATGTGTTTAAGTATCGGTCACTAGTTACCAGTCACCCTATATTACCTATGCCTCAAATTATTTGATTAAGCCCATTGACAGGAAACTTCGAGCCTAGACAGAAAAGACCAAGAAATCATACAAAATCGTCTGCAGGATCGATTTGGGCGGATGGAAATAATTTCCGTGAGAAACTTTTATAAGACGTTATTAATAGGTTAGCATTACAGAGTGTCTCACGGCGGTCTGACTGGCGACAAAGAAAGCATACTCTGCCTACGCAGAGCACACTGAAATAGCTGCGCGCGCGCCGCCTATGACTCAGCGCAGACAATGGACCTGATGTCCTCAGCAATAACAGCTTTCGCCAACATCAACACGTCATTGCATCTCATACGAAAATGCCTTTTACTATAATAATAATTATCTTTATAATTTGCTAGCAGCCTTAGGGCCGGTTTTTTGATCCGTACTTAACTCAACCAATGGTTAATCAAAGTAACTAATGGTTGAATTTTGGCTAAATGTGAAAGGCAACATATTTTTTTTTAATGAATGTATTCATATATGTTAACTCAGTCATATTAAAAATAGTAATAATGGCATTTTTCCAAACACATTTTTTTCAAAATCCAAATCACAAGTCATTTATTCAAACTAGGCTGAGAATCAACACTTTACTAACGTCAAAATTACATAAGACTGTCGCCTAAAACGCCCGCCCTTCACCACTTCCTAGTACTTTAGCTGAGGAGAAGAAGTAGCGCAACAAACTCCCCAGCAACCGACTGTTCAGTTAAAAAAAAAAATTCTATACAACATTACGCAACACAAACATGAAATTAAATTAAATTATTTGCTATAAGTCAGCTAGCACACGTCAATGTACCAAAATTCAACCATTAGTTACTATGTTTCACCATTGGTTAAGTTAACTACGGATCAAAAAACTGGCCCTAAGTGTTAGACAGTATATACCTACTATAATACTACTACACTCCTTTCCAAAAATAACTGGCACCTTACAGTCATTGGCTTTCCTATGGATAATATTAATATTTCTAGTATGTCATTAGCATAAATGACTGGAAATTTCTTATTATCAATGAGAATATAGTTTTTAACACTTCCTAATCCTTTTATTTCCGTGCAGAAATGCTCATGCATACTGCACTACCACGGAGAGATAGTGCAGACACCAACCCACTAAAACTCCACGGTGTCCTCCTCTGCCGCTTGTGGCGGGAACACTGGCACGCATTACCACTCATCGCGAACCCGCCGCGGCTGTCCGTCACCAGACCCTCCTCTGGGGAGCACCTCCATCACCGGCGCACAAGAACACATTGCGCGCCGTGAGCACCCTATGGACCAAACCAGCACATGGGCGTTAGACAACCCAGTGTCTAGGCACCCTTGGTCCTCCTGCGACCGGTCAGGTCAGTAGCCCGGCCGCCTACCACTTTTCGGCCGCAGAGGATAGGGATCCCCTGCGTTCGCCATCAGACGGTGGCGACCCCGCCAAGGCCGTGGAAGGTAGGGTGAGCGGCGCTCCGCAATACCGGCACTCCTCTCCCGCCGCGGCCTCCAAACCTCAGCCGCGATGCCTCCCATACGACATCACGGCCCGCGTCAGTTGCGATGTCGACCAAACGGCACAGCTACCTACTTGTTGGCCGCTACGTCGTCGACTTCCTGGGAAAAGCCCTGACTAGCGGCCCCTCCTCGGGTTCCTCTTCGCTTCGCAAGCCACGGTTACTGAACCCATCCGCCTCGACAATGCGGGAACCCACCGGGGCGGACACTTCCTAATCCTGGAATCGTTTTTTTAGTCAATGTAAAAAGAGAGCCGTGTTAAAATGATCATTTTTATGGGCATAATGAAATTAAGACTACGAGTATTTTTATGGTATTTTAATAAAAACAGACATTAAAAAATAAAAATTAATAACGAATATGACCTCCCCTTGCAGCGCTTACGGCATGTAATCGTCTTGGCATGCTTTCCATCAGGCTTTTGATGGTGTCCTCTGGAATGTGTTCCCACTCAGCCGAGATCACACGTTTAAGTTCCCTCATGTTTTGTGGAAGTGGTTGGACAGATCGTACTCGCCTATTAGGAGGTCCCAGACGTGCTCTACGGGTATAATGTCGGGGCTCTGCGCTGGCCCATCCAAACGACGAACACCGACCTCTTGCATATAAGCATCTACGTCGCCAGAACGGTGGGCCCGAGCATTATCGTCCATGTAAATGACATCTTCACCTATTACAGTCAGTGCGGGTTGTGCAAGTTGACAAAGGATTTCTGTTATGTTGTTTTGCGCATTTAGTGAGCCATTTTTAATGAATACTATCTTGGTACGATAGCTGGAAGTTACGCCCGCCCAAAACATAACGGACCCTCCACCATAAGAGGTGATTTCTTCAAAACACACTCGGCATAGCGTTCCCCTGGTCTTCGCAACACTTGCCGACGTCGGTCCTCACCATTCACACAAATCCAAGCCTCATCGGGGAAGAGTAGGCACGCTACTCCAGTTACCTAGAGTCCAACATAGGCAATTTCTAGTGAACTTCAATCGAGCAATCCGGTGCTCACGGAGTAACACGCTGGTCGTCGACTGCGTATATCAGCCGCTAATAGCCTCCTCCTTACTGTCCATAGGCTAACTTGTGCTCCTCGTACCTCTTCATTTCTTTTGAGTTTTCTATGTCCTCAGCGGCTGAATCCCAGAATCTTGCCTCCTCTGAACAGAACCTGTCTCTTGGTAACGAGTCCACGTTCTTTGGACCGTTGACACGTTTAACTTTGGCTACACCCCTCTTCCAGCAGCGCTATAATTTTACTAGCTCTTATTGCTTTTTCTGCCATTATATCTGTTTTAAGTCACAATAAGGCAGGATTATGCGACAAACATATATTATTCTACTAAAAATAAAGAGAAGTTAGCTTTAGTTGCCTGATAACCTTTTAACCGCAAACCCGTGAAAAGTAAGTAAAAAGTCACAAACTGAAAACGGGATTATTATTTTTTTAAACAAAAAGTTTCGAATTTGGAATTAACTTTTTTTCATACCCAGACTCTTTATAAAGTACCAGTAACATAGTTCGGCTATTAGAACTTCTTTAGAACTAAATGATTACCAAAAATGTAGAAACATGAAAACCGCCCGCTTTTTCTGCAGAGGAGTGTATTTATAAAAAATATTAATTTTGTATAAAAATATATTTAAATTATTTCAAGAAAGTAAATAATAACTGCAGAAGATTTTTTTTTTTTGGTTGAACGCGCTAATCTCTGGAACTGTTGGCAACCAGTTGGATTTGAAAAACTCTTTTTGTATTTGATAGCCCAATTTTTAAGGAAGGTTATAACATCACGCTACGACCCTTAGGAGCTGAGCAAAAAGAAAGAAAGTAAGAAAGATCGCTACGTGAAAAAGAAGTAATAGCGCGGGCGGGCGATGCGTCGGGGCGCGGTGGGTCGTAGGTTATACGTATGTTACCAATGATGTTATAAGTAAAAAGACGTAGATAGGTTACCTACCCAACATTCGATGTTCAATAACGACACAATGTCGAACTATTAGATGGCAAGTGGAAGTAGGACGGCATGTCGTAATTATCGGGAGCGAAAAAGAGAGAAGACGACGAAAATGTGGCTAATTAGCCACATTTTGACGTGCCACTTGCGGAGCGTGTATAACCTATCTACGTCTTTTTACTTATAATATCATTGTATGTTACAAAAAGTATTTCACGCGGACGTAGTCGCGGGTGAACTCGCAAGCTAGTAATATAATAAGGATGGTTTCACCTGTCCGCACATGAAGTAGGTAAATGTCATCCTAACAGGGTGCCAATCTTATTCAAGTGAATTAAAATTCGCAGATGGTTGACTTGGATCTAAATGCTGCCCCTAGTGTTCGTAATTAAATACGAACATCATAATTTCATTCGTATTTCAGGCTTTCAGAATCGCAGATTCAACACTATTGCCAACACGATTTGGCATAACGCCTATGCCGCTAAAAAGTCAAAGGCTGGATATTATTTTAAGCCAAAGGAGGAAAAGGTTTCAGCTAAATTACAAAATTAAATTAAATTGACGTCTTTAATAGCCCTGAAAAGTGACCCAATAGAACGAGTTACACGTCGATATAGTTACGGAAGTCTGCGATTAATGATTACCCCCGTATGTCCTCACATAAAATTGGAAATTACACATAAATACGAAGTATTTTATTTTTATTAAACTACGATTCATTCTAACCCCAAAGCAATCGTAATACAGAACTATTCAACGAAAACCGGTCGTTGACATCTCAAACAACACATTTATATGGAAATGTTGAAGCAGGCTTATGTGTAGAGTTCGTTAGGAAATCTGTATGAATTTTATGGTAGGTAGAGGTACTTAGAAATTCTACCAAAATACCTTACTGGGTGCGCAAAAGAGTGTGCGAGGATTTCAATAAACATGTCAGTAAAAATTTATTCGTAAAAGAAACAATTTATTTACAAATTTTACAAATGTTTAAGTATCTACCTTACACGCCTACGTGGCCAACCTGTACAAGGCTGGGCGTGGTCACAATTAAAATCCGGACGACTTCAAGATGGCGCATCCAGCCGCCATTTCAGTTCGGCAAAGTGCGGTTACTCAAATATTTCCCGAGGCGAGTGCTTGGCAAACATGCCTAGTGGCACATACTAATGCGATGCTAATTATTACGCCGGACACATATTAATTTCAGTACGGCACTTTAACACGACGATGGGACGGCGACACAAAGCCAACCAATCAGTAACGGTGTAGACTTCGACGAAAGGAAGACAGTGTAGCGGGTCTACATGCCCCTCGACGACATTTTGCACTGCGGCATAATACCGGAACATAATCACAGAAATTACCTCTTCCCACTTGCATTTATTGCGAGCCACATTCAATAAATGTTTGTTAAAAAGGGACCGTATTGGGAAATTAACGTAGTTTTTTTAATATTACAAAGAATATAACATAAAAATATTTATATTGTAAGATGGTTCCCAGACTTCACCTTGTAGCCTAATATGTTTTGGACCCTATGTATGATTGAAACACATTACATAATTAAGAAGTAACGAAGTTTTGATGTGACGTATATAAAGAACATGTCTTGAAAACAAAAAAAAATACAGGGTCGGTCATGAAAAAAGGTCCTAATAAAATTTTGGAAACCTCTCTCCAATGGCTTCCCGAAACGTTTAAAACATTACTTTGGTGACAATACAATAATATGGTGCCATGGGGCTGGTCTGATGTTGCGGTCATAGAAAAGTCCATGGATAGAGGGTTCCAAAAAAATTTGAAGTGACAACGGTTTGGTGATTCCAGATGAATTTCAAACCAATGCAAAATAGGCTGTGAAAAACTTTTTAGCAAAAAATAAAACCGACTTCCAAAACAAAACACTACAAAGTGAATAATAACTTTAATTTCGGTAGTCGGTGTCTTGGGTTTTGTATTTTCGTTTTTTTCCGAAATTAAAGTTATTTTTCACTTTGTAGTGTTTTGTTTTGGAAGTCGGTTTTTTTTTTTGCTAAAAAGTTTTTATTTTTCACTTTTTAGTTGTGGAACCTACCCCACACACGAATACATAATTGAGCACAATAATTGTAGATATAGCCATGTAAATAACAGTGATAGGAAGTTATTAAAACACCATCACATCATCCACATAAAATAATTGGGAAATATACGCATTATTATTAATAAAATTTATATGGGACCACCTCGGAAGTATACCCTATCAAACAAAAAAAGAATTTTATAAATCGGTCCATCTGTCTTTGAGTAATCGCGTAACAAACATACAAAAAAAAAACATACAGACCAATTGAGAAACTCCTCCTTTTGGAAGTCGGTTAAAAATGTCTTACGTCCTTCTAAGATCTTATTTTTAAAATGACGTTATTCATAGCGGGCTGTTCCTAGGATTTAACGTATTACTATACCTACACACGAAAAGGACATTAAACATACTGAAAATGAAATGGTTTCCTTTTAACAGTGGCTTAACTTTTCACACCTCCGAACTAATCATGATCTCTTTTTGTATGGACCTGAATACAATAGACAGATCATATCTACTGTGTCACAGAATCAAAAATGTAAACAAAGGTGTTGCCAATATAAAATAATAACCTCATCTGTGAAGTTTGTAGAAAAGTACCTTAGTGTAATGTTAAAATTGTAGGCAAATCTTATACAAATAAAATATAATATTGCACACAGTTTTCAGCTGTAAAGTGATGTAAACTGCGATCCAAGAATATAATTTATAACTGTTTGAAATAAAATCGTGCAAATTATTTTTATGATACTGGCTTTCATTTATTATTTTCTAATAAAATGTTTTTTTTTTTCATCTAAACAAGAGAATCGTTAAAAAATCGTAAAGAATATTTTGCGTTATCCTAATAATTGATTCAGGTTCGGCGTCTCTACTGGTCGCCATTATGTTTTGGTCCTTCGACATAGAGGAAAGTAATACTATCATTCGGTTTTTATTGACACTTGTGATTTAATGTGTCCCTCTGAGTTTATATAAGCAAAGTATTTTTCTTTGTATTTTACAGATTCAACACTATTGCTAACACGATATGGAAAAGGGAAAACTTTTCCTTTTGATTTACGTTTTCAAAATTTCAAAATCAAATAAATAGAATGACTAGGGAAATGTTGACTATCCTTTAACGTCTCTGACAATGATATTTCTTTGTTTACGTTTTAGATCTCGAATTTCATTTCGAGTATAGTTGTATGTTTTGGGTGTCTTCGCACTCGGCGTTTTTCCAGCGTGGGCTTTATTCTTAAACTTGGACGAGCGTAGACGATTCGTAGACGTCCCAAAGACGTCACGTAGCAGTCTGATGATGTTGTGTAGCAGTTAAGTGACGTCGCTTAGCAGTCTGATGATGTTGTGTAGCAGTCAAGTGACGTCGCGTAGCAGTCTGATGATGTTGTGTAGCAGTCAAGTGACGTCGCGTAGCAGTCTGATGATGTTGTGTAGCAGTCAAGTGACGTCGCTTAGCAGTCTGATGATGTTGTGTAGCAGTCAAGTGACGTCGCGTAGCAGTCTGATGATGTTGTGTAGCAGTCAAGTGACGTCGCGTAGCAGTCGGATGATGTTGTGTAGCAGTCAAGTGACGTTGCTTAGCAGTCTGATGATGTTGTGTAGCAGTCAAGTGACGTCGCTTAGCAGTCTGATGATGTTGTGTAGCAGTCAAGTGACGTCGCTTAGCAGTCTGATGATGTTGTGTAGCAGTCAAGTGACGTCGCATAGAAGTCTGATGATGTTGTGTAGCAGTCAAGTGACGTCGCGTAGCAGTCTGATGATGTTGTGTAGCAGTCAAGTGACGTCGCTTAGCAGTCTGATGATGTTGTGTAGCAGTCAAGTGACGTCGCGTAGCAGTCGGATGATGTTGTGTAGCAGTCAAGTGACGTTGCTTAGCAGTCTGATGATGTTGTGTAGCAGTCAAGTGACGTCGCGTAGCAGTCTGATGATGTTGTGTAGCAGTCAAGTGACGTCGCGTAGCAGTCTGATGATGTTGTGTAGCAGTCAAGTGACGTCGCGTATCAGTCTGATGATGTTGTGTAGCAGTCAAGTGACGTCGCATAGAAGTCTGATGATGTTGTGTAGCAGTCAAGTGACGTCGCGTAGCAGTCTGATGATGTTGTGTAGCAGTCAAGTGACGTCGCTTAGCAGTCTGATGATGTTGTGTAGCAGTCAAGTGACGTCGCTTAGCAGTCTGATGATGTTGTGTAGCAGTCAAGTGACGTCGCGTAGCAGTCTGATGATGTTGTGTAGCAGTCAAGTGACGTCGCGTATCAGTCTGATGATGTTGTGTAGCAGTCAAGTGACGTCGCATAGAAGTCTGATGATGTTGTGTAGCAGTCAAGTGACGTCGCGTAGCAGTCGGATGATGTTGTGTAGCAGTCAAGTGACGTTGCTTAGCAGTCTGATGATGTTGTGTAGCAGTCAAGTGACGTCGCTTAGCAGTCTGATGATGTTGTGTAGCAGTCAAGTGACGTCGCTTAGCAGTCTGATGATGTTGTGTAGCAGTCAAGTGACGTCGCATAGAAGTCTGATGATGTTGTGTAGCAGTCAAGTGACGTCGCGTAGCAGTCTGATGATGTTGTGTAGCAGTCAAGTGACGTCGCTTAGCAGTCTGATGATGTTGTGTAGCAGTCAAGTGACGTCGCGTAGCAGTCGGATGATGTTGTGTAGCAGTCAAGTGACGTTGCTTAGCAGTCTGATGATGTTGTGTAGCAGTCAAGTGACGTCGCGTAGCAGTCTGATGATGTTGTGTAGCAGTCAAGTGACGTCGCGTAGCAGTCTGATGATGTTGTGTAGCAGTCAAGTGACGTCGCGTATCAGTCTGATGATGTTGTGTAGCAGTCAAGTGACGTCGCATAGAAGTCTGATGATGTTGTGTAGCAGTCAAGTGACGTCGCGTAGCAGTCTGATGATGTTGTGTAGCAGTCAAGTGACGTCGCTTAGCAGTCTGATGATGTTGTGTAGCAGTCAAGTGACGTCGCTTAGCAGTCTGATGATGTTGTGTAGCAGTCAAGTGACGTCGCGTAGCAGTCTGATGATGTTGTGTAGCAGTCAAGTGACGTCGCGTAGCAGTCTGATGATGTTGTGTAGCAGTCAAGTGACGTCGCGTAGCAGTCTGATGATGTTGTGTAGCAGTCAAGTGACGTCGCGTAGCAGTCTGATGATGTTGTGTAGCAGTCAAGTGACGTCGCGTAGCAGTCTGATGATGTTGTGTAGCAGTCAAGTGACGTCGCGTAGCAGTCTGATGATGTTGTGTAGCAGTCAAGTGACGTCGCATAGAAGTCTGATGATGTTGTGTAGCAGTCTAGTGACGTTGCGTAGCAGTCTGATGATGTTGTGTAGCAGTCAAGTGACGTCGCGTAGCAGTCTGATGATGTTGTGTAGCAGTCAAGTGACGTCGCTTAGCAGTCTGATGATGTTGTGTAGCAGTCAAGTGACGTCGCGTAGCAGTCTGATGATGTTGTGTAGCAGTCAAGTGACGTCGCGTAGCAGTCTGATGATGTTGTGTAGCAGTCAAGTGACGTCGCTTAGCAGTCTGATGATGTTGTGTAGCAGTCAAGTGACGTCGCGTAGCAGTCGGATGATGTTGTGTAGCAGTCAAGTGACGTTGCTTAGCAGTCTGATGATGTTGTGTAGCAGTCAAGTGACGTCGCGTAGAAGTCTGATGATGTTGTGTAGCAGTCAAGTGACGTCGCGTAGCAGTCTGATGATGTTGTGTAGCAGTCAAGTGACGTCGCATAGAAGTCTGATGATGTTGTGTAGCAGTCAAGTGACGTCGCGTAGCAGTCTGATGATGTTGTGTAGCAGTCAAGTGACGTCGCATAGAAGTCTGATGATGTTGTGTAGCAGTTAAGTGACGTCGCGTAGCAGTCTGATGATGTTGTGTAGCAGTCAAGTGACGTCGCGTAGCAGTCTGATGATGTTGTGTAGCAGTGAAGTGACGTCGCATAGAAGTCTGATGATGTTGTGTAGCAGTCAAGTGACGTCGCGTAGCAGTCTGATGATGTTGTGTAGCAGTCAAGTGACGTCGCATAGAAGTCTGATGATGTTGTGTAGCAGTCAAGTGACGTCGCGTAGCAGTCTGATGATGTTGTGTAGCAGTCAAGTGACGTCGCTTAGCAGTCTGATGATGTTGTGTAGCAGTCAAGTGACGTCGCGTAGCAGTCTGATGATGTTGTGTAGCAGTCAAGTGACGTCGCGTAGCAGTCTGATGATGTTGTGTAGCAGTCAAGTGACGTCGCATAGAAGTCTGATGATGTTGTGTAGCAGTCAAGTGACGTCGCGTAGCAGTCTGATGATGTTGTGTAGCAGTCAAGTGACGTCGCGTAGCAGTCTGATGACGTTGTGTAGCAGTCAAGTGACGCGTAGGCTATAATTTTATCAAATCTTCCATGGTTACTTTAGATTAGTTTAGATCCTCATATTTCAAATTACACTATTTTTATTGCAAACTGTTGAATATGGTAAACTAAAAGTTGGTTAAGATTTATCGTACCATACGTTAATGAAGAAGCAATGCTCCGTCCTGACGAAAGCCACTTTAGTTACTGTTCCAGAATCACAAGTAAAAGTAAATACGTAGATATTTAGAATGCTAGTTTCATGGACCAACAGTTTGTTGAACAATACAGAACAATTACCTACATGGTCTTGTCTCCCATTTTCTAATTTTAGGTCAGTCAATACAAAACTCAAACCTGTTCCTTATAATTAGCATTTGCCAACATTTTCCAGTTCAGCCTGCTAGGAAAGCCACATAAAAGTCTACCTGTGTATTCAACAAATCGTTAGTAATACTTAGTATAGATACCTACTGCTAATAACAACATAATATATAATATGCACGCATATAAATAACTGCAATAAGTAAGTTGATAACGAGGTGGTACGAATGCGGCCAAGCAGTTACAGGAATGGCTTGTGAATATTTTTGCACCGAGCCTCGGCCGGACTGGCCCAACGGCATTCTCGGCCGCTGCCACAGCACCGTACCAACTACACTCCGTTCTTTACACCATCTATTGTTACTGGCCACTAAGATAACAACTATAGTTTATTTTAATATTAGACTCGAGTCAAAACGTTGTTTGTGGGGAATAAAACCATAATGTGTCTCAAACTTAACAATTATTTATGCAGTCATTTAGATCATTCAATTTCTTGACTTTAAAAATCTAAGAAAATGTTTTGATTGCTTTTTTAGAATGTGTGCACCAAATTCAATCTGCCTAGCCTTTTCCCAACTATATTGGGGTCGGCTTCCAGTCTAACCGGATGCAGCTGAATACCAGTATTTTACATGGAGCGACTGCCTATCTATACCCTACCTATATTTGGAGTGTGCACCAAATTAACGCCTGATTAAACAAATCTTAATTCGGGAGATAAGTAGCGTCATAAATATGGATACTATGAGACACAATCATCACATACCTACCTACATTTTGTGCTTAGATGCCTCGCGTGTTTACTTCAACGGGAGATACACGGGAGTGAGCAGGGCATACAGCAAGAAAGGGACGGACAATTCGAGCGTGGGAACACACGAAGTATGACTGCATTTGAGCCTGAGGCGATTCAAGCAACAAGTTGCTGGAAAAAAGTTGCCCATGTAAGTACTCAGTCATGACTTTCGAAAGCCTCGCAAAAGTAACGGACCTTCTTGATGTACCAAGCAATGTATCGTAGAAAGTATAAAAAGTACGGCAGATAGCGGCAACAATAAACGCCACACCGGTTATAGGTACTTGCATTTTGCACTTAAATTCATGACAAACGAGTGTTACGCACAAAACAAGCTAACTACAGTAACCCCACAAGGTCACAAAGTATTATTATTATTATTATGTTTTACTTTAAGACGGAATTTGCTTTCTTCTAGTGGCACAAATTCATAGACAATACGATTTACAGCAATCGCGTATAATTTCTTTTTAATCAAAACCCCTTTATTGCAGTCAGTAATAAAAATATTAAATAGCATCTATTTTCCATTACAAAATAGCCCCAGCTTCTTTTAAAAGCCACTCAGCTTTCAGCAGAAATTGCAGGAAAAGTTCATTACGCTACATGACGTAGCCCGGATGAAATATGATTTATACTTCCAATAAAGTTAGAGTGGCATCGTCAAACAGATTTACTAAATTTTTCCTACCAATAAAGTCTTAGTTTTGTTTATTTTAGTGCGCTGTTGTAAAAATATTTGCTAGTGTCAAATGATGATTGATGAAGAGGAGACTAATCGTTCAGGGAAGAAAGCGCCCACGAATGCGTACCTCTTTCAATTCACAATATAGGTACATGTATGAATTAATTTAAAATAGATCACTTTTCTGTGCTGTCTCACTCCTGGGCAAAGGCCTCCCTCAACTCCTTTCATCTTTCGCGAGCCCGCGCGTCCTCCTTCTAGTTTAGACCGAACCTATCAAAGTCGTCCCGCGATCTCGTCATTGTAGTATATTGTCGCCTCCACGTTGTATACGAGGACATCTTAGTCGTATACTTGAATATGGCATCCAAGGCAAACGGGCCTTTTCAGAAGTGATTGATACTTTATTCACTTATTGCGTCTCACCTATCGACCCGCCCCGCCCAGGCGCCCTTCCCGCACGCCCCAGTGTACCTATCTAGTGTAGGTACTGTCACGAACCGGGATTGTTGAGCCACTAGCTTATCATCTTAACTTGGTTGTATTACACGAATGCCGCCCGTTTTTCGTTATTGAAATTTCACATGTCAAATTTCACGGGCGGCATTCGTGTAACACAACCAAGTTAAGATGATAAGCAAGTGGCTCAACAATCCAAGTTCGTGACTGTACCTCTCGAAACAAGCTCTGATCGGTAATGCTGGCTAATCTCTAGATTTATTAATATTTACAAATTAAACCATCTTTTCGCTCACTCGCTGTCATATTATAAGTCAAGTTTCTATAAAAATGTGTGTTCGTTTAAAAAGGAATTAGTTTATAATTTTACTCCTCTTGAAAGCGTATTTTCACAAGAGCTTTCTCTTAAAACCTTATTATATCGTAATTAAAATCTGACGTTTAAAATATATGATGTACGAGTATTGTATACTAACTCTATTAAGAAAAGGTCACTGCCTGAAGTGAATGAAGTGACTACTCTACGTATACATACTACTAAAATATGTCCACTATTAAATGGCTGATTCTGTTTCTCAAGAAACAGTTTGACTTTGGTTACACACTTGTTGAAATAATAAGAAATTTAGGTATTAAGGAATGATTCAAATAATAAAACAACGACATATAGTCCAAGCGAAATATAGCAAGTTTTAATTTAATTAATTGGAAGAGAAGAAAATAATTCATAAGCTACTCCATTGTCGACGAAAGATACTGATAAAGTGACCTAATCACTATCTTAAGAAGTACTTTCGACAGATCATACCAAACATAAAAGGAAACAACCCGTAACTACACCCTCCTCATAAAAGAAAAAGCATTTGTAATAATGGTAATAATTTAGTAACGAAGCAGAAGTAGGGTGACATGCTCAACAAAAATCGGATTGAGGACTTTGAACCAATAGAGATCCATTAAAATGTTCTATTTCTAAGTATCATAGCTATATATATATAGTATCTGCAATATCATTGAGACGAACAGAAAGTATATTCCGAACGTCCTATAGCCTAGTATACCAGCGATTTAATTGAGCAATTGTAGAGATTCTCTGTAGCAGGTCAATCTACTGCGTCAATTGATACGGTTAATAGTGTCACCTCGCTCACATTCGAATCAAAAGATCACATCTTCATATTTTTTTCACGGAGTTTAGCTCAAAAAAGATAGTAAAATTGTTAAACTCAAACAGCGGAGGCGGATAGCATCCGCAATCCACAAAAGTTTAGCTCAACAAAATATAATGGTCAAACTCAAACATCGGAGCCGGATTGCATCTGCAATCCACAAAAGTATAGCTCAATCATGATAAAATGGTCAAACTCAAACAGCGGAGGAGGATAGTATCCGCAATCCACAAATTTAAACAGTGGAACCGTCCTTCATTCTATGTTTCGAATACGCACTGTATTAAAAAAAAAAACCGACCAAGTGCTTGTGGGACTACGCACTATGAAGGGTTCCGTAGTTGGGATGAATTTATCCCAAGAACAAACTTAACATTGTACGAGTTTAAAAACATGTACTCTGTGTTTCCGAACGTATACAACCCTAATCTCTTCAAAGTGAGAGTGAACAGGCTTCTTCTGGGTAAGCTCACTCCATCGTCGACTTTGTCTCTGTCACCTCTGACCTAGACTAGAGTCAAGAGCAAACCCATCACAAATAAAAAAAAAAAATAAAAAAAAAATAAAAAAACTCCCATACATTCTCACTGCAAATGTAAGTTGTACGCACAACATTGAGAGATTCACCATGTTATTTTTATAAGTTTTCCTGTAATTTATAGATATAGAACTATTCTCAGTATTTTTTTTTTTCTAAATTTTAGGCTCAGTAGTTTTGGAGATAAAGGGGGAATGGTCAATTTTCGTTTGTTTTCTTAGATAACATTAAAACAATTTATTTTAAAATTATAAAAATAATACATTTGAAACCCAGTAAGCCCTTTCATTTTATATGTAACACGGTATAGTTTGCAAAACTTATTTTTAATTTTCTGATTTGCCCTCCAAAATTGACCCTCATATTCAAAATTCATTTATTTACGTTATACGTCCGTGTTCGGGTCATAGAAATTCATATGTGTACCAAGTTTCAACTTAGTAGTTCCTGTAATAAAACTTCTATTTATATTGTAGTGAGCTTTCAGACGGAAATATAGATAACTGGCTTTTGCCCGCAGCTTCGCCCCCCTAATCGGTCCATTGGATTCGGAGCAAATTGGCTGTTGATCAATTCGGCTCTTGTCAATTCACACGTGTGAGATCATATAACGGTTCCGTTTTTTTTTTCTTTTTGAGATACGGAATCCTAACAAGATAGAAAACAAGTAATAAATGGAAAAAATAAATAAGAAAACATACAGGAATACGATAAACATCACTCTTACGAACCGTAGCCCACTTTTTCTTTTAGGATTAATGCATGGATTTCTTGTGTCCAAAATCACTAGAATCAGAAATATTCCATAAGTGGTTGTTTCCCGCTGTTTGTCCAACAGTTCATGAAATGGAAAATTCATGTGGGTAAATCTGTTAAACCTTTTATGCGTAACTGAGTATTATTACTCTTTATTCTGATATTTATATATCTTCACAGACTTTCACAGCATTTATGATATTATTCGAGATTAGAAACGTAGGTTAAGTTTAAAAAACCCTTACCTGCGAGAAATTATATTAATTTTATAACGTAAGTATATTCTTCCGTATTCATCGCACAATGAGAAGTGCATAAAGAAACTTTTTCCATCTTGTTGTTCAGAAGGGATCTAAGTTCCAGTCGCTTGTAATACCAGGGGCGGCTGATAAGTTCGCGGCAGAAGGTACTTAGCGATGCCTCATCAACTTGTTACTGATAACACTAATTGCGTGACTCATTGATAGTAGATATGAATACTACCCCCTTTTTATTTGATTCATTCTACAATTATCCCTGGAGCAAGAAACAACACCAAGTCGACAGAAATTGAAAATTCTCGCAATTTGAAGCACCTCGCTGTGATTAAATTCCTTGTTAAGAAAGGAAATAAAAATGTTTGAAGAAATGTCAACGGTTCTTGAGGAGTCTGCACCTTCATATACGATGGTAAAAATATGAGCTCGGCTATTTTAACAAGGAAGAGAGATCTGTGAAGACGGCCCCCGCCCGGGTCGCCCAGCCACGGTAGTGACCCAAGAAAATGTTCAAAAAGTCAAAAAATTAATACTGGGCGATCGAAGAATTAAATTGTGGCAGATAGCAGAAGAACTACAGATAAGCGAAAAACGAATTGAAGAGATTATACATGAACATTTGCACAAGAAAAAAAATAGTGCGCGTTGGGTACCGCGAATGCTCACACCGCTCGACAAGCTGCGACGATTGGAGAGTTGTAAAGATTTTTTAGACTTGTGTCAGACTGATTTGAACAAAATGTGCAACCGGATTGTGACCGTCTATCAAACCTGGATTCGTCAGTATGATCCATAGTCCAAACAAGAGTCGATGCAGTGGAAAAAAGGGAGAAAGGCCACCAAAGAAATTCAAAGTGGAAAAGTCGGCGTCGAAGATTATGCCTACCATTTGATGGGATAGCGAGGGAATTTTACTAATTGATTACTTGTCTAAAGCGATTATAATAAATGGCCAGCAGGTACTACGCTAATTTACTGGGTCAGGCATGTGAAGCAGTCGTACAGAAGAGACGTGGCGAGTTGGCGCGCGGAGTGCTGTTTCTGCAGGACAACGCGCCCTTTCACACCACTTGGGTTGCGAGGGCTGCCTTAAAAGCTACGGCACCCTACAGTCCTGTCCTGGCTTCCAGTGATCTTTTCCTTTAGTCTAATTTAAAAAAGGAATTACGGTGTCGAATACTTTTGGACGACGCGACAGTGAGATGAAGGCAGCCATAGAAAGCCTTTTTGAAGAGAAACCATAAGAATATTTTTTCAGTAACATATAAAGGCTTTATATACAAGATGTGAAAATTTTATTTCATTTGAGGGAATCACATTGAAAAATAAAAAATATAAAACCATTATTTTCATTCATTAAGTACCTTATCAGCCGCCCCTCGTAAACATACCTATATTATTACATTCTTACAAACTATTTTGTCCATAATAATAAATATTGAATTAGTAGACCATACCGAAATAGCTAGTGAAATATGTTAGCATGGCTAACCACAGCCTGGCGCGCAGATTAGTCGGTGGACATTGATTAATTAATGCACATCTACCGATTTGATGATGGATGATTTTAACGAATAAAGTTTTGATATTACTTTTTTGTATTTACATTTTATTTTAACATTTTATTTAATATTTAGATTCGGATTTTTTTTAGTTCATTATTGAAGTTGTTTTTAATTTTTATATATAGGGTGACTGGTAATTAGTGACCGATACTTAAACACGTGGTTGTACTCATGATAACAAGCAACTTTTATATGCCAAACCCGAATTCGCGAAAAAAAATCAGCTGTCCTATACATTGGGACCAAACCCGAATTCGCAAAAAACAATCTGCTCGCATAACTCGTCAAAATCTAGGTAGCAGCCGATTTATTTTTGCAATTTCAGGTTTGGTCCCATAGTAAAAGTTATTTGTTATCATGAGGACAATCATGTGTTTCAGTATCGGTCACTAATTACCAGTCACCCTAAATATATTGTTTTACTGTTGTATATGTATCATACTTTTATATCTTTTTAAAAATGTGTTTAAAGGTGAGCGTCCACTGGTCCACTCCGGCCGAAACACACGCACAGCAACGTATTGAACGGATTTGCCAATGGCGTGCGTCCACTGTGTCCGAATTTTTTATTTACTCTGAGTATTTTTGTTGTTGTTAGTAGACGTCGTCTGCCTTGGAGATTGACGAAGATATTATTATTATCAATTGCTTGTTGGCAGAAGAGGAAGAACGTAAAACTAAACCTAGAATGTGGGTTCATGAAATAAACTTGAAGCGACCAATGTTTGGATATCATTTATTATTTGTTAATGATTTACTTCATGATGAACAAAGATTTTTTGATTACATTCACCTGTCAAGATCTAAATTCATGATGATATTATCGAACCCATCTCAAACCTAATGTGACGAAACAAAACACTACATTTAGAAAGGGGATGACACTGACACACGTCAGTGGGATGACACTGACAACTCACACCACACTCACAGTTTTCACGGTGACGCGGTGAATTAAAAAATGCGTTGCGTGCTGGTGACGTCACCGGCACGCAACGGCTTTTTTATTGCTCTCAGTGCGGGCGGTACCGATAGTGAACGCAGTGCTATATGAATTTATACAGAGCAAACCAAAACCCATTGCGTGCCGTGCGCGCGTTGCGGCCTGGCGCCGCCGCCCAGTGGACGCTCACCTTAAGTGTATATTTAACTAAGATTTGCACACCAGGTACCTGGTAGAATATCACTGAAGACTATGTATATTTGTCAAATGAGTTGACAAATATACATAGTCTTCAGTGATATTCTACCAGGTAAAATGAGTTTACTCGCAATCTTGCAAATAAATAATATTCCTATTCTTATTCTGGACTTTACCTACAGCTTGGATGATGCCTATTGCATTTTATCGTGAATTATACTGCATAGACTGCAGACAGGAACGACTTTACTGCTGTCACATATATATATATATATATATATCTAAACGTACGAATCAACGTCAGTCTGTAGCTACTTACAAGTGCGAAACATTGGGCTTCTTAGTAAACCAACAAACATAAAAAGAAGTATCTACAGTTTTATAATGAAATCGTACAACGTCCTACAATCGATGCCGATGGGTCAAATGTATTTCATGAAGGTACTTTATCTTGTACCTGAAAGCTTTGAAACATTGTTTCCAGGTGCGCTAGTTTCAACTCCACTATTTGCGGATTATGGCACCGCGCCAACTTGATTCTGCGTATATTTAACCAATCAATACGTACATTTTGATAGCTTATCATATTTAATTAATTCTTCCGCCAGATTTAGTTGGAATCTAAATGAAATGAATAGAATATTAAGTTCATGCTCAGACTGTCAGACTTTTCCGTTATTTTCAATGATTTAAAGAAACGGAATGTTTTCCTAGCTGCTTATTATCCCGCGCGCAAGTTGTAACCACTGAGTGGAACAGCCTATTACAGCGTATACGTAAGAGATATTTAACAATTCGTCACTACATGCATATTAACTGCTTCTTTGAATAAGGTCCTGTTTTGCTAAGGCACATTTTGCTATCAACGCGCAAATTGACAAAATTACTCCGAAGCTATTATTTATGCTATTGAGAATGAACAGTTATTATGGAAAATACTTACTTCTTGAACTTTTCTTTGTCTGATATTCAGCTTGTGAGCTGAATATCGATCAATATGCCAAAGACTGATTAATTGAAAGGATCGTGAGCTTTGCGGGGCGTGTTTACGAAGCGATTGGCAATATTGGTACCGCATTGTCTCTGCGCAATACGCTCCGTTGTGGTACAGGTGGTAGCCCAGTAGAAACAAAAAAAGGGTTCAGTCAACTCGACATTGGGCAAAGGTGTATGTCATTTTTTTATCTTTGTTATCAAGTAACAAAATATAATTTTCTATGAAAGCTTCATCTGTGTCGATCCTGACTTGATAAAGGAAAGAATCTGATTTACAGTACGACTGGTAATTTATCTCCGTAATAAATCAGTCTCCGAAGTAAAGTATGTAGAAGACCGACAGGCAAGCAACATTACGCCGATAAGCTAGGCTGTGAAGCCTAGCTACCAACGTCTCGTCACCTATAAGCCTTTTTGCTATGCGTTCCACCGCGTCAAGTACAGCGAGCTGGTATTTTGCTGAGTTATCCCGTAAGTGCCTGCAATACTCCATACAGGAACGGACTGATGCTTTGTATAGACTTAAAAGCTGTCAAGTATCGCCTCAGCTTGTTTAGGATGGCTAGCTTCTTGGCTACAGTCTGTGCTTTTGACTCGATGGTTCAGCTGAAGTTAAGATCATGTGAACTCCATACCCAAAAGCTCTAGCCGCTCCGTAACTGGTATAGATGCACCTCGGAAAGTAGGAGATAACTGAAACTGGCTTTTTTGGCAGTGAAAAGACACGTCTGTGTTTTCAGAGCATTGAATTTGACCAGATTGTCATAACACCTTTGGGAAACGAGATTTAAGGTAATTTTCATTCGCTCTACCATGGCCTCTAAGAATAGCTGTATCTATCTGCGTACGTCTTGCTGTCATCTGCGTACCCGACAGCAGCAAACTATAGCAGTTCGTTGATGTGCAGCAGAAATAGAGTCGCAGAAAGAACAGACCCCTGAGGAACATCGGTGTCAACAGCGAAATGATCACATGAGCAGCCATCTATGATCACTCTGAACGATCGATCACTGAGTGTGCGTGCGGAAGAAGTTTTGCGTGCTGTGTCCGCTTTAGGCCGCGTTTACACCATTTCTAACCATTTGCTTCTGTATAGTCCGCAGCCGACTGTCAAAATGTATGAAAAACAAACGGCTGAGTTTTTTTTTTTATGGAAACCACAGCTTTACAAAGTAAAGTTGTGAAAACATAGTTTTACAAAGTAAAGTGGTGTTTCATACATTTTGTACTGCGGATGCTCACAGTCGCGACCGCTATATTGAGATCGCGGCCTTACAACTTCGAGCTTGATTTTAGGGTTCCGTACCTCAAAAGGAAAAAACGGAACTGACGGAACACTCGTGTGTCTATATGTCTGTCTGTCACAGCTAATTTGCTCTGAATCTAATGGACCGATTAAGTTGAATTTGTGTGACCCAATCATGGGCGAGTAGCGTAAATAAATGAATTTTGAATATGGGGTCAATTTTAGTGGGCAAATAAGAAAATTTAAAAAAAGTTTTGCAAACCGTACCGTGTGTCATATCAAATAAAATGTCTTACTATGAGGGTCTCAAATATATTTTTTTAATGATTATAAAATAAATTGTTTTAAAGTTATTTAAGAAAATAAACGAAAATTGACCATTTCCCCCTTATCTCCGAAACTGCTAAGCCTAAAATTTTGAAAAAAGTACAGAAAATAGTTTTACACTAAACATTACAGGAAAGCTATAAGAAGTCTATGATCTTAAAATGACATGGTGAATCTCTCAGTATTGTGCGTACCAACTTACATTTGTAGTTGGAATGTTCTTGGGATAAATTCATGCTAACTACGGAACCCTTCATTGTGCGTGGTCCGACATGCACTTGGCCGATACTTTTTATCCTTTAGAATGTGGTACAACATTAAAACGACGGAAGCTCGAAGCAGCAGTAGAAGTTCCCGTGTTAACAATATAATATAATTACAACATTGCTTAGGCGGTGACAGGTTGCTGGTATAGCACATAAACACTCTGCACTTCACCATATTTTAAACCATAACCATAATTCATTTACCAGCTTCCCAGTTTATCCCACCAACAATAATAATAACCAATCTAAAATTAATAAGTAATAAAGTGACAGTCGTTAACTCATTAATAAGCATGCCGCAAAAATGACATATTAATAATTTCACGGATGCCGCTGTAAACTGCTGGCGTAAAATATAATAGGTTAGTACGTACATGACATACTTACTCATTTTAAAACAAAATTAAACGTATCACAATTGTCATTACGTAGGTATTATCTATTATATTTATACATAGTGTTCATCAAGTATGGCATGGCTTTTGATGTACAAATATGTATATATGTAGGGAGATTTTATAATAGCCGCACGGGTCGATCGATCAGGTAAAGCTACGCTTACCGCGGTTGGTCCGTGGATGGGTGACCAACCATCTTTACCTACCAAGACCCCTCCGTGCCTCGAAAAGCACGTTAAGCCGTTGGTCCCGGCTGTCATTCGTGGATCTTTGACAGTCGTTACAGGTCGTCAGAGGCCCGAAAGTCTGACAGCCAGTCTTACCCAAGGGGTATCGTATTACCCAGTAACTGGGTTGTGGACGTCAGATAGGCAGTCGCTCCATCTAAAATACGGGTATTCAGCTGCATCCGGTTAGACTGGAAATGACCCCAACATAGTTGGGAAAAGGCTAGGCAGATAATGGTTATAAATCGCAAAACATTACACTTTCCGTAAAGGTAGAGTTTCGTCAAAAAATTCCTACTTGATAAAATTACGAAATAACTCTTAAATATTTTTTTAAATAATTTTTAAATATCCAGAGGGCCAGGGCCCAATAAATTAGGGCTGAGTAAGTAGCAGATGACCCCACCTATCCACCATTTTCGTATGTTCAACGTTCTGCCAAACACCCTGTATGTTACGGTCGTGAATCATTCAACATACAAACTAATACTGATTTGCAAATTGCAAAAAACGTAAGAAAATTTGAATTTCGCGGGCTACTTGGAGCGGGAAGCTCCAGGATATAGGTTAGGTGCGTAGCACTCACGCAACCAGCGTGCGTGTATAACCCGATGTATGTTCGTAACCGAGGCAAAAGGAGTCTGTAAGGATCGTAGCAGATGGTGTTCTGTAGTTTCTGCCTACCCCCATGGGAAGAAGGCGTGAGTTTATTTATGTATATTATAGCGATTTATTCTTTACACAGTAACTACAGCCTATTTCGTCGTGTATATTTTGTTTGATTTTGGTTGACCCGGTGCCGTCTTGATGTTCCCACTTACATACCTATAATATAATTATGTGAACTTAAATTAGTAACACAATATTCTCAACAGCTGCTACGTCGTGTTAGGTAAGTGTACAGAAAAATCGCAGAAATCTCAGAAAATAGTAAATACTTTTTCTATCTTTATTTTAAAGCAAGATGTCCTTAAGTACGTACTCCACTTGCACTGAGCAAACTAAAATATCGACGTCGACGATTCGACAGTTTTAGGCCACTTGTGACAGAATTTGTGCAAGATATGGCGGTCGGTCTGATAGTAAGCTGCAAGTTTAAACACCATTATTATATTTGGTTGTCACATAAATATTGAGCGTTCAGTAAAAGTTATGTAGTTTTTTCGAGAATCATCTAGAACATTCTACGGTCGAAGCTATATAAACAGTGAGCAGCACTTGTTGGTATCTCCCCCCGTCCCTTGCACCCGGGCGGGCCCGCGCGGAGCAAGTAGATTCAAACGCCCCTAATAATAATAACATAGCGATGCAACAAGTCTCCACTTGCTCAGTAGTCAGTAGCGCCCTAAGCCTAGGTTCGAGTCCCACTATGGGACGCCCTTAAATGTGCTACTTGATTTTATTTCCTAACCCGGCGAGAGGCCCTTCAAGCCCCGCCAACGCTCGGTTAAGCAGCCAAGGCTCCCGGAGCCAACTGCAATAGGTCCGTATGTACCAAAAAAGAAAAAAATTGTTCGTCTCAGTCGTAGTTTGAGACTCGATGTGTAAAAATCACATAAAATGGATGATATAAAAACGCACGTTAGGTATTGTTTACTTCACGAATACCAATCTGGACATTCAGCGGCCAAAGCTGTGCGGAACATATGCCGACATATGTGGCGTTCCACGGGTAAAGGTACCTTGTGGTGCGTATGGAGTTATGCATACCATAATAATTTGGAATGAATAAGCTGTCGATATAAAAAAAGATCAAGCTCCTAAGATGTGCAGTTACGGAGATATATTTGTTTAAAGATTGCGTCGGAAACAGCAATTTTACAAAACAGACGAGTTAGTTTAGCCACCTCAATAACAATGTTTTCGTTGTAAGTTACATAGTGGGCTATGGAAACTAATTCCTTGGACTCCTGTCCTTCAAAAAATGTTACGATAAGTTCAGTATTACAAATCAAAACCTTGATGTGGGCTAATGAATATGCCTAATAACCAATTTCTAAAAAAGAATAGTTTTTCTCATTTTTTACGATAACAACGCCAGAATTTTTACTGAACAATTAGAAAACAATTACTAGATAAAATTTAGACAAAAAGAATAACTTTTAATATGTTCATGCAAAATCACAAAACTTAACGATTTAAGTTTTAATTTAACAAACAACATAAGTTCTGCCCACAAAACAACAATATTCTTTCATTAGCATATAATAAAACTGATAATAACGCATTTAGAGACTATTTTTAACTTTCTAAGTCACTTAAACTTACATCACAACTGCCAATTTAGTCTTTGTTTCATACATTTAAGAAAAGTTACTCTATGGAAATTACGTAATAAACAATATGTCAAGACAATAAATGATCTTTTTATTAATTTTAACTGTTATTTTAATAATAAACTGCAACAAAATAATCAGTTCCTTCTTACAACTTGTACCTCTACTTTTTTACGACTTAGGGACAAGTGGGGTACAATGAAACGAATAAAGCAATTTCATTTATTAAAAAAAACTGTATTTTTAAACTCAACGCATTTTATCTATTTCGATATAATTTACTTAATCATCTAAGCGGAGCATATCCCGATATGATTGCAAGTATTATTTTCTTATTTTTCATAACACACGGCCATGAGGTACCTTTCTACTAAACTTTGAAGCCACATTATGGGCTAATAACTTACATAATCATAAAAAATAAATAGAGAATGTTACATCATTTACGAAACAGCAATAAAAAATACATTTTTTTTTTCATATTTTTACGAAACATTTGATATCTCCGAAAAAGCACCCTATGGTACCTTTTCCCGTGGAACGTCACGTATAGCGCCTCATATTATACCGTGTCTGAGGCTACAGCAAAAAATGGTTCATCCGATTTCGCAGTGGCGACTACACGTTGAATGATCAGCCCCAGTGGAAATAGATATAAATGAATTATAGTCGTTTATTGAGAAAGATCCCAGGATTTCGTTGTGTGCATTTGCTATTCTCCTCGAATGCTCTCAAACCACAATCGAAACGACAATTACACGAATTAGGAAAAGGTACATTATGGTGTTTGGATACCTCGTGAGTTGAGTCAATGTCAACTCCAGTATCGCATAGACGTCTGTACACAACTTCTATCTTTTCGCCGTACATTTAACTGGTTGGACCATCTCATTACTGGGGATGAAAAGTGGGTTCTGTATATTAACCATACCCGCAAGCGCCAATGTGTAGGCCCAAATGAACCCCGAAAACCAACCCTAAAAAAGAACTTCACGCGAAAAAAGTGATGCTGTGCGTTTGGTGGGATGTTCATGGAGTCATATATATATATTGGGACGTCCCTCCTACAAATACTACCATGACGGCCACACTATTGTAACCGAAAGAAATCGAGCGTAGACGCCCAGAAATGACAAAATTGTCTTTTAGCGCTCGACCCCATATCGTGAGAATAGTGCAACACAAATTGGAGTTTTCTTGGGAAATAATTATTCATCCTCCGTATTCACCAGATATGGCACCAACAGATTATCACCTATCATGTCCCTGAGTAGTGAAATACTTGAAAAAAAAAAATCGATGATGAGGGCCACCAACGACAGTTCCTAGACGAAGTCTTTAAGTCAAAACCAAACCAATTCTACAGGGATGCTATTCATTCTTTGCCAGATGTGGAGACGTATTGTTAATTCTGATGGCGGTTATGTTATTGTTATTATTATATGAAATAAATTATAAATAATAAAAATAAGTTTTATTTAATAAAGTTTTCATTGCTCATTACTTATGTTATGTAACAAACAAGCAAGAAGATAAGCTAGTGGCTCAACAATCCCGGTTCATGACTGTACATACATACAAGAGGCATAAAGGTGATTGCAGGACGCGTGCGCGATTCAAAAGCTGATCGAACGCGATCAGTGCGCGATGAAATTCGTGTCATGTGAGCGTGGCCTTACACTTACTAGTTAAGTAACCGACAGTCTATCAGACGTTTCTCACAGGAATTTTGTTTCATGTGGAAATGGTGATCTTGGGCTACGTTCGTGTTGCGTTAAGTATACCCACTGCAAAAGTTTCTTTTACAGTATACTATTTTAACCGTCTCACCAGCGGAGTGTTGCAGCAAAAACCGTGAGAGAGAGAGATTCCAGAATTTTAAGAGAGTTCCGTTTTGTGGGAAAAAAGCTGTAGTACAATCTCAACGGCCATGCAAGGCTACAAGCGTTATCTTGAACATGTGTGCAGTAAGTTTGACAAAAAGTTAATAAAAAGCACAACGATCGCAAGGCAGTTGACCTTGCTGGGTGTTTACACGGGCGCGCATCGGTCGCGGGCGCGTCAGGGCCGTGCGCGCGTTGCACCGGCGCGGGGACACAAACAACCTACATACCCATACCTACACCAATGCTAATGTGGTTCTATCTACATAGTGGTTCGAGTATGCAGGACGCCGCCCGGCCGTGTCCGGTTAGGCGCGTCGCGTTCCGATCCATGGATGGCACTGAACTCCTAGCATGCCCATTGTCAGTCTTGAGGCTTAGGTAGGTACATTGTAGCAACTTAAATGTGGCACCAAAATTTGACTATAACTGTATCCAGTTACTTGGCAAAAGGACGACGACCAGTATTAAGAGGATTGTGAAGTGCCGATACGCGGCGCAAGTCTTGGAGGCAAAGGAAACCTACATTTCATACAATTATCATGTAATTATCTATATAAGTATGTATTTACAAAAAAAAAGTAGTGTATGTAGTATATCAGTTATAGTACAAGCTCTGCTTAGTTTGGGATCAGATGACCGTGTGTGAACAATGTCCCAGGATATTATTATTATTATTATTATTAATTATTTATGTACATAAATATTGTTTCAGGCGATAACGTTTTCACCCAAACCTTTACGAAATGAGACAATTTTGGTCTCATTACATTCAGTACACCTTAATCTAGGTTGGTACGTTTTTCTTTTTTAGTAACTCAATTTCATTAAATCTGAAAAAAATAAAAACGCTCGAGGAAGTTTTTATGTCAAAAATATAGATATTTAGATGCTGATTTAATAACTTATATCGTATGCAATATTTCTTCAAAATAAAAACGTACGGACCTAGTTATTTATTATACCTACAACATTTCCAAAAATAATGAAAACTAGACTATGTTCACGGGGAAAAAAACGTTATCGCTTTTTGAATGAAAATTTACAGCTTCACAATCCTCTTAAAATATAATGCGTGGGTGGGGAAACTATATCAACTTTTTTTAAACTTAACTTAGTTCTTACAAATAAGAACGTTTAGGAAGTTCATGAAGTAAACTTTATAATCAGCCTATAATGTTCCCACTACTGGGCCTCCTCTCTGTGAGAGGGACTGGGCCGTACACCACCACGCGGCCGCGCGGGCCCAGTGCGGGTTGGCGGAAAATAAAACAAGCAACACCATTAAATTCAAATGGCAATGCAAAACAAAAACTTAACTGGCGAAATGTGGGTATACCTACCTACTATTAGGTCACCACTGCCTATCCTTTCGTGGAAAACAGGCGTAATGTTTTGTTTATTAACTAATAATTTAGTAAATTCGCTAGAAAATGAACAGAGTTTTTTTTGGCCAAGGAGAGAAATGTTTTCATTAACATAATAGGTACCTATTTAAAGAATTATATTACTGCAGTCTCCTGCATTCATCATCACAGTAAAATCAAGAAAGAAATTATCAAAACGTTTTCCGTCAAATACATTTTATTTGAAGTTCATAGTTTAGCGACATCTACGAAAAAATCGCGACGGAAAATTGTAAGTGTGATGCCATTTTACCTGACAACGGCAAAGTCAAAGGAGGATTATACAAACCAATCAAATTGTAATATTATCAAATTATATTTTATAGGTATCAATTCAAAGGTATATCAAAGGTTGTTGTTCCATCTTGTTGCATACCCTCATATTTTAGGAATAGCATATTTTGAGAACCAAGGATTTTGCTTAAATTAAAACGGAGCATTAATAATAATATGGCAGAACCGTTCGGGGGAGGCTGGATCGTTACAACGCGAATGTCTACGTACATCCGTGGTGGGGCGACCCAGACTGCCAGGCACTTCTTCTCTTGCAACTGAGCGGGAGGGCAGGTTGTGGATAGCCCAACCCCGGAGCATCTCTTTCCCGGACAAGAGAAGTTCCGAAGGCTGGCCTTCAGTAACTTCTCTTGTCCGGGATCTCTGAAGAACCCTGTAACCCTGGGGGTTCTTTGACCGCTATCTGGTCTGGTGTTCAGAGACACATAGGGACTGACAGTTTAGGGGATTAACCTCCGAGCGATGGTGAAATGTGTGAAAGATTATGTTTCATTGAGTCCCAGGATCCTGTGGGCAAGAACCAAGGTGGGCCTAAACCCTATCTTTATTTTCTGCGTTTTTGCACCTGGTATGGGAAGTTCACCTTTGGAGAGGGACGAATTTTGGGGCAGTAGGGATTTAGTGAATGGATGTAGGCCAAACGAGAAGATTGTTACGCTTAGATAATAGATACTTTAATGGTTGGGTTGGAAAAAGTATTAGGTGCATTTGGGGATGATAGAGTGAATAGAAATGAATCGAGTTTATTCAAGTATGGGATATAGCCAGAAATAGTATGGTGCAAGTGGCCACAACAAGAATGTGGTCTAGCGCAGAGGAAATGTGGTAATAGAACGAATGATTCTTAGGTAGATGGTGAAGAGATAGTGAGAAAGAAGAAAGAGGCCTGGCTTAGTGTGTCAGCCTATAAAGCTCATTATAAGATAAATGAGGCAACGAATGTGACAGATGATTAGGAAAGATCGAAGAAGAAATACTCCGAAAAAAAACGAATGTAAAAGAGATGGTAGAAATGAAGAAGGATGAAAACGAAGAAAAGTATAACAGGAAGTTCTCTATCAGAGAACTTCCTGTTATACTTTATACTTTACTTTACTGTTATACTTTATAGTTATCAACTTCACGGTCAAATTAAGCTGTTCTGGAAACAGGTAAGATTGGCTCGCGGAGTGACAGGAACATCGAGTATGAATGTTATAAGAGCAGAAGATGGCTAAACACCCATCATAGTAAACACCCACCATCATCATAGTAAACACTAAGCGACAAATGTAAGGTCTTGGAACGCTGGAAGGGAAATGTGTTCGTTGCAAAGCATGTGTGGTGTGACTATAGGCTATAGGCTGAGGAATGATGTGATAAGGCAACGGTGCGGTTTAAAAGAAGATGTAGTGATAAAAATTGAAAAGAGTATGCTGAAATAGTCTGGTCAAGTTGAGAGAATGAATGAAAGGCGACTAACAAAAAGTATTTACAAGGCAGATGTGAGTGGAAACGCCGGGAGGGGACGCCTTAGGAAGACATACAGTGACCTTATTAGTGATGTTCCTCAGAAAGGTCAGGTGCGTAGTACTCTCAACCAGCGCACGTGTATGACCAGATGTATGAACGTAAACGAGGAAAAATGAAAGTAAGGAAGGAAAGTACGGGTAAGTAGGTGTAAGGATCGTAGCAGGTGACGTTCGGTAGTTTCTGCCAACCCCCATGGGACGAAAGCGTGAATTTATGTATGTACTTATGGCAGAGCCGATATTTTTACAATTGAATATCAACTAAATTTTTTTACAACGATAAGTTAAAGGTATGCAAGCCAAAGCCGCTGAAGGAAAACATCGTGAGGAAACCGGTATGTCCTAGAACCAAAAATTCGAAGACATTTGTGATATCTACCAACCAGCACTGGGCCCGCGTGGCCGCTGTGGCCGCGTGGTGCATTACGGCCCACTCCCTCTCACCGAGAGGAGGACTGTGTCCAGCGGTGGGAACATTATAGGCTGATTATGCTGTGCCAAACAAAAACTTTTTCTTTCTTTCTAGTAGCTTCTTTAATAATAACCCCACCGCTGTATCTCTACGTTGACGTCGTGGTGGGGCTTGCGCGCTCCAAACTTTAGGTCTGTGCCGGTAGAGTTTACTTTGCCGGAACGGGTCTAGGATGAGGAGCCAGACCAAGAGAGATACAGAAACCCGCAGGGCAGCATGTGGCGAGCTGTTGGGCAGTAGCGACCCCACGGACCCTATCTCCCGAGAGAAATCTTGTCCTCATCTCTTTCTTGCCTTTATTGGCCGGCTTGAGTGGAGATTCGCAAGAGTAATCTTGCTTGGAGGAAGGAAGTATTCCAGTAAGGTGCTGGTAGGGATCTTGACCGTACTTCCGGGATTGTCCTGATAGCCGTGGAATACCTCTCCACTCCTCAAGCATCTCAGGAAGTGTTGCCCCCTTGTCGCTATGTCACTATGTGCTAGCGGCCGTTTCCGGGGGCCCATTATTGAGTGTGCAAGTCACCCCCTGCCATTTTATCCGTGTATAATATATAACATTGGTCAGGCAGGGGACATAGTTCTTCCATAGTTCAAGTAACCCAATCCACATTAGCCACACAGACCCATAGCCCAATATGTTTCGTTTCCACGCACAACAATAGTCCTGCACCAACCGCGGGTTGTCCTTGGGTGCACTTGCATAGTGCATACAGGGATAATCGTCGGTTGGTGCCTCCTCATCATTTAAAATTATTTAAGGGGCCTCTGCGAGTTGGCTTCGGCTCCTCGTACGCCTTCCAAAGGTCCGGGACCCCAGGGTCCCGAGAAATGTAAAAATAATAATAATAATAATAATATCCTGGGACATTTTTCACACACGGTCATCTGATACCAAACTAAGCAGAGCTTGTACAGACGCCAGCAGGTCAACCTACCCGAAACTGTCAGATTTTCCCAATCAACCTTGAACCTAACGCTTTAGCAATAAAGTCGAAAATCTATTAAAGAAATCTGACAGATTGTAGTAGCTTGATGTGCTGGCGTCTGTACTATGGAAACCAGATAACTGATATACTACATACACTACTTTTTTTTTTTTGTAAATTCATACTTATATAGATAACTTATATATATAATACTATATATAATACTTATACTTACATATTTATCTTAGTGCAATGATTTTATAGTATCTACTAGCTGTTGCCCTCGACTTTGTCTGCAGTCCAGGATTAATACTATGAATAGTAGCCTATGTCCTTCTCCAGGCCATGGTATACCCAAGTGCCAAATTTCATCCAAATCCGTTCAACCGTTTTAGCATGAAAGCGTAATCAACAAACAAACAAACACACTTTCGCATTTATAATATTATAGTTAGGATGGTTAGGAGGATGAAAAACTGGTCTATCGACACTCTAGACTCACAAAATGTTTTGGGTAAGTACTTAAATTAAAAAAAAAACTCTTAACACTCTACTAGTTTCTATAATATTATAATTAAATCTTGATTCGATGGTCACGTGGCGCCATCTGTTATCATAAAAAACGTTATTGTGGTTTTCCTCGGGAACAGTACAATTTTTCGGGGTGAAAGGTACCCTATGTCCGTTTCTGTACACGTGACAACGTATATGCAAAATTTCAGGGGCATCGGTTTTGTGGTTTAAGTGTGAAAAGGTAACAAACAAACAATCAAACTTACTGTCGCATTTATAATATTATAAAAAAGTTATGAACAAAAGTCAGAACAATAGAAAATATTACTTTACATAATTATACAAGGTGCTACTGGGTGGACAAATGGGTATATTACCAGCTATACACCTGTAAGAATAAAAACGGGTTCCTTAGCTTCTAGGCGAAGTACCTACTAACAGCCTGCCATTATTTACGGCATGAAGACAGTGTCTCCAGTGTGCCATTTCTGTACGCAACTCATGTAATACGACGACATCCATAACTCGTGGTCGTAGAGCCTTATGCCGCTGAAATATCGATGCCGTTCAATTTCCGCGGAGTTCAAGCGATACTTTGGCTTCACGTTCACATGGAATACCTAGCCCAACCATTTGATACTCTTATATTCCCTACCTATATTCAGTACCTGTGTATGTACTTTTACACAAGGAACACACAGTTGCTACACGCTCTAGATTGTGACGATAATAATAATAATAAATCAATACCTAAATAAGTTTATTTAAATAAGAATTTTATAAAGAAGATAACAAAGAGAGTTTGAATACCATCTTTAGAATTATAAGAACTTAATGTGCTAGTTTCATAATGTTCATTAATATGTTTATAAACTTATATGTGTACATAGCACTATATTCTCAGACAATTTCTTCATCCAAAGAAATCACCTATTAAACTTATATTTTTATTTGATAAACACAGAGAAAATGTAGTCGTTAAAGATATTGACTTACTGTTCGGGATGAAAGATAAAATATAGAATGAATGATATTCCAAATATTTATATATAATTCAGAATTGATGCTCAAATATTTCCACGACAGTGGTCAAAGGAAATGTTTAATGATGTGAAAATGCAATCAAAATCATAAGAACTTACAGAATTCTTTTTTTCGTTTCGACGGTACAGGTGGCCACCTACTGGGCCCAAACAGTATTTACATACAGTTTGGGCCCAGCATGTGGCCACCTGGCGTTATTCAGATTGTCGAGGATACAGATGAACGGACAATGGGATGGTCTAGCAGATGGGACATAGTCTGTTGAGGAGCACCGCACTTGCATTCAATGTTAGGTGAATAAATTGTACCACACTTCGCTAGATTATGTTTGCAACGGCCTACTTGGGTGCGCAATCGATTCAGAGCTTTCCATTCAGGCCACTGCAGTTCGCGACCGGGAGGCAGGAGTTTTTCAGATTTCTGTAAACCCGATCGAGTCTCGCAATGTATTTTACGGGTTCTCACATTAGCTGTTTTGACTTGATCTGATTGCTTCCCAGAAATTACACCATCCAATCAAACACTTCAATCAGACATGAGAATTGTGAAAAAGGAAAAGGAAGGTTATTTTTCAGTTAAAATGAATATCACATTAATTAAATCATAATAAAATAAGCATATTACGTGGAGGGCGTGATGGCTTAGATGATTTAAAGGAAATCTGTATTGAAATCTGAACTTGATGGTCGGAAATCGTCGACTTCGTTGAAAAATAGGCGTATGAAGAGGCTTTTATTTATCCTGCAGTTGGAGCAAATTAACCTGATATTATTGTTAATATTTCTTAGCTAAAAGAGTTATAGTTAACAGCTACTATGTTACAGCATTATCAGTTACCTAACAATAAACCTCAAAATAAATGATTGTCGTTATTGTTGCACTTTCGTAAATTCCAGCCTTGGTTATGTCTGGGTATCCCTACCAGATTGTACTGTTTGTGTTGTTGTTGTTGATTTTGTTGTATTGTGTTTGTTGTCAGTTTTATATTCTATGCAAAAAAGATTTATCATGTTTGCGCGTTTTATACGGTGTGGTTATTTGAGTTGGATGGGAGTTTACCAGTACAGTATATCCCTTAAAAGAGCGTTCTCGGCTTAGAATCGTATGCTGTGCGCAAACTCTCTGACGGTTGTAGCTACAAACTGTTTTTAGGAGTCTTTAACTGTTGTATTTTTAATTTGCGTTCACAGACACAGACATTAGTACAGTCAATAGGGGGAACGATTGCCCTATTTCAAATTGTCAACCTGTATTATGTAGTATGGTCGAATGTATACGTATTGCGGTGAAACATATTAATTCCAGGTATGACCGCGCTAAGCACGTTGCAGAAAACCTATTTATAGGTATCTATCTATCTGGTAATAATTGGTAAAGTTATTATTAGAAAATAAAAGGATTTTGAATAAGAAGGAGGAAGGAGGAACAGCTTGATAGTAGAGTAATGATGGTAAAAAATAAAACTCAGTACTATAAAACTGCAACATTTTGACCACAGTACAGTCAGCATGGATGACGCCATACGAACTTACTTCGCGTAATTGGAAATGATAATGTCCATAGGAATTCGAAATCTTGCTGGCGGGTTTCTTTGTAGCCATAATTACTTTAAAATTTAACCAAAACGTCAGTCCCAAAAGGAAAAATAATTATTTTAACACCTTACGATGCAGTCGAAAACGAAATTATTTATACTTATTTTTCGATGGCGCCCGCGTCTTCGCCTTCAGCTGTGCTTGAAAGAGCAGAAACGGCTTTATTTCAAAACCGTTGCACCATACAAATTGAAATTTAGCGGTAACCAAAGGTTCAAGTATAATTCTACTTAAAATATTGGTAGTATTAGTAGCACATTGAACAACATTTTTAGTTGCTATGTGATTGATGATCACAGCTAGCGGTCTCTTGTGCCCACAGTAGCCATTAAGAATATCTAAAAATAATTACATTGTGATGAGATTATGATAAATGGACACAGTTTTTTTCTATGAAAACAAATGAATGCTAGTGAGTTGTGACGAGCTTGGTAACTGCGTTTTGTTTTTGGCGACTTTCGCAATAGCTGTTCGGTTCAAGCCCTTCGAATAGATCTTCTACTCTTGCATCGGCGATCATCCGCTTGACTGCCAGTCAGCCCCACTAACACTTTGCTGACGGGCTAATATTTTATCACGGTAGCCGCTCTATTCTGTAATAAATATCACCGTGAAAGCAGGTGACGTGAGCTGTCAATATTGTCAATCCCATCGGGAGGGATGGCGGCTCACTTCAAGCCCACTTCACCCAAGTTTTCACTGTGAGATTTTTACAGAATATAGACCGACTGTTCTTTCTTATAGGTATGATTTGTTTTGTTTTGTCTAGGGTGTGAAATGCTCATATTCAAATATCGCTATACTAACTCGTGGAAGTTATAGTAAAATACCGCAATGATCCAGGATCATAGCTGAGGCACTGCCTTTGTGAGTCTGCATGCTGGGTTCGTAAGGGGTTACCTTCATAACCTATAGAAATAGCTATATGTATTATTAAATGGTCTGCTTTTGCAAAACGCTTAGTACATAAACTTAATAGTTTAAGTACTTTAATGTAATAATACCAATACTTAAGTCTTGGTGATTCGATGGAATTAACGATAATCATTCATGTACGTCAATAATGTCGGTCAAGTTTGAAGCATTTGTCTGTAGACGTAAATGAGCCTTTGGTATCGAAAACAAGCAAACAACGCAGTAGAGAAAGCTCTGCGAGATAGCGCGGTGGCGAGACGTGTCCCTGGCCCTGCGCCTTACTTTGAACACCAAACAACGCATCGAGGAGGCTACCATCCAGGAGAAGAAGAGAAGATGCGACCTAACTTAAGAGTAAAAGAGACAACAAAACGGTCGCGGAATGCGGCGCACTTAATTTTTGTAACGGACTACGGGTCGAAAAGCGCGCGTCGCGGCCGTGAGGACCATCATGTAGTACGGGCCGTATGGGGCAGGTGGGGGGATCGGCTGTAGTACGACGGCCCGCGCTTCTCGTAAAGGAAGCGACCCTGGCGCGGTCATTGCTCGCCGCGACCGCATTCCTCTCCCCCGCCCCCCGCGCCTCTACGGCGCCTGCGCATCAATGAACGGCTCGCGCGCAACTGCCGCGTCCACTCGCCCCGTCTCATTCCCGCCACTGTCTGCTTTGTCCACTGCTTACTCCCCTTCTTTATATCTTATCTCGTTCAAATGACAACCGTTGTTGTGTGCACTAAAAAATATTACAAAAATCAATAAAACTGTACACCTCCATGAAAAGATAGAGCCACTTAATTCGTACTTAAAATACTTTCAATTTCAACCAATTGCCAGCAGTTTTACTAGCTACAGGCAGGTTATTTATAAACAACACACCTGTATTGGTTAATTTAGTACTATAAGGTAACATGTTATTGGTTACATTTCTCGGGGTATAGTTTGACAGGAAAGGTACTTTTTTCTAAATTCTGTGTAGGTAAGTAGGTATACATAGGTAGGTAAAGTAGTATTTCATTCTATGAGGAAGCACCTACTATCTTATATCACCCGTAGTATCTTGTTCCCAATTTAAACCGTTATTGGCAGTTACGATTTTAATATTTGAACATTGTAACCTATACGCGATACACATTACCAATAATTGCTCGGTTCGTTCACAATTTATTACGCTTCAATCATATTTTTTATAATGCTGCTAGTTTAAAATTAATGTATTATAAGTACACAAAAATTACAGAATAAATCTGTGTGAATAATAAAGTTGAAGAGTTTGTGGCGGCATCTACATCGCCACATGGGAACTACGCAACGCACTGACGTCACGCAAAATCCTGCACCGCGCGACTTGCTAATTCGAATCGTAGGATGATTTGATAATTCGAATTTTCGCGAAAACCTTGCGGGATAGGGATAGTGCGAAAACACGGATAAGTATACAATGGAGAAAACATTTCTTAATCTTACTGGAAAAGGGATTTTTGCAAAAACACGAGTCGCTCTAGTATCTAATATTGCGAAACGAAACGTTAGCTATTATGAAATAAGAACGCTGATTGGCCGGTCGGAGTGCCCAAAACGAGACCTCCTCTGATTGGTTGGCGTTTTAAATGTTAATAATTCACGCACGTTGTTTTGTTTATGTTTCCGTTTTTGAGAGCAACTCAGCCACAATAGAAATATGTACAGTAATTTATCTTCACAGAAACGGTCGGAACGCGAGTCACACCTACGCGCCTCGAGTTTGGTCTGCACTCAGTCAGCAAACAGTCGCGAATGCGCCGCAGTGACGAACGGACGCTGTGATGGTTTTGTAAGCGTAAGAGTAAGCGTGCGATTTGTGACAAATATTCATTGAAATAAGTACAAGTACTTACTTTAATATGGCAAAGAACAATAATAGACTATATTCTATTGTTTTTGGTTGCTTGAATTCGTTAATAACGCACCCAGAGATAACATTTTTTATATTACCTGGAAACTCCGAAAGATAAGACTATAAACAAGTTTTTATACTTATACCTACTACGTACGTAATTTGTTTCTTTTTTAATAGGTAGGTATTTCGCTTTTTCCACCAAGTAAAATACCTAGATTAATAAATAAATAAGTGGATAGGGTGAAAAAAGTGACACACGAGTGACCTACCTACACTCACGTTAAAAAAACTAGTAGGTAGTTTCCTAGGCTAGGCTATCTAAATACTTATGTACTTAGCTACTTACATATTATTGAGTTAGAAATATCGTTATGAAAAGACTATAAGAGTAATAAATGGTAGGTACCTACGTAGTAAGATTTAAGTACAGACGTCAGCACATCAAGCCACTACAATCTGTCAAATTTCTTTAATATATTTTCAACTTTATCGCTGAAGCATTAGGTTCAAGGTCGATTGGGAAAATTTGACAGTTTCGGGTAGCTTGACCTGCTGGCGTCTGTACATTATAATTTATAAGTAAGATTTTGTAGTACGCGATGAGATTGTTGAGAAGTTCAGTGTTTCTTTCTATTTCATTAAGAAAAGGACAGAAGATAAATATTAGTTTAGTCCTGTCAAATTAATCAGCGCTTGATGTAAATTAACATATTTTTAGTAGCCTAGTTTTTAATCACGTCTAAATTTTGTCTATGGAGTATCTTAATATGATAGGACTAAACCAATATATCGTCTGTCCTTTTCATAATGTAATAGAAAGAAAAAGATGTACTGAATTGAAATTTAGTTTTAATTAGGTAACGTTCGCAGAGCGGCTCGACATCGGATGGGTGACCAAATGAATTGTTATTTCGAGTTGCTCCGTGCTTGTAGGTAATGAGGACGTTAATAAGCTGAAAAAAGATATTATAATTACTCGTCAGCTGTTTCTTGCATTTTGATTGAGTAGGTATCTAGGTAGGTGTTGAAGTTTGTAAGGATTGGAGTTTGGTAACCTTCGACGAAAGCAGCTTGTTTTTTTTAAATAATATAATAATAATATAATATTTACAATCACAAAACTAGAAAGAAACTCAAGTAAGTGATGGTGGTAGGTAGGATGAAATTAGAATAAAGTAGGCGGGCAGCCCTATCGCGTGTTTACGTACCGCGCGGCTGTAGGTAATTATTTCAAGACCAATGGCCGAGTCACACTGCTGGTAGATATTTATACTGTGACTCAGCTGTCTTTTGTTTTAAATGTGGTTAGAAGTGTGGTTGGACTTGAAAAATAGTGCGAATAGGCGAATAGTTCTACAGGGGTTCTATGTTTATGATTAGGTAACTAAAATGTTCAATAAAAAGTAAAGTTCTCATAAAATGATATTGTTATTTCTAACTCTCCATAACTCTATGATATAATACTTCAAAGCTCACAGGGTAAAACTACGAACCAATCAGAATAAGATTTAGTCAGTAAGCAAAAATCTTGCCAATCAGAGTTAAGGATATTCAATGTTATTAGAGCGACTCGTGTTTTTGAAAAAAACCCAATCTTTTACCAGTAAGATTGAGAAATTTTTTCACCATTGTCTAATTGTCCGTGTTTTCGCAATATCCCTAGGGTTTTCGCGAAAATTCGAATTATCACATCATCCTGCGACATAATACACAACGTCCCGACATCAACGTCGGGCCACCAGTCCCACCAGACACAACACCCTGGTTGGTTGTCTGGTCGACGGATCCTCCTTTTTCTATGGAGGACGAGTGAACTTTACACCCTGTTCCTCATATCTACATAAGTTTGTTTTTTTGAAGGCGCTAATCACTGGAACTGCAAGTCGGATAATTCTTGAGGAAGGCTATTTAACATCACACTAGGACCCTTAGGAACCGATCAAAAAGAAAAAAGTCAGAAAGAACGCTAAGTGAATACGAAGTAATAGCACTGGCAGACGATGCGATGCAACGCGGGGTGGGACGGGGAACAAGAAATTTCACGCGGATGAAGTCGCGGGCAGAAGCTAGTTCTCTTTATGATGGTGAAAACCGCATCAAAATCACTTGCATAGTTTAAGAAAATAACACGGTCACAAGTCCGACACTAAAAGCATTTTAATTTGTAATAATTATATGTAAAGACGAATTTATAAATTGAATATGTGCTCCTGTGCATTTTGCACTTTTGCACTGAAGCAACTAGGTATCATGTAGATAAGTATTTGTAATGCTTCTTCAAATTTTAGTACTTTAGAAAGAGACTTCATTTCTTTATAAACGGGCTGGTTGACTAACTTTTGACTTATTGGTTTCTATCTCTTGTACATACTTTAATATTTACATGACTAACAATGACTATTTGATATTGACACTATTGGCCCAGATTCACACAGGGTCTATATCTGACTCCTAACTCAAACCAAGTCAGCGCTGACCCGTTACTATCTTCATGTAAATTGATATGATGTTAGCACAGCGTTGTCACGTCAGTGCTGAGTTCCCGCTTGAATATTTTAAAGTCAGTCCATTCCCCCCACCACATGCGGCAGCAATACTGATCACCACAGAGTACTTTTATATAGGTAGGTTCGTTTATATAGGTATTGACCTCGTCTAAACGACGAAGTCAGCTTAGTCAGCAGTTGATCAGTCGTTGACAATGCTTGTAGGGTGACGTCCTGCATCGCGACGTGTCGAAATTCAAGCGAAAATGACGCCAAAATTGAACGACAACGAGAACTTAAGATTGGTTCAATTTTATCGCAAAATTAATGTATAAGGGCTATTAAATGTCAAAATTACCGTAGTTAATAAAGACAACAACAAAGCAGGATCTTCCAGTTTGATTTCTGTAGTCTATCCATTTTCTTATCCAAAGTCTTTTATTTTTAGATAAGTATCTTCTGGTCTCAACTTTGGCGCCACCATCGAGTACAAAGCCCAAACTGCGGCCAAGAAAATGGGCATCCTTAATAGGGTAAAGCGATACTTTACGCCTGGACAGCTTTTAACTCTTTACAAAGCTCAAGTCCGATCCTGCATGGAGTATTGCAGGCACCTTTGGGATGGATCAGCAATGTACCAACTAGCGACGCTTGACTCGGTGGAACGCAGAGCTAAGAGGCTCATTGGCGACGTAAAACTGGTGGATGCCAAGCTTCATAGCTTGGCTCATCGCCGCAAGGTTGCCTGCTTGTCGGTCTTCTACAGATTGTACTTCGGTGAGTGTGCTCAAGAACTCCACGATCTCATTCCACCAGCCCCCTTCTATCATCGGACATCTAGACGCACTGTCAGTTACCATCCCTACCTAGTTGCTATTCCACCAATTCGCACTAAGAATTTCCAAATATCTATTATAATGCGCACAACAAAAGTGGAACTCACTACCTGCGTCTGTGTTTACGAGCGCATACAAACAACCCTAATCTCTTCAAAGTGAGAGTGAACAGGCTTCTTCTGGGTAAGCTAACTCCATCGTCGACTCCGTCTTTGTCGCCTCCGACCTACACTAGAGTCAAGAGCAAACCCATCATAAATTTAAAAAATAATTAAAAAGTAGCTAAGTATTCCTCTAACATTCCCGTCAACTCAACTAACGGCAGATAGGAATATATTCTCAACAAATAATTTATCCCTATAAAGTCTGCTTTCGAGAATTCATTTTTCCCCACTGACTTCAACAACGTGCGTACACATCTAGGGTTGCCAACCATATTGTTAAAAACAGTATAAAATTTTTGTTCACTGTACTGTTTACTGTGAAGGACCTAACTCCACCAGGGGAATAGCTAATTAAGAAATAACAGATGGCGACGCAGAAAAAGTATTATGTGATTGTCCATAGTTAAACGAAATGGAATCAGACTCCCATTAGATGCAAGGCTCGGATACCGGTTAAATTTTCAAACCGTTATTATGTACTTGACGCAAAACCTTTAAATTCGGTTTCGTTCGCATAAACCGGTTTTTTAAAACCGGTATTCGAAAGAACATTTACATAAAGGTTTTTTCAGATTAAACGGTTTAGAGCAATAAAAACCGGTTAATACGGACGCACGATAAACAAACGTCGCGTGCTGTTCAGTTTTTATTCAGTAGTAAGATTTTTTTGTTTCGGGTCGGACGTTTATGTCATTACATCAATCAGCTCCGCTGCAAAAACAAAAAAAATGGGTAAATATCTAATATTTTTTTTTTGGTGAAATTAAGTTGATTATGACGATAAATAATCGGTAAACATTATATTACTTTTCACAGATCATATGGACCAGTTAGATAGTCAGCCATTTCTTACTGAAGAAGAAAAATCACCTAAAGGTCGACTGGTAGAAAATGCCTATGGCATTAAGTCCGCCTCTGTACATTTTGTGTGCTTAAAGTATTAAATATATAAATAAATAAAACTCAATATCTCGGTAAGTAATCACTTCTAAACTGGTCGTGTGTTTGTGTCTATGCGGTACAGAAAAAGTATTTCAGTGTTTATTTAGATGAATGTGATATTACTTTGTAACAGGTGAATCACGAAAAAGAAGAAAGGAATATTCTAATGATGAAGATCGATCCCAATCATTGCTAACGCCTAAAAACCGTAGCATCAACGCATCTATGAACACGTACAAAATAAACACCCAAATTGTGAAAGCGGATGCAGAAAATAATTCTGATAGTAACGAAAACAAATCAAGCGAATATAGCAGTGGGAATATACCAGGAGAAGAAACTACCTCGAATGTTAAACAATTTGTTTTATGTATATTTGATAAGGACCCTGATAAACCAAACTTTTATTTTGGAAATTTGCTAATAGGTGAATTACAATTTTTGCCGCCATGTATGCGCTCTGAAGCATATATCAATATTTTAAAATATATATCAACACCTTGAGAAGTCAAACAAATAAATATTTAATTTGTATAATGTGCCTGGACGAACATGCGAAGTCTCAATGTGATGTGATCATTCGTACTGATATGTTACCAACAAAAAATAAATAAAGGAAAATAAGGGCGAAGTTTTATTTTTAAATTCAGGAATCTATTAATCTGCTTAATGTGTGGACACCATTTTGCATGCTGTAGTACCTACTTAGATGGATGATATGGTTTAGGTATACATTTTTTTGTCACGGTTAATTTGACATTTTTACAAATATTTGGAAAAAGAAAAATTACCTAAATACGTTTTCATTATATCAGTTATTTAATCAGTCTCTTCGTTTACATATAGGTACAATTAGGTAGTTTAATTAAAAAATAGTAAAACTATACGTTAGTTCAACTACACACTAATTGCGTAACACACGATCAATCACAATCTGTTTCATTTTGATTTTGACGTTTGAAAAGTGCTGATTCTCAGCCTAGTTTGAATAAAAGACTTTTGATTTTGATTTTGACAGTTCAACAACATTCATCGCGTTATTTACGTTGCTGAGCAGACAATTTTTTCGAACATTTGAACCAATGGATTAGCAGGCTATTTCAAAATTACTCAGATTATGATTAATTATGTGTTACGCAATTAGGGTGCTGATTAGTTCCATCGTTGAACAAGTCAGACATTTTTTTCCCAGTTAGTCAACTTGGCGGTTCCTTTTGACGGTTGAACTGCTGAAACGTTAAACTCACCTTTTAATATCACAAAGTAGAGAAGTGCGTATTGGATCTCTCTCTTATTCTATTGCATTATGCAATCAAAACACTAATAATAAAATACGGTAAGTATGTATACTATTATTTCCAATTTAATTGCGTAACCAACCGAACTTGTAATATTAAACAGGGAGTTTCAACTATCAAAAGTAATTGTTAAACTAGTAGTAAGGACAGTCTCACTAGCTCTATGGTTGAACTAGTAGGAATTAGGGAATCTAATGAACAAAATAAAATATTTGGCTAAATCAGTCATTAGGCCCTTTTCGTTATTTCTTAAAATTTTGTGTTCGATTTTTTACACAAAATAGAGAGCATAAAGGTAATTTTTATCAATGATTTTTATTTAATACAACAATTCTTAAGTAGTAAAAAAGAACATGGTCTCGGACAACATGAAAATAAATGACAACATGATAATATTTTGTTGACTTATTCGAAGTCCTTTATGAAAAAGTTATCTAAAAATGAACCACATATTATGTTTTTAATTTGACAAAATTATTTGTGATACAAATTGTTATTTCTAACAATCAAAATGTCGTCAATGGTTGTAACCTTTAACGATATTCTTAAGTTATGCATTACGAATTTCAAAGATGAGAACAGCCTCTCCACACTAACCTGTGGCGCTGGTGTAGCCAATGCAATTTTAGAAATCAAGTATAATTGTGGATCAGTAATCTTCTTTGATTCCTAATAATTTAAAATGTCGGTACTAGAAGGAAGCAAAGGTTCATTAAGAAAAGCAACCACAGTAATTTGTAAATTATTACAATTAATTAAATGAGGTAAATCTTGGTACCGTTGCCTGAACTGCGTTTGCGAAAAATCGTCCAGCATGGAGGATGAAGTTGATGGCATGGGGTCACCTGGAATTTCATTTTCTGTTTCTCTTACATTATCGTTCGAATTCAACCTTACATATCTTTGAAAAGTTTGGACTAAATGGGTACGAGATGATTCCAACTGTTGATTTGATAACATCGAATTCACTCCCGGATCTAGATAAATTGCACCCAGAAAACATTCATTTTCAAGAAGGGCTTTCTCTCTTTCCCTCATACAAATGACTAAAAATATGGCAAAAACCGTGTTAATTTTTTCTATTTCTAGGATACATTTAAGCCAGGCAAGATAGAAGTCTCCAAACGTCAATTGTTCATGTTATATAGTTTTTGACAGAACACGGCATGGTTTTAAAACATCGAGAGTTTCATTAAGTTTCTGCCATGTATCTTCTACAGCAAATGTCTGAAACACCAGTTCTATGCGTTCACTCAAGAAATCCTTGAATAATAATATGCGCTCTACCATGTCTGCTGTAGAATCCCATCTCATAGGACAATCGATGATCGCTTGTGGTAAGCCCTGAACTCTTAACTGAAGAGCATTATTTGGTGAGCGGAGTACACGAGCTACCTGGCGACATTGTTCTAACAGATCACAAAGCTCGCTACAAGCATCTCTTATAGAGAGCTGCAACGTATGCGCTGCACAACGCACTGTAGTTAATTTGTTTTGTCCTTGATTATCAATATTGAGATTTAAGTTACCTGCTTCGGCGAGCCACATCTCATATTCGGTCTCATGCTCAGAATCTTGTCGTTAAAGTAGTCATGCTCCTCAGATGTATTCTCTTGCATCTCATCCTCCAACTGCTTTGACATTCGAATCATATTAGCTCCATTATCACAGGTTACGGAATATAATTGTTTAAGCTCAATACCGAAGCGACTTAGGACTATCATCACTGTTTCTTTTAGAAAATCGGCAGTGTTTCTCTCATGTAATTCATGGACAGTAAGGTTTTTAAGCAGAATTTTTCCATTTGCAATATACTGAATGATTATACCGAGAAATCTTCTAGATTTTACCTAAGCTACATCAATTTTTAACGATATAAGGTAAAACTTGTTCACAGTTTGCTATTAGACACTTTGATGTTTTATTGTTTTCATTGTAGTCAAAGTATGTATAGATTAAATTCTTTCGCTTTCTACCTATGTTAAACAGAAATAATAAACTTAACTGGTGATTAAATGCACTGCGCAGCAGACGTCGACACACGAAGACACGAATCGAATGAAAAGAAATAGCGTAAGGTCTACGTACCGCGCCGCTATGCGCGGCATCCTTACAAGTTGCAACACGTTTATCGACATGCCGCTCGTCGAATAAACCGGTTCATTTAGGTTAAAATAAGGTTCTTGAAACGTTCACGTTCTTAAGAAAAGTTCGGAGGAAAACCGAAATAAACCGGTATCAACCGGTATTTTTTAAACCGGTTCCGAGCCCTGATTAGATGTAATGTGGGTTGGATCCCTTTCGTTTAACTATGGACTACTATAAATTGAAACGATACAATATTTGGAGGAAATCGCGCACTTCTTAAACTACACAGCCTTCACCCTAGCTCAAGCCGAACTGCGGCCTGAAACAAAAAAACACGAAGTACCTTTTTTATTTATTTAAAAAAGGGGTTCTATGCCGGCGGCGCGTGAGTGATAAAATGTCAGCCAGTACAATATGAGGTTGCCCATTGCATGGAACCTTTACATTACTGTTCAACAAAAATAAAGTATATATGCTGTCTTCACTGATATCCAGAGCTATACTTAAATAAAAAGTTTCATCTAATACGTCGAACATCGTGCATGCACGGACGCGGGCGCGGTGGTTCAGCTAGCCTTAATTCCAGAATACCGAGATTCTTCTCGAATTTTCGGGACATACTCAGATAATTTATTGTAATCAGAATACCTTATGGCCAGTTTATTTATCCGTAGTTAACTCAACCAATGGTTAAACATAGTAACTACTGGTTGAATTTTGGCTAAATGTATTTGCCAAAATGCCATTAGTTACTATTTTTTAACTATATAACTCATTCATGTTTAGCCATTCACATTTAGCCAAAATTCAACCATAAGTTACTATGTTTAACGATTGGTTGAGTTAACACACACACACACACACACACCCACACACACACACATATATATACTTATTTATACACATCTTTTTAATAAAATAGTTAAATTTTGTGTTTATTTTTATTTTCTTCTCTTTTCACAATAATAACAGATAATTATAATTATTATATGTATAACATCAATCACGTGAACACGTTCCGCTCAGTAGCTATGCATAAAATTGTAATAGATTAATAACTGCGAGGGCCCTGGTACCCTTAACACAAGTTTAATCTTAATTGGGGTACCAGAGTTCAACAAAAGTAGCATTTAAATAGTCTTCTGTGTAATGCTTGTGTTTTTGTGTGTATTTGACTGCAATAAATAAATAATAATATTATTATTTTTTATTATTATTATTTCCTTTATTCAATAGTTAATATATATATATAAATTATATTTTTAAATATTAGAATAAAAAAATATAAAAACATTTAAAAATATAAAAATATTAATATTAATTATTATTATTATTATTATTTACTGTTTTTTGCAGAACAAGAAATCACTAATTTTGTTGGCAAGTATAAAATTATGAAAAGGGATGAGTAATTAAAGGATATTTATCCTTCTAATCCTACTAATATTATAAATGCGAAAATTTGGAAGGATGAATGAATGAATGGATGTTTGTTACTCAATCACGCCAGAACGGCTGAACGGATCAGGATTAAATTTGCCACAGAGATAGACTATAGTCTGGAATAGCACATAGGTTACTTTTTATCCCGGAAAAATGTACGGTTTCCGTGGGATAATTTCCAACATTCACGCGGGTTAAGCCGCTGGCAAAAGCTAGTATTCAATTAGCCTCAAAAAATTAAACAATTTAAACTTAGAACGTTCACAACAAACATTGATTTTACTTTTGAAGTGAAAACTTCTATAGTCGCGTTGAGCGATTTTTGGTTGGAGGAAATCTTACGGATTCGCATCACCGCGTCATCGCGACAACGCGACATGCTATACATAGTTTTAATTAAAATAAGTTTTCACTTCTTTCGGCAGTCCCCATGACTGCCTATTATTTTGTAAGTACTAGCTTTTGCCCGCGGCTTCTCCGCGTAAGTATTAGTACTATTTATTAATTAATCCAGGTTATCGGTGTGCGCAATAATCCGTTCGGCCGTTTTTGCATGTTCTATGGATGATGATAAAAGTTTACATCGCGTAGACGCTGTGTAAATGCATACGCCCCGCTGCGCTACGGTAGCGTAACGTGCACGTGGCGCGAATAGGTAGGTCCGCTACGCTACGGTCGTGTAACCGGCTACGACGCGTAGCCGTTGTGCTACGACGCGTAGTCATTGCACTATGACGCGTAGAGTCTGCACTACGCAGCGTAGCTCCTGCGTTACGGCGCGCAGCAGCTGCGGTACGGTAAACTGAAGATCACGTTTAAACGAGTAGTGTTAATGATTCGGAAAAAATATAGGTAAATTAAATTATAGCATTTTCGTGAATATTTTAGATTATGTTTATATTACATAGTGTAAATTAACACAGATATAGATATACCTAGATAACGCAAGAGTACCTACTTCATAAAATGCTTAAGTAAACTCATTCTGAGCATATCCGCCGTGCTAGTCGGACGTTAAAAAATATAAAATGTCTATATTCGTAATATATTGCGGCTTTTACTTGGAGCGGTTGTTGTGACGTTCTGTGTTAACAGGTGATGAATATCGAAACAAGTGATTCTATTGTATATCGCTTTAGTTTCGTAGTACAGGCGCTTTTATAATTTTTCTGTCGATTAGTCCTGTTCATTCAACGCAACGCCGTCGTTGATTCTACGCAATATGAATCGATTCTCGAGAATCGATATCTGCCCGCTTCTGCCCGACTAGCTTCTGCCCGCGACTTCTTCTGCGTAAAATTTCTTGTTCTTCCGCATTGCCTGCCCACGCTACTACTACGTTTTCCTTTAGCGTTCTTTCTGACTTTTTTCTTTTTGTTCGGCACCTAAGGCCCTTGCGTGATGTTAAATATGCCTATAGACTTCCTTAAGAATTGGACTATCAAATGCAAAAAGATTTTTTCAAATCCAACAGGATTTTTTTAAAGATTTAGTAAATAAATATTCAGGCCAATTTTTAAGTTTATAGATCAAAGGTATAAGATTTTTCAATTTAACTATGTCCTCTTCTCCACGACATGGCTTGTTTAAAAAAACCCACCAAGTGCGTGTTGGACCACGCACAATGAAGGATTCTGTAGTTGGGATTAATTTATCCCAAGAACAAACTTAACATTGTAGGTGAAAAACATGTCCTCCCATACATTCCAACTGCAAATGTAAGTTTGTACGCACAATATTCAGAGACTTACCATGTTATTTTTAGACCATAAACTTCTTATAAGTTTTCCTGTAATCTATAGTTATAGAATTCTGTATTTTTCAAAATTTTAGGCTCGGAGAAAAGGGGGGGAATGGTCAATGTTCGTCTATTCTCTTAAATAACTTTAAAACAATTTATTTTATATTATAAATAAAAATATGTTTGAGACCCTCACAGTCAGCCCTTTCTTTTGATATCTCACACGGTACAGTTTGCATTTTTTTTTCTTATTTGCCCCTCAAAATTGACCCCCATATTCAAAATTCATTTATTTACGTTACACATCCGTGTTTGGGTCAAAGAAATTCATACGTGTATCAATTTTCAACTTAATCGGTCCATTAGATTTCAAGCAAATTGGTTGTGACAGACGGACAGATAGACAGACACACGAGTGATCCTATAAGGGTTGTGTTGCGTAATATATCTAAATTATTTTGCGCAGTGTTGTATACAATCATTTTTTTTAACTGACCAGACAGCTGTGCTGGTAGGGAGTTTGTTGCGCCACTTCTTCTTCCTAGCTAAAGCACTAGGAAGTGGTGAAGGGCGGGCGTTTTGGGGGACTGTCTTATGTAATTTTGACGTTCAAAAAGTGCTGATTCTCAGCCTAGTTTGAATAAATGACTTTAGATTTTGTATTTGGTGTTTTCACATTATTATGAAGAGTAGTTAAGGCCAGGTAGACCAAGCGAAGTAGGCATTTAACTCTACCACTCTTCCCGCAAAGTGAGCCGTACGCTCGAGTCGCCGGCGTGAACTTATATGAACTCAAAGCCAAAGCAAAGTGTCATAATACTCGTAGTAGAGGTAAGCGTGTCGTGTAGGCACTAGCCCTAGGTCAACTTATTTTATAAACTTGAATAAATAAATACGACAGGTCCATTGATAGCCTGTATAGTAATTGCAAACACTTAAGACATTTCTGTGTAATAAAGTAATTTGAAAAGATATTGTAAATGTGAAATGCTCTATCTAAATCATATTTTATTCAAGTACAAATGTCATTTTACTTTTTTATCATGGGTGTCGTTTTCATGGTTTTCGAGGGTGCTAAAGCTGATAGTGAGGTCAAAATGAAAATCAAAGAGGGCGGCTGCGAAAATTTTAAAATGTTTCATCATGGGTGTCGTTTTCATAGTTTTCGAGGGTGTTGAAGCTGATAGTGAGTTCAAAATTAAAATCCAAGATTGCTGATTGAAAACAGTATCTGTCGAAAGCACGTCGCTTTAGCATGCCATCTGCCACCCAAAGTTATAGATGATGCATGGCTATACGTAGTCTGGTCATAAGTTTTGTCACATATGGAAAGTTAAATAACTGACAAAATGAGTTAATAATAGGTTGGGGAAAAAGTTTCTTCGCATTTTTTAAGAAAATTCAAAACATTTTTTAATATAGTTTATTTACATTTAACTAAAGTATGTAGGTACCATTTTGTTCGATAACTTTTTGCCATCTTGTAGGTAGGGACATGATCCCATTGCTATAGAAATTTTGGGACTTCTGTCAAAAAACTACTTGTCGCGCAAGTGGTTTTGGCAGTCCTCTCGTGATGTTAACCTGACACTGCCTAAAGAATTCTGAAGAGACCGAAAAAGGTGGAAATCTGAAGGTGCAAGGTCAGGATTATACGGCGGATGCATTAACACCTCCCAGCCAAACTCTCTTAATTTTTGCTGAGTGGCTAAAGATGTGTGAGGTCTAGCGTTATCATGATGAAAAACCACACCCCTTCTGTTGATTAATTCCGGCCGCTTTCTCTCAACTGCTTGCTTTAATCTCATCAGTTGTTCGCAGTAGAGTTCAGAATCGATGGTCCTGCCTGGTGGTAACAGCTCATAATGAGTAACGCCCTTCCAATCCCACCACACACACAGCATCACCTTGTTGCGAGCTAACCCGGGTTTCACCACAGTCTGTGAAGCATGACCGGCCTTTGACCACGACCTTTTTCGCACGTTCTTGTCATACGTGATCCACTTTTCATCACCAGTTATCAGCTTCTTCAAAAATGATTCGGTTTCACAAATGAGTACACGGTTCATTAGGTTTCTTTCAGTGAGCCCAAATGTCGAGCTTTTTTGTGTACCCAGTTTTTTTCAAATGCGCCAAAACTGTTTTGTGGTCAATTTCCAGTTCTTCAGCTACGTCGTAACTACTGATATGCCGATCTTGCTCCACTTTTTCAAAAATGGCATCCATTTTATCCATAATAGGGCGACCAGAGCGACGTGCATCTTTGACATCAAAATTTCCGGATTGAAAACGCTTAAACCAAATTTTTGCTACTCTCACAGACACTACACTAGGTCCATAAACATCGCAAATTTTTTTCGCGGCTTGCGTTGCCTTTTTACCTTTTTTGTAGTAAAATTTTAAAATGTATCGAATTGATAGATTCGCTCATCTTGACGGTACGAAAAACAAATGAAAATCACACATTTTCCTCATTTGAATTTGGAATTATGTTCTTTAAAATTTAAACTTTCAATGATACCAAAACCAGCCAGATACAAATAGTATAGCCAAAGAGGTTTTATTACAAGTTCATATACATACTATAATGCGAAAAGACTTTTTCCCCAACCTATTATAATAATATCCTAGGACATTGTTCACACACAGTCATCTGATTCCAAACTAAGCAGAGCTTGTACTATGGAAACCAGATAACTGATATACTACATACACTACTTTTTTTTGTAAATACATATATAGATTACACCCAGACTCAGAACAAACGGTCATGTTCATGCATACAAATGTTTGTCCTGGATGGGAATCGAACCCACGACCAGCGGCACGGCAGGTGGTATCTTAACCAACCACGCCACCTGGCCTGTCAAGTCAAGTTACGCACTACAACCATTTATACATCAAATGAAAGGGTATAAAATACAGATTTACACCACATTAAAATTATTCGAAATGTCGTCCTCTTGCTTCGATACAAGCCTTCAATCTGCAAGGCCAGTCATCAATCGAAGCACGCACGACGTTCTAGTCAATATCGGCGACTGCTTTAATCAGGGATGCTTTAATTGACTCCAAGTTGCGATGGGGTTTAGCGCAGACCTTCTCCTCTAAGTGCTGCCATATTTTGTAATCCAAGGGATTCAAGTCTGGAGAGGATGAGGGCCAATCCTTATGCCTGATAAAGTCGATTCCACGGGCCGTGAGCCAGTTTTGGGTACTTTTCGCCTTATGTGCCGGCGCAGAATCCTGCTGGAATACCCAGTGCTTCTTCTTGTTTTCGAACACTGTTTATGAAAGAGGTTCCACAATGTTTGTTAGGACTGTGTTTTGATATACAAGGGCACTGGTTTTCACTCCTTTTTCACAAAAAAACACCTCCGTTGGACCCAAATAGGACACCCCAACTCAAACCATGAATGCCGAAGGGTGATGAACACGCTGAACACGTGGCACACGTCTGCTCGCTTCTTCACTAGAGTGTGCATACACTTTATCCTTTTGTTTGTTGAAACTCTCCTCAACATTAACAATTTTTTCGTCTGAATAAAGTATTTTGCGGTATTTTTTTCCCGCGTACCACCTTAACAAAACCCGGCTTCTTTCGAGTCTGATTTTCTTCAGCCGTGCTTTAAGAAGATGTGCTAGTTTTTTTTTTCTATAAGCACGCAGTCCTAGGTCTTCATTTAACACCCTTTTAACAGTAGTTCTGCTTAGTCCCATCTGCAGAGCCAACATTTTTTGCTTGTGGACAGGATTTCGTTAGATTCACGCCTTCACTGCTTTGATGACCGCTGGAGTCCGAACAGTACGAGGTCGACCGCTCCTTTGTTTGTCTTCTAATCTTGAATCTTCCCTGAATCGTTTGATAGTACGATAAATAAATCTCAGTGGAATTTTCAAATTTTTCAGCAGTTTGAAAATCTCAGTTGGCGCGTGACCGCAACGATGCAATGCAATTACTGCGACTCTGTCTTCTTTGCGAGTCCACTCCATTTTAGAAAATGAACAAAATTCCAGAAACCCTTTGTTTTTATTTTCTTTAAATATTCATATTTCGAATGCCCATAAGATTTTCCTCGGCTTGCATTCTAAATTCTAAATTTTACCTATGTGTCAAAACTTATGGCCCGACTACGTATGTACATAATGAGTGAGAGTCCACAAGATGATAACGTCACAAAGTTTAATGATTATATGATAACATAGTGTAGAGTACAGGCTATGGTCAAACAAATGGTGTTGTTATGGCCATACCCATAAAACTAATAATTTTCTTGAGAGCCACTATTCGACTCTTCTTTCATTAATAAAAACAATGAGAAAAACCTAGCAAAGATTTTAGGTGTTTTAAAACAAATTACGGTGAAATTCGTCAAAAAATGGGAAATACTTGACCACATTGTGCACATTATAATTTTTTTATGATATTTCATGTTTTGAATAAAATAAAGATAGTAAATCAAAATTCATGAAGTTTGTTATTGTTGTTTTTACAAAATTGTTCAATACTTTATTCAGAAAGTTAGTTACTTATTTATTCAGAAAGGAATGTCCATATTATTATTTCGTGGGAAGAAGTTTAGGTTTTATTTATTGTTTAATAATAAAGGACCAAAACAAAACATAAACAGAAACATCACAAAAACTTCAATAGGTTTGTCCGGATGTTGAAACACTTTTAAGCAATTTTAATACAATATACTAACAAAATATCATTATTTAAGGTTAAAATATAGTTTAAAAAAAAACATTGTGAAGTAGTTCGTAAATAATAATTAAAAAACTACAGAAACGACGCCGGCGCGGGATATACAGCCCGTCGATTTGAATGAAATTTAAACAGGATGATGCCATTTCAAAGAGAATCAAAGAATGTTTTGTATTTAGTTTTATAATTACTATTTGTTATTTCCGATTGAATTTTTGTTTGGAACATCATTGATTAGAGTAGGTTTTAAATAAGCATTCGTTCGTTTCCCGTAATAGTTTTTATATCTCGGTACTACCAGTTTTGATTGGGCTGCCATTCTTATTGCTATCCTATGATTGAATTTAACTTGCTTTAATTTAAGTTCTTTGTTGGTGACTTGTTATATCAATAACCACTTTCGTATTTTAACGTGTATTAGCAAGATTTTACAATATTTAAAGAAACCGATTACGTCATCACCACCATAAAGGGTTTTTTTTTTAGTTTATTTAGTATAATTATTTTTAATAAACGAAGTTGTAGGTTGTATATTATATTTTCTCTAGGTAAGTTTTAGATGTTCTGCCATAGCTAGTAATTCCATATGAAATTATGGACTCCGCGAGTGCATTATAAAGGTTAAGTAATATTTTAAAAGGTACTTTGTATTTAATTATTGGAAATTTGGGTAACATTGCTCGCAGTTTGTCGCATATGGAGTCAATGTGATAGCCCCAATTAAATCTGTTATCAACGACTAAACCCAAATTTGTAGTTGGTAACCTGCTCTAATGGTTCACATTTGCAACGAAGCCTAGATAATTACACTTCGTGCAAACATTGGTGAGTGTGCGCAACTATTTTAACTGGCTTGTCATAGTTGAGTAAGTGATTGGAACGAACGTGGATAGTCTTAGTTAGCATTAAGCACCAGTCCAGCATCATGAGACCACTTACACAAATTATCAAAATCAGTTTGAAGCGACTGTTCAGCCTTAGATACGTCTTTATCAGCTGCTACGAGACAAGTGTCGTGAGCGTACTGATAGACTGAGCAATTGCTTATTAAATTTCAATTTAATCGGTCCATTAGATTAGGAGCAAATTGGCTGTGACAGACGGACAGACAGACACACGAGTGATCCTATAAGGGTTCCGTTTTTCCTTTTGAGCTAGGGAACCCTAAAAAGACTGATTAGTTGACTGCTTATCATACTAAGAATTTGTAAAAGAAACCATACAAGTTCAGTTATTATTCGTTCTAGAAACGAAGAGTTCATATTTTTCGTTTCTAGAACGAATAATAACTGAACTTACAAATTTCTGATAGAGAATCGTTTGGTAGTATGTTTTTTTCTTGAAAATTAAACGAAAAATTGAAAATAAAACAGTTCTGCTTAGAAGGCTTGTAAAAAATACTGTATTTACTGGTTTCATGTGGCTATTAGATTAATAAGCAAAGCGTTATGTATCTATTTTCGAGTTAAATGGTGATAATTAAAATTTTAGAAAAAATAAATTTATTTTTTAACATATTATTACTACTACTAAAAGTTTCTTTAGCTAATATAGAGTTCATATTATTCAGTTCTAAAACAACTAAAAACTTTACTTGTATAATATATGTAAGTACATATTTACCTAAAAACAATAAGCGTAAAGACTACTGATGTTACGAGGAATGTGATTTCTTTTATTTGTCTTATGAAAATAACATAAGGCTGACTGTGATATTAATAATAATTAATTACTTTCCTAAAATTAATATGATAATAAAAGTACGGCCAATTTTTATCGATATGTTTTATCATACACCCCATCACTAGAAGCTACCACACCGTAGGTGCTTAAAAAGGAATACCTAAAGATGAATATTTTTATTGTTCCCCTTTGAGAACCACGTTAAAATATTGATTGGTGCTCAAATGGGAATACCTTTGGTGTTCAATGCATAGGTGCCCAAAAAATAGGTGCTCAAACGGGAATACTTCGACTTGAAGAGGCGGTCCAGTGAAAGCGGCCGCAACTTACGTGTTGAGTCGTAGTCGAACGAACCCAGACAGGCACTTTACTTCGTGTAAGTTATTTCATCACGACTGCTCTCAAATCGGTGAAGGAATACATGGTGAGGAAACCGGCATGTCGTAGAACCAACAATTACCAACGAACGCCTTTTAAGACCATTCCAAATTATTATTGGGCTCATTGGTGGCAATCATCCGCCTAGCTATTTCTCAACTTATTTGGGATCGGCTTCCAGTCTGGTTACATAGACGATAAGGCCCTCTATCATCTTTAAGACAATAATATAATCAGTACCTAGGTCCCTCCGTCATAAGAATTAAATGCTCTTTTCATAATTTCGACAATTTGTCCATCTCCCAAGACCTTGCTGAATTTCTAATATCATTAAAGTACATACTATTATAGCTCAGTAAGAAATTAATTACTATTGAAGGTATAACATAGTAAGATAGCACAATGGGGATTGTCTAAAATTTTTATCCATTACATTTTATTTTATTTTTTTGAAAATTTAGAGTATTTAAGAAACTAATTTGAATATTTTGATGACTGGCTCAATAGTTATTTAATGTTACCTACATTATGTTTTTAAGGTAGGTCGCGTTATCAGTGGCACAAAAGATTGTGCCGTTGCCTCGCTAGTACATAATTAAAAAATGAAATCTATCAACACAACATCATCCATCCCACATCTGTCAAAGTGTCAAAAGACGTCATTCATAATCCAATCTATCTTAACTTATTTGCAAATACAAACTTATTTTTCGAAATTTCGACTGAAACAGTGGCAAATTTTAAACGGAAAGTTGTTTTTGAAGATGTAAGATGTAAATCTTCGCAACAATACATTGTATAAGCCTTGCAATATTCTACGCCTACATCACGACACCACTTTTCTCGCAAGTCTTCTCTAATACGAACAAAAATTTTGTTTGGACTATTATTACTATTCTTGCTGCAAGTTGAAACAAAGCGCTTCCTGTATTGCATAACTCTTCCAATATATTAAATATTGTCGAGTGTTGAGATAGTACGAGATTATGAGGCAAGACGCAAGAATAATAATAATATTGTAATTTTATAGTGTAAATCATATGTTTATATTTTTGACACTTGACAGATTGTAGACAATATTTCCCACTTACTTTTTTATTTTCTGAGGCAATGATCCAAAACTCTAGGGCCAAAGTTAACGCAATTTGAAGGGCAAACAAGGTCAATCGTATTTTATCGAAAATATCAATAAAATATGATTATTTTTCATGATTCATTAGTCCGTAATGATCAGTAACGCTATTCCTCGAAATGGTTTTTTAATTACAACATATAAATAATTATGAACAAGGCCCATTTCATATTTATCCCCCTCGCACTTTTTAATAAGAGCATGAACGTCATATTTTATAACAAGTTCATTTAAAAACATTTAGTAAAGTCAAAAACAACGATAAACATCACAAAATGTTGCCTGTAGTAAAACAATTCATTTACAAGTTCTTACAACAGTTATGGGGAAATTACAAGCAGAGCGATTCAATAGATTTAAAATTTTTATAAGTTTACGGGAGCCATCGAAAGCGTCCACTGTAGGTTGTTCAACGGCTTTGCGCGTCGTAGCTGGCGCGCGGTCAACGCTCGGCAAACTGCCGGAGTGCCGGACTTACAGGTTGGACATGGGGCAATGGAATCCGCGGGGGACAAAAAAGAAACGCGCCCGCGCCTCCTGCCGCGCGCTTCTCGACTACTAAACAACGGCATATGGCGAACTATGAGCCATGTCCAATATCGACACCAGCAACATTTATATCACTAAGCACGATGCTCGTGCCTTCTCCACATGAGAAGAGGCCTTGCCCTGCAGTGGGGCACTAATAGGCTGGCTGCTAATTACATGTAAACATCGCTAAAATTTACTGAACCTCACCATAAATAACCAGTATTAATATCACGCGCATTCTTTAAACGAGTGTTAGGTACTAGATTACCTAGTACCAATACAAAAAAAAACCGGCCCAGAGCGAGTCGGACTGGCGCACCGAGGGTTCCGTCCGTACCATCATATTATTATAATCATATATTATAAAAAGTGTGCTATTTTAAGACATCGTTTTATTTTTCCTGTAATCTTTACATAAACTGCTATCACACAGAATAATTTCAGATTTTTGTGTATGCAAACTTTGGAGATTGGGGGGGGGGGGGGGGTATTTTTAAAATTTTTCATAAAAAGTCGAATGTTTGAAAATGTGCAAACAGCGCTCTTTTATATGATACCCCACATGCCCCAGTAGCCCCACTTCGAATTTTAAGGCCCCCTTTTAGTCGCTGTTGTAAAAAATTATATATTTTTATTTCTTTCTTATTTGCACAATAGCTGGGCAAACGTTTTACTATTCGAAAATTCAAGTTGATAGTATTACTAGTTCTAGATACGAGTATATCCAGCTGTGACAGACCGACAGACTGAGTCGTACCATAAGGGTTCCCCATTTTTTACCATTTTGGTACGGAACCCTAATATTGTTACTTAAACTCAGATGAATATTTTTATTCATCTGAGTTCTTAAAGTGATGTGATGTTCTACAATTTTACATTATATTTTGGACTACTATGAATCTACAATACTTAAATAATTAAAGTGATTAAATTTTGAGCAAAAAGTGGTTAAACTTTTGTGAACACGTATCGTTGTACGTATCATATAATTTCGTATAGATTGTTTACTAATAACGCTTTTTTTAAACAGGTGCTCTTAATAAATTCGCCCATACCAATCGAACGTTGTACACATTTTGTAAACAAGATCCAAAATAAACCTTCACGCACTAATTCAACAACATGAGCCGTTCGAACCTTCTGAGAAGACGTTTCTGGCGGGCCCGTTTCTCGGAAGAGTGGCCGCTTTTTACGCGCCAAATTCTTATTACAATGAGGTACGGAGACGCTACTGCGCATTCCGAGAGCCTGCGCCTTGCGACAGCGTGCCTTCAGCAATCTGGAATGGTTACATCCCACTATGGTGCCATTGAACCCATCGAATTCCATGGGGCATTCAAATAATTCCATAATTTGATATCTTGTACATTTCAAATCAAATACAACGCTTAACTACGCAGGTCTCACAGATAGATAATTTAATTTTATATTAATCTTTTTTGACCTCTGAAAGTTAGTTAGACTTAAAGGTTAAGTTGTGGGTGGAAAATATCGGAGAAAGTCAAGTCAGGTCAAGTCAAGTCCTGAAAATTAATCAATTTTGTTTGTCGGTATCTTTTGACGTCTTTAAACGACGAATTGGCACTGGCAACAAAAATTAGTAACATAAAGTTTAAATACGCGACTCACTTGGTTCATGATGAGTGCCAATAGCTACAGGCTGCACCCCACCAAATCGATCAACTGTAGTTCCGGATCGGTGTCATTGACCGGTCACCATCGGAAATAGATAGATCTGATACTCCTCCTAGAGTTCCGGCGGGGTCCTCCGTGATTAAACACAAGTGACTTGATAATACTAATCATTTAGTCTACGTGCTTTTATTAAGTGTGCTTACTTTATTTTCAGAAAGCGGGAAATATCTGCCCACCTCACAAAACTAACCAAGCAGCAGCGGTCCAGATAACGTTCACAAAACGTTTCAAAACAATTTGAAGTACTTACTTTCAACCCATCACTTTGTTCGTAGAGGGGTATTTTAGAAAAAAAAAATGTGCCTTGAACAATTTATAGTAATAAAATACGTATGTACTATACATTGTTGAAGGGGCATAAAGTAATTAAGATGAAAAGGTAAAAATTTTAGATTTTTCACTAAGGATATAAAGCAGTCTAATGTCACGGGCGCTATATTGATCCCGAACGCAGCAATGAAGGAGTGAGTAAACTTTAAAGAAGGTCTGAATAAAGTTAAGACTAGTATCCTGAGTGCACCGAGGGATGCAAGCTCGCCCAAGGCGAAGACACCTTTATCCCCGAGGAGACTACTCTACGTTTCGCACCTAATGTGAGATAATAAAAACCTACTTATTAGATTTTAGAATTCTAATTTTATGAACGGCGATCTGAAATATAATTACCCACCCGCCGCTAGCTAACAAACCCATAGCTGCATTAATTAGTCTACCTAATTCACTTATCCTTTGAGGAGAACCTAGTGAATGTGTGTGGAACTACTCTGTATGGGAAACAGAGTGTTCCTTACCTTCCTTGCCTATGATTTCTAAAAAAAGTGACACATTGGCTTGCCAAAACACAGAAGATGAGGCGAAATAGTGGAACTATTAAAAAAAATATATTTCTAAAAGATCGCGATGTTATACGTGTGTGTAGGAAATACTAGTGTATAACAGTTTTGTTACAGTTTCACACACTCAATCTGCGTAGCCTTTTCCCAACTATGTTAGGGTCAGCTTTCAGTCTAACCGGATGCAGCTGAATACCAGTATTTTACATGGAACGACTGTCTATCTGACCTCTACAACCACGGAGCACAAAACCGTCTACAACCCAGTTACTGGGTACAAGACTGGTTATCAGACTTTCGGGCTTCTGACAACCCGTAACGACTGCAGAAGACTATATTATTGAATAGATGATGATATCGATATACAGTTTGAGAATGTTATTGAAGAAATATAATAGCACCATGGTGACATACATTTTGTTGTAATAGCTATGTACATATTATCAACCAATAAACTTCATTTTTGTATTGAGTAAAACAATATATTCTTCAATAAAACGAGAATGAAAACAATATCTGTATAAAAGAGATAAAAATCGAAAAAAAAAAACTATGTTCCAGTAGCCATATTTCGGTAATATAAAGGAAATATTGTCTACTTTTTTGTCTGTAAAGCAATGCCTCTATCTCTGAAAAAGTTATAGGTAAAAAAGCAAAAAAAAAAGAACAAAAAAAGCTAAATTTTAGTCTTTTCAACATTTTTGGCATGAAAAACGTGTTTTTATTTTTTCTAATAAGGCAATTCTTCAAGTCAATTCTTTACAAAGTTTCATATAAAGTACATTCATATATCGAAATTTTGTCTTAGTTTGCGAGATATATTGAAAAAACTGAAAAGGGTGCATTTTCACCCCTATCTCTCCACCCTCTAAGTAATAAAAACCTGTGAAAGTCTTAGTTCCTCATTGCCGTTTTTTATGACATAATCAATAGCCTATAAAGAAAATTATCACGAAAACGAAAGACAACACGGAAAAAGCGAATGAACGATCAATTTTACATCTTTGGGTCAAGTGACTGATACACTATGACTATGTAATGTTGTGCGAAAATTAATCACGACTGGTAAATGTGGCTCATACTGTATACGTGACGTCAACGCGGTGTTAAAGACGGTGATATCAAACACTCAATATGAACACCTTGGAAGGTAGAGAATAATACCTCTTTCAAAATTAAATATTTCTTGTTTTTCAGGTTGCAGTTCTTATTAAAAAAAATTGACAACCTTGTTGACTTTTGCGTACGATCTACAAGTAAACACTGACCGACCTACTATGTATTTTTTTATTTGGGATGTGTTTGCTCTTGACTCTAGTCTAGGTCAGAGGTGACAAAGACAAAGTCTACGATGGAGTGAACTTACCCAGAAGAACAGTCACTTCCATGAAGAAATGGGAAGGAAAATACGAGACTAGACCTTAAAACAGATGATATACGTACTTACAGATCAGATACTGCTATGAAACCGCTATTTTATTACATTACTATGACAGCTATGATGTTACACTAATAAGGTCCCTATAGCTGTTGTTACTATTCCTCTTTTAATCTGTAGACCTAGAATAATACCTATCTATACGAGTACTAATAACAAAGATGAGGAGCTCGTTTTTTTTTTTGAATGCTCTTTCTAGAATCTAATTTCTAGAACTGCCAGTCGGATTTCAAAAATTCTTTTTGCATTTGATAGCCCAATTTTTGAGGCAGGTTATAGGCTACTTTTTATCACGCTACGACCCTTAGGCGGCAGGCAATGCGATGCAAAGGGGTCCGACGGAGTTTTATGAAAATATGACTGGTATTTTAGTATATTCTGTATCTCACGACTTCCACGCGAACAAAGTCGTGGGAGTAGCTAGTAAAATAAATAAAAATACCAATTGTAAAAGATACACAGAAGACATTCGGCTCTCGTTTCTATGAAAAATGTTAGGGACTTATAAATCATAGATCCAACTATAACGCTAAGGGGCACACACGAGACAGCGTGCCTCGAACAGCCGTCGTCGGTTATTTATAAGACAAACGATGGCACACCGCGGTGCAGCATACTATTGACTTCAAACGTTCGATCCAAACGGTGTCGTGGTGTACCGCGAGTAGGTGGGTCGCCTGATCTCTCCGGCGGCATTGCAATGCACATCCGGGGCGGTCGATACGAGCGGCGACTTGCGCGGTGCCGCGGCGCCCCACGACACCCCCGCGCCGCAGACGGGGCCCCCTCACGTCTTCGAGCCCCCTCCGCGACGATTCACATCGATTCGCACGCTTGATAATTATTAAGAGCTTGCTGCGGAAATTTATCATCTTACAGTCAGTGAGAAAACGGATTAGAGTGGCCGTTGTAAAGATGAATATTTTTCTTTAACACTGTTATGATGAGCCATAAATATACTTAATCACGTTAATGACTATATTTTTGTAATAAAATTAAATGTAAAGGAGATGGGTAACGGTCCCATACAAGCTTGGCCCAGAAATGAACACAAATAAAACAAAATGTATTACATACATAAACTCACACCTTCTTCCCCCGGGGAGTAGCAGAAACTATAGAACGCCACCTACTAAGAGCCTTTCAACCTTACATACTCCATTTGGTACATGCTTAGTGTCGACCACATTCTTGCCTCCACACAATGTCATAGGCCTTCTCCAGGTTAACGAAAGCACAGTAGACTTTATTGTGCTTTGCCAGATATTTTTAGGCAGAAGAAATGTATTATGAAGCTATAATAATGTTTCATAGCCATGTATATTTTTATTCGCCGTAAAACTCGGTGAAGGGAGATAAGACCCTTCCTAAATCTGATGACTTCAAAAATTACATTCAAACCTGTCGATCGCGGAATAATCCACTGTCTTCAAACAGATTGAATTTCACGACTTTATCCCAAGTGATTCATTTGCTATGCCCCAATTTATAGAACCTTGGATCTCCGTTGGAAACCAGGCAAAATCAGAGTAGTCCGAGATGTGAGTTATAGGTATTGTTATAGTAGCCCAGGTTCACCGTAATGCGTAGGTCCTAGTCCAAGAAAGGCGAAGTCACTCAGAAATGAAAAAAATAACACAATAATGATACGTATTTTTTAAACAAATCACAAGAAATATCAACAAAACATTAATGATACTGTCACACGCAGCATCACGAGTTATAAATATAATAGAAATCGCCAAAGACAGACCCGCCTGACATTAAGGGTTATGTTTTTGGCACAATGTATTTGTTTGGTACAGTCAGCACCAAGAAGATGTATGTGTTACGGTAAGTGTGATTAATTAAAAATTATTAAAAATGATCTATCATTATTACTCATGATTTGTGGTAAAAGTGAATATAAAATTGAAATTCATTACTTTTAGAAGTTGTTATTAATAATTCGCTACTCGCGTCGGTAAAAGTCTGTGCAGCCTTTTCCCAACTATGTTGGGGTCGGCTTCCAGTCTAACCGGATACAGCTGAATACCAGTATTTTACATGGAGCGACTGCCTGTCTAACCTCCACAACCCAGTTACTGGGTAATATGATACCCCTTGGTAAGACTGGTTGTCAGACTTTCTGGCTTCTGACGACCCGTAACGACTGTCAAAGATCCACGAATAACAGCCGGGACCAACTGGGCTTAACGTGCTTTCCGAGGCACGGAGGAGTCTCGGTATGAAAAGATGGTCATCCATCCACGGACCTACCCCGGCGAGCGTAGCTTAACCTGATGGATCGACCCGTGCGGCTGTTATTACTTAGCCACGAGCTCCTTTCGTCGGTAAGAGTAATAAAATAAAATAAGACTCGAAGTCATTTTTCCAATAGGTGTTTATTTTTAATACCACAGTACTTACAAATACATAACTAAAAGAAACTTACATGCAAGATCGTTTATTCTTTGGTTTTGTTTAAATCAAACAAGAACATAAAAACAATCTCATCATAAACTCCGTAAAATCAACATTCAAATTTAAAATCTTTCTTCTATTTATTTGTTCAATACGTACCTATTTATTGATAAAACCTGCCACAATACTAAAAGGTACTAAACTAAAATAAAATTAAAACGAAACAATATCTAATTATTGTTACTCATTCAACAGAAAGACGCTTAGTGTACGTTATTTTGGAAAAATTACATTTATCGGTAGTAAGTTTTTAATATTAATAATCACCGATAAATGTGATTAATTTCTTACTTCTACTTCGATTTTCGGTAATTATTAATAATGATAGACAATTATTAATAATTTTCAATTAATCACACTTACCGTAACATATACATAGATTACTCGGACAAGGAACCATTGTTCCATAACATTGTATCCACCATCCAGGTACAAAACATAGTATACCAAAATAGTAGTATATTTTACCAAAACAAAGTAATTTGGTCCCAAAATATATAAACACGCTATGACCAAAAACTAATCTACATAATGTCTCACAAAAATGTTTATAGTATTCATTAATAACGAGGTAAACAAAACTAAAAGATCATTCAATTCAAAAGTCATGACAACGAGCATATCTTAAGGTTGCACTAGTCGATATTGTTTCACAAATTTCGGGAGGGTATTACTCCACTGTTTGACATTGTACATCCAAAGTTAAAAATGATATCGTTTTGTCTCATTATTAATTTTGTCTGTGCGGAAACAGAATAGTAAAATAAAAGCCATTAAAAGTTATGATGAGGCAACAAGGGTTCGTTTATCTTGCTAATATTAACGCAACTTTGGGCGTAAATAAGTAATAAAATAAGTGTAAAATCTCCAAAACATAGTCGGCATTGACAAAGCTTAATTATCGAAGATTTCAATAAACTTTATTTATAACTAGCTGTTGCCCGCGGCTTCGCCCGCGTGTATGTCAATACTTCCCTATTTACATAGGATCTTTAATTTTTTGCGCGGAACCCTAATGTTTTTTTCCAAAATAAAAGTAACCTAAGTTACTCCTTATAACATCAGCAATCTTCCAATGAAAGTCCCGTCAAAATCGGTTTAACCGTTTCGGAGATTAGCCGGAACAAACAGATAGAGAGACAGACAAAAATTCTAAAAATTGTTCTTTTGTTATAAGTACCGTATATAGTTTCATAAGCATTTAGTAAAAAACAGTTATTTTGACATTAAAACAGACACATAAATTTTATTTATTTGTATGTATATGTATAGAAGATGTATAGTTAAAAAGTAGTTATTTTGACATTACAAACAGACACTTCAATTTTATTTATTTGTATAGATGTATAGATTGATTTATGCAGTGTTTTTTTCATAAAACTCGATTTTACAAAGGACTGGTCGCCATTTTTTCTTTTCACGTTACGTCGTTTCAGCTCGCAACGGTGTTTGAGTGCGTGCGAACTATACTTTGTGCGTGTAAACTAGCGTCTAACTGCTCATCATTGATACTATCTCTGTCGGACGCGATGCCAGGTGAGACAGCGTGTTTTCTGGCCACGCCCACCAGTAAGTTTGAGCCCGCGACTAGTTCAACCTTAAAGTATTCACTCACCGGGGGAGCATTTGCATGTAATGTAAAAGTTTAAGTTAATGCGTCCAGGCGAGCGTTACAATGATACAATTCGTGACATTGCAGCAGTGAGTGCAGAAAACTGAGCATTATATGTACCTGAATCGATGTTACAAGTTTAGTACGAATACTCATAGTTCAAGCAGTTACAAAAGCGAATGCTCCTTAGTAAGTGCATCGAGCTGGTGGCGTAGTATTGTAACGCAATGCTCAAAACCAAATCATAGAATTTTAATTACAAGCGATTACCCGGTGAGTGACAACCCTAAAAAGCTTAGGCAACATTCGTTTTGAACATTCATGATTTTCCTATTTGTATTTCATATCAAAAATCTAAAAACAAATAACTCATCAGTGACGTCATGCGTGAACTAGGTTGTGACCTATTTGGTGTCAGAAACTGGTGTCCATGCGGGACTCATTATTTATAACTTAAACAATGGGTATTGACTGATTTCACGTTTTTGAAAAGTCCCAATAATAAAAAAAAAACTAAAAATAATGTCAAGTTACTGAATACGATTAAAAGTCCAAGTATAGGTACTAAAGCTCTTTCTAAAACACTGGATGTTTCGTATAGACAAAAAAACCGGCCAAGAGCGAGTCGGACTCGCGCACCGAGGGTTCCGTTTTATCAAAAAAAAAAAGTGTTCCATTTAGAGACATCGTTTTATTTTTCCTGTAATGTTTACATAAACGTCTATAACACAGAATGATTTCAGATTTTTCTCTATGCAAACTTCGGAGATAAGGGTGGACGGTATTTTTTTTACATTTTTCATCATATAAAATTCGAAAACTATTCGGCCTAAAAAAAAATGTTTGAAAATGTGGAAACAGCGCTCTTTCATATGATATCTCACATGGGCGAAAAAAAAAATTTCTTTCTTATTTGCAAAATATAGTTAAGCAAACGTCATCTAAAACTATTCCAAAATTCAAGTTGATACCATTAGTGGTTCTCGAGATATCTAGCTGTGACAGACAGACAGAGTCGCACCATAAGGGTTCCTTTTTATCATTTTGGTACGGAACCCTAAAAACAAACCCCTTATCTCCGAAGTTTGCATAGAGAAAAATCTGAAATTATTCTGTGTGATAGTAGTTTATGTAAAGAGTACAGGAAAAATAAAACGATGTCTCTAAATAGCACACTTTTTTTAATACATGATGGTACGGAACCCGCTCGCTCTTGACTCGCTCTTGACCAGTTTTTATTTTTAAAGTGCCAATCGACTCTACTCAATTCCACTTTATTCTAATCAAAATCAAATAAAAATAAGCGAAAGCTTTTCTTACACCCCTTTCGATTATTTTATCGATTCTGTTACACTTGAAGTTAAATCCCATCTCTATGGAATAAAAAAGCAAACGTTAGTCAGACCACAGAGTACTTTTTACATACTTTTTCAGGCGTCGTTGTTTGTTGTTTGAGCGCTCTGTTTGCTTGTTCGTCGTGATTTTTTATTTTGAATTTTCATTGACCCTCGCTCGTTCATTGGACTATTTTACAAGCTTTTATTTACTTTCACCTGCCCCGATGTTTGTAATCAAATCTTGCAAGTTATTTTTTTGTGTGCTTACCTACTTACTGACCTCTCGCTACTCGACACGGACTTGACTTGCAATCAATTCATGCAATGCATAAACTGCGGTGTAGTACCTAACACAAAAACTTCATTGCCTGCTGTTCTACTCACTGTCCTAGCACGATGGTTATCAATTGAGGTATCAGGTTAAACAAGTCCGGTCATAATACGGAGAGCATATTAGAGCAAATGGTGTATACGATATCGAAGTGTGCCCGGATCTTGAAAGAGTAAATCTTTTAGGGGGCTCAAGGCCTCAAGTTTTAAGAGGCCGAATAAGATCAAGGCATATCAGCCAAAGAATATACTACGTGTACCTATATTTTATATGAAAGCTAACCTACAAATGATCTTTTGGACGACATACTGCCATATTAGTGCAGCTGTATTGTGGGAAACGGAACGCTGGGCTGTTGCTGTCATGTCATGACAGTGATCTGGTATTCTGGTATCTGGGGAGAGCGAGACACCAGAACACATTATCAGCTCCGGCTTCATTTTTAGATAATGTTCTTGTAATGTAAGACTCACAGAATAACGAATAAATAAACAATCGCATTTTTGTTGTTTTATTTCAATATATTTTATGTTCTTGGTTACTCAGTGCATTCGTTATCTAGTTTAGGCAGGATTTATTAATCACCACATACCTACTAACTAAACTAAGTTCCCCTGATGCGTTTGTCTGTCAGTCTGTCAACAAACAGTATGATGGGGTTGTCACTCATAGGTAGACTGGTTCAATAAAAAAATACAATATCAATATTATCGCAGATATGGGCGATGTGGTCGCTAAGCGACAAAGCCCTTTAAATAAATTAAAAAAAAAAAAAAAAAAAATCGCAGATACATCCATACGCCTAGGAAAAGTTCATTGCAATGTCATTTGTTTGAAGTTTTTTATACCTATTGACGTAGGAGTTACGCGATTTTATTTTCAGGATTGTAATGATATGAAAAGTTCTTGAAACATTTTTATTAATATTCAGCTATTCAGCATTACATATGGCTAGGTATCTATGTTTATTCATTGCTGGGGCAGTCGTCCATACTTCTATTTAGCCACCTCCTTTGCATTTTCTTTATTTTTCCAACTCTTCTGGTACGTACAGCCAAATTCACTGAAGTCAAGCAAAATTAGAAAGTTTACCCCTTATTACATGGAACAAGTACCTACCTATGTGGCTAGTGCTAGTTCTCGCTTTAAATAACCATTCCCAAAAACTTTTTAGCAAAAAATAAAACCGACTTCCAAAACAAAACACTACAAAGTGAAAAATCTTAAAACTTTAATTTCGGTAGTCGGTGTCTTGGGTTTTGTATTTTCGTTTTTTGCCACCGACTTACGAAATTAAAGTTATTTTTCACTTTGTAGTGTTTTGTTTTGGAAGTCGGTTTTATTTTTTTCTAAAAAGTTTTTATTTTTCACTTTTTAGTTGTGGAACCTACCCCACACTAATTCGAATACATAATTGAGCACAATAATTGTAGATATAGCCATGTAAATAACAGTGATAGGAAGTTATTAAAACAACATCACATCATCCACATAAAATAAGTGGGAAATATACGCATTATTGAAGCTAACTCAAAAACTCCCCAAGCAAAGTTAATAAAATTTATATGGGACCACCTCGGAAGTATACCCTATCAAACCAAAAAAGAATTTTCTAAATCGGTCATCCGTCTTTGAGTAATCGCGTAACAAACATACAAAAAAAAACATACAGACGAATTGAGAACCTCCTCCTTTTGTAAGTCGGTTAAAAATGAATACAGCAATGGATATCCCGGATATACTCCATGTAACCGCAAACACATAAGCCTAAACTCTGATTTTTAATTAAATGACATATGATAACACGAGTAAAATGTCAAAACGACACAAAAAGTTCGATTTGAGCTGTCATTTTAGTCTACCTAATTAAAAATCAGAGTTTAATATACTTATTTTGTTTTCGCTCTAGCATCGTACTGTATTTGGGTTCACTAGGACTTAGTTTTACAACTAAGTTAGATGCGGTTTCCCGCCAGTGTGCAGTGCGCACAAGTTGAATACTAAAAAAAACAGAAAACAAAGCAAGGCAGGCCAATATTTGACCAATATTGGCCTGCTTTGCTTTATTTTCTGATTTTCTATACACTTGGTGTACTGGTGGTAAGTTCCAATATTTCTGACCAACAAAAACATGTAAGATTTCGACCGCTAATAACTACGAGACTTTTAAGGCTAGAGTAGTGGTTGAGCATTCAAAAGATAGGTCATATTTATAATAATTTTGAGGCCGGATATAACTTGCGTATGACGTCACACGCCACGGCATGCGCATGCGCGCGACCACTTTTCACTATGTGTGTCGAAATATCAATGCGTATAGCGCAATATAGCTATATCAGTTTTCTTGTGTCTTTGTCAAGAGTTGGTAAAGTAGAGAACCGTCTTGTCGATGGAAGAGTAGACAAAAATGACGTTTCCGTGTAGACAGTACGGCAGCAACAAAGTTGAAAGAGTCAACTGCAATTTTACAACAATCACTTTTTCACATAAGTAATTCGACTCGGTTCTTAATTCTTTGTTTTTATAGGATTTTTTTCTGTTTAATTCTCAATTTTTACAATTTTTAAGTCACGCATATAAATACAACTGCGGAGTCGCACCCATAGCGCCGGAGAAGATGCGATTCTCAACGTGTTTTATATGGAATTTTTCATTTTTTGTATGGACAATATGAAAAATTATTACCTACATGTAGAGTTTTATGGGGTTATGGGTTTTACAAAGGGGGCAAGATTTTCATTATTTTTGCGATAGGACACACCGTTTTCGAGATATAAGCAAATGAAGAGAAAATAAATGATTTTGTAGATAACCGTATTACGTACTTTGCAGCCGTCGAGTAAAAAGTTTTATACTGTCTTTAGCATGACGCAAACTATCTTCACTACCCTTCAGTGTGATTTTGACAGTTGGGAAAGAAAACTTTCTTCCGAAATATTCTACATAAAAAAGGACCAGGAACGCTCGAAACGAGGTCGCTAGAAACAAAAGACAAAATGACAAATTGTAGAATGATTTCTACGGCGCGATGTCAAAAACGAAGACACGAAATGTCACTCTGTATAGAAAACCTTGTCTACTCTTCGTAGAGATAGACAAGTAGTCATGCTAAGCCCACAGGACCTAAAGAGAAACAACAGCAATATTGACCAAAATAGGGTTAAAAATGAATATGAAGTTGACAATAGCAAAATAATGTCAAATGTCATATCGGCAGTAAATCTGCTCAGATATTTAAAAAAAACCCCAATCGAAGAAAGCATCAAAAGCACAGACATATAAAGAGTAGGTAGTACTATTCTTTATATGTCTGTGATCAAAAGGAATGAAATGAGCCTAAAAAAATCTAGTGCCGAGCAAATACAATAGCTACGGCAGCGTCAGAAACCGTAAGCAAATCTGTTGCAAATAGCAAAAAAGTAGATATCGTATGCCGTAACTCTGCTCAGAACTGAAAAATGTAATTGATGAATACATAAATATAAATATAAACATAATTGATGACAGCTTACTTTATAAGGAATGCAATGAGCTACTAAACCTAGTGTCGAGCAAATACAATGGCTACGGCAGTATCGGAAACCGTAGTCAAATTTCAATCTGTTTTCACGAAAACAAACGGCGCGGACTCGGACTGCGCCGACAATTTTTTTTTTTCATCCGATCTTCACCTAATTTTTGTGAGACCGACAAAGTTACTACCTTTCAAATAAAAACAGAATCAGCGAAATCCTCTTCTTGCCCCTTTTCGGAGTACCCCTTCAATCAATAATCCCCGACGAAAAAAAAATCTTTATAGTCGTAAAACCTGTGTGCCAAGTCCAGATCGGTTGTAAAATACGACCTGTACCTAGAAGAGTAGCAACAAACTGACAGACGAAAGCAAATTTTGCCAGACTTGAAGAAGAGACGCTTCGTTCGCTCGGTCTATAACGCGAAAACCCATATGTCCATTCAATGTAAGAGATCGGTTTCTGAATACAGGACAATTTTGTCAGCCGTGCGCAAATTTTCACAGGGTATATTCTGCTCATGAATATGAACAACTTTCACTATGGAACAGACCCTGAAATCACCAAAAAAAAAATATCTGCTGTTTCATATAAGAGTTCAATACCTACTCGACCAAAATGTATGAAACAGCAGATTTTTTTGTCGTGATTCCAGGGTTGGTCCCATAGTGAAGGTTGTTCATATTCTTGGGTAGAACAACCTGTGAAAATTTGCGCACTGCTAAAAAATTTGTCCTGTATACAATGTGAATCTGGATGTACGTCATTAAATTAAAGCGAGCACATTACTAGGCCATCGAAACATGTTAAAACACGAAAATGACGAAGAATAGTAGTTAATGGAAAATTTAAAAATTGCAATTTCCAAACATAATAAATAGCAGAATCAACTACATAAAAAGTAAACACGCTTTATCTACGAACAGTCACTAGTCTTTGCGTGGCGCGGCGCGGGGCGCAGCGGCGGCGTTGCAGGATGTAGGCAGGTACTTTAGTCGGAGAACAACAAAGCACGACACAAACTCACTTATACACACACACACACACACACAAACGCGCGTTGTTAATTAAAAGATTACTGATTGAATGATCAATCACATAATATCAAATCACAATCAGAATTTACATCATTAATAGAGTCAAATTTTAAAATTTCAGTGACCACCGTTGTTCATAATGCACAAGCGACATCGCCTTATTAAATTTTCACAGACTCATCTTAATAAATTCCCATAATAAGTTTGTCGAAGGCATTAATTATTTTAATTTTTAAATCGTCCACAGTGGTGAACACTATGTGCATACACCTCGTTTTTTTCGAGCCCCGAACTTTCATATAATCGCAACAAAGCACGCGCGGCTCGTCTCGTAACAAAAAAAAAACAAAACGGCGCGGAGTGCACGCGCCTATTTGTTTTTTTTTTTTTCAAAGGGCATCGCTTTGCACTGACTGACCTAATTAGAGTCCCGAGACTGCCGAAAAAATTTCTCTCACACGCACACTCGCATTATTGTCTATGCGCCACTAATGCATAATTTGCGTAAGTAATATTTCTTTTTCTTTGTAGGATTTTGTGGGACTGGGCGGAGCGCGTCAAAGTGGAATCGTACACATTTCTCTGTAGTTCTTAGTTCGTCTTCTTAGTTCTTCATTTTAAAAAATGTGAATTATTATGATAATATAGCTTAAATTATCATTATAATTCATATGAATGCCTGGAGACTCGCTTGCCGAATTCAGACATACCTGATACCCGATAATCCAACTTCCCAGAGACGTTGGGCTGAGCCACTTTGCAGAGTAGTACAGAACAATTTACGTCTGCAGAGCGTGCGGGCCTGCTGGTTGTGGGTAAGTGGGAGTCGGGTCTGTGGCTCCATGCACTACCGTCGTCGAACAAAGTGCCTACTTTGTTCGACGACACTACTTTTTGTCTCGCTGTTTTCCTACGGCTAGGAGCTCCATGTGATTCTCCTCATCGCTGTCACTGTGGCGAAGTTGTCAACAGCCTCGGACACCACGGCCTGTCTTGCAGCCGAAGTGCGGGTCGCATAGCGCGGCACGGGAACATTAATGACATCACCCAACGAGCTCTTGTCACCGTCGGCGTTCCAGCTGTATTAGAACCCAATGGTTATTATTTTACCACTTTTAAATTCAAATTCAAGATGGCGACTCCGAAAATTTTAAATTATTTGTCATAGTTACACCTATGTGTGTATGTTTTCATGGTTTTTAGGGTGCTAAAGCCGATAGTCAGGTCAAAATTAAAATCCAAGATGGCGGCTGTGAATTTTTTCATATTTTCATCATGGGTGTCGTTTTCATGGTTTTAGAGGGTGCTAAAGGTGATAGTTAGATCAAAATAAATATCCAAGATGGCGGCTGCGAAATAAACGAAAATTTTCAAATTATTCGTCATGAGTGTCGGTCATGGTTTATGAGGGTGCTAAAGCAAATAGTGAGGTCAAAATGAAATTCAAGATGGCGACTGCGAAAATTTTGAGATTATTCATCATGGGTGTCGTTTTCATGGTTTTAGAGGGTGCTAAAGGTGATAGTTAGATCAAAATAAATATCCAAGATGGCGACTGCGAAATAAACGAAAATTTTCAAATTATTCGTCATGAGTGTCGGTCATGGTTTATGAGGGTGCTAAAGCAAATAGTGAGGTCAAAATGAAATTCAAGATGGCGACTGCGAAAATTTTGAGATTATTCGTTATGGGTGTCGTTTTCATGGTTTTGGAGGGCGCTAAAGCCGACAGTCAGGTCAAAATGAAAATCCAAGATGGCGGCTGTGTAATTTTCACATTTTTCATCTTGGGTATTGTTTTCATGGTTTTAGAGGGCACTAAAGCCGATAATGGGGTCAAAATAAAAATCCAAGATAGTAAGATAGCCCTAATAATGAATTCGCTAAAATGCCACTGGCTAATTGTCAACTTTGACAAGTGACGGATAAAGAAAAAAAATCATTGAAGTAAACTGTAACTGAAGTACCGTGTAGTATAGTACTGTGTAAACTTTCTTTGTCTAACGTTTATTTTATGTTTCTTGACTATTTTATCCCCGACCATGTAATGTAACAGATAGCCGGGACTATCTGCCACTTACAAATTTAAAAAATTGTAAAAATGAATAAAAAAGTTAAAGGTTAAGGTGGTCAGCAGTGGGGTCTTGAGGTGAACAGCAACGACAGGGGTGTAGCACGGGTCATCTGTAGACACTCCATAACAGGACCACAGGACTGGAGTTAAGAGGAGTGCAGTAGGCAGTAGGTCACAGGACAGGTACGGTGCAGTGGTACAGGGCAGGACGGGACGGGACTCCGATGTCGGAGCTGCAGCGGCTCTCGTCAACCAGGAGCCGGGCGTCGGCGACAATTCTGTCCAGAAGGCGTAATATTTTAATAATAAAGTTATTTATAGCGGAGGTGTGGAGGTCAGATAGGCAATCGCTCCATGTAAAATACTGGTATTCAGCTGTATCAGGTTAGACTGGAAGCCGACCCCAACATAGTTGGGAAAAGGCTAGGCAGAATGAATAATTTATAGCGGAGGTGCCTTACTACACCTCCGCTGAAGCCGGCTTATGTCCATTGTTAGTGGACGTACACGCCCACAGAAGTCTCTCTACGTTGAGGACCTCCCGCATGAGTTCATTGACAAGGGAGCACTGAATATGAGCTTAGGAGGTTAGCGGAGAAGGAGTAACTTTTGAAGCTCCAAAAGAAACAAAACTGATTTTCAAGCTTTATTATCAGTATTGTTCCAAACCTCAAGGTAGACTAGCTTAACAGGTCAAAATCTGCCTAATCTGCCAACTAGAACTCGGCCTTAAACACATAGTTACAATGGAGACCTAGCCTTATAAAATAATAAAAAGTTGTCAAATGACATTGGTTGAAAAATAACAAATAACAAGAGTTTTGACAATATTAAAATATTCAGATAATCTAACAAAAATAAAGAAATGAGATGAAATAAGTGAGACAAACAGTGAGATGAAATAATGTGAAATATGCGTAAAATGTAAGTAGCTCCAATTTGTCAATGTAAATAAAATAAAACATGTGGTTTTAAGAAGCGAAATACCACAACCAGCCGTTTCAGGATAGATTAGGTTCAAAATATGTTACAGAACCGAGTTAGCCAACTCCGACTCCACGTGGCACTTGTTTGCCCTACCTGCAGGCTTATTACGTATCATGCAGAAGCCTAGCGATAGCAAAATTACTTGTCAATTGCGCAATAATTGCTTTCAATCGCTTGTCAATCGCAAATCAGTATGATGTATCGCTGATGCATAAATAGCGATTTGCGATTTAAAATGAAAAGCAATTATTGTTATCGCTAGGCTTCTGCAAGATACGTAATAAGCCTGCTGAGAGTGTTTTGACGTGAAAACGTCTTTTCGCTCGGTGTTCTGACCGACAAAAACATGTAAGATTTCAACTACTAATAACTACGAGACTTTTAATGCTAGAGGATACAAAAGATAGGTCATATTTATAACAATTTTAAGGCCGGATATAATTTGCCTATGACGTCACACTACAAGTGCACGCGCATGCGCGCGACCCTCTATTTTTCACTCTGTGAAATATCAATTCGTATAGCGCAAAAACTTGTTTAGCTAGATCAGTTATTCTGGTGTCTTTGTCAAGAGTTGACAAAGTACTACCAGGTCCTAAAGAGAAACGATCTGCTCGGAAATGAAAAATATTATAATCGGTGAAAGCTTAGGTACTTTATAAGGAATGCAATGAGCCAATCATAAGTATGTTTTCACGGAAACAAACGGCGCGGACTCGAACTGCACCTACTAAACTTATTTTTTAGAGCCACAGGCGCGCAGGGCGGTCTGCCATATACAGGGTGTTTGGCAGAACGTTGAACATACGAAAATGGTGGATAGGTGGGGTCATCTGCTACTTACTCAGCCCTAATTTATTTGGCCCTGGCCCACTGGGTATTTTTAATTTTTTTTTTTCTTTTTTCTTGTTTCACCACTTTCTTAACTTTAAAGTGTAATTTTTATTAAAAATGGGTAAAACAGGCAATATTTTGTTTTTTATTTTAATCTTTGATGTTGGCAGATTCTTATAAAATTATTGCTTTGTTCAGATGTTAGCTAGAAAAAAAGTTATGAGTCCTCAAACTTACAGAAAGATGTAAAAAATAATTAAATGTTAATTTCAACTTGCATTAAAAAAAAAAACAAAAAATGATTGAGGAGTTCCAATTCTAGCAAAACATCCCTAGTGTGTGAGCTTTCTAATGGTATGTAATTTGCTTTTATAAAAAAAAAAAACTTTAAGAGTTATTTCATAATTTTATTAAGTAGGAAATTTTTGACGAAACTCTACCTTTACGGAAAGTTAAATGTTTTGCGAAATTTAATACTGCAAAGTTGGTAAAAATTAAATGATCGATTGAAATTATGCTGTACCAGTTAGGTGCGTTAATAAAACAATTAAATAAATTTAAATAATTTATTTAAATAAAATCACAGATGTTCAAATTGACGCCCTTCATTTGCAATACAGGTGCGGCATCTACGTCTGATTTCTACAGTTGTTGTGCGCAGCAGCATCTCCTGTCGCATAACTTCGAAAGCAGCATTAATTCGATTTAACAAATCTTCTCGACTTTCTACTTCTGTAGTGTAAACTAGTTCCTTTGCCCTTCCCCACACGTGAAAATCGAGCGGAGTGAGGTCGGGCGATCGTGGAGGCCAGGGAATTGGTCCTCCCCTGCCAATCCACGAATTTGGGAAACAATTATTCAAATGCTCACGTACAATGAGACTAAAGTGAGCTGGGCAACCATCGTGTTGAAAGACAATAGGCCTGTTTATGTCTACTTGGAACACTTCTTCCACTAATGGTGGTAAATCATTTATCAAAAAATCCAAGTAGTTGTTCGCATCGATGTTGTCGGGCAAATAATGAGGCCCTATTAGCTTATCGCCAATCACTCCTGCCCAGACATTCACACTGAATCTCCTCTGGAAGCCCCTATGTCTCTTCACGTGTGGGTTTTGATTTTTAAGTGCCCAATGGTGAAGATTGTGATAATTGACAATCCCTTCTTTGTCAAATTTGGACTCGTCCGTCCACAGAATACTTTTTAAAAAGTTTACGTCGTCCACATCGGTATGCAGCAAATGGCGACAAAATTGCACACGTCTCCCAAAATCACTGTCATCGAGACCTAGAACAAACAAACGTCTAAGAATCGATTTCAATACTGAATCTTTTCTTCCTCCGAGTTCAAACTCTACAATTATCTAAATTAAATTATCTTCAATTTTTAAGTACACTAATTGGCTTTATGGCTTAGCCATAAAGACGTAAGACCACATTCACAAAAGGGCGTGCGACTTTTCAATTTTGTTCTAAAAAGGAGCCATAAGTGCTGGCAAGTTTACCTACGCTGACCACCTGCGCAAACCGAATCCGAAATCCGAATCCTGTAAGCGCTGGCCGCCTGATTGTTACGTGAATGCGGCAGAATAGGGATAGTTTATTCGAATTTAATTTGAAATTAGAATTGAATGCGCTAAAAACAACATGAGGCAAAACAACTAATAAAGAAAGTGACGAAATCAAGGTTAAATGGAACGATCAATTGAACTGTCTCATAATTTACTACATTCCACAAAATCGTATCAGATGCAGTGCATAAACGGCTTAATCTTACCTTGCACTGGAGTGTAGTGAAAGGCATGCCTACCATCTTGCTGGAGAACAGACCACACTTTCCATATGCTTAAGCCAAGTATTGAAGCTATCTGTCTAATGCTTTTGGTAGGGTCCGCGTCAAACTCGGCAAGAACTTGTTCGTCAATGGTAGTATCGGGTCGTGCTGCGTTCACTCGTGGTTCTTGTAAGTTCAGGTTACCGGTTTGTCGTAAACGTCGGTAAGTAATCGCAAACGTCTGATGACTGGGTACTCGGCGGTTGGGGTAACGCTCTTGATAAATTCTTCGCGCTTCACGCGAATTAGTATTAGCGCTTCCATACGCTAACAACATGTCCGCGTATTCCTCACTGGTAAAAGCAGCCATTTCTTTACCAATAACAACAGGTAACAGTAATAACAAAAAACTTAATTAACAGGTTATAAAACTAGTGATAACAATAAAAGAAAACGAAGTGAACAAAAACAAACGTAAGCGTAACGGGCACGTGAGATCGCAGAGGCAGTTAAGTCTCGACTGAATAAAAGAAAAGAATTCATTCTGAGGCGTCACGGTGCCACGAGAGCGAAAGAGAGCAAAAATACGCTATGACTGCGCAAGAGTGAAACAAAATTTCTACCTGCTTTGTGTAACCATCTCAAGGGAAAGGTGAATGTCAATTTGCACCACTGCTACTGGCAAGCCGTCGATCATTTAATTTTTACCAACTTTGCAGTATTAAACGCAAAACATTTAACTTTCCGTAAAGGTAGAGTAACAAATCGACATTCCGACCTCGCCGCCGCGGTCCCTCGCGACGACCCCGTAATAATCGTCCTCCCCCCCCCGTCCCTTGCTCGGGTATGATGTGCCAGCTGGTGGCGTAGCTGAGCCTGTAGCTTTAAACTCCCCTGACAATAATAATTCTAATCTGATCCAGCCTGTCCCATCTTGCTGTCCTCCCCCCAGCGACGCCCTAAGCCGAGGCCCGTTCCCCACAGGGGGAGCCCTTAGCGTGTAGTCGCTTAGTCTGTAAGTTTTTGCCCCTGGCTGGAGGCTTTGAGTTTTCTTAAGGCAGCCACAGGATAGTCCGGTTAAGTAGTCTCGACCTCTCTAGGTCAACTACGAGATGCCATTCACAAAAAAAAAAAAAAAGGTAGAGCTTCGTCAAAAATTTCCTACTTGATAAAATTATGAAATAACTCTTAAAGTTTTTTTTTTTATAAAAGCAAATTACATACCATTAGAAAGCTCACACACTAGGGATGTTTTGCTAGAATTGGAACTCCTCAATCATTTTTTGTTTTTTTTTTTTAATGCAAGTTGAAATTAACATTTAAGTATTTTTTACATCTTTCTGTAAGTTTGAGGACTCATAACTTTTTTTCTAGCTGACATCTGAACAAAGCAATAATTTTATAAGAATCTGCCAACATCAAAGATTAAAATAAAAAACAAAATATTGCCTGTTTTACCCATTTTTAATAAAAATTACACTTTAAAGTTAAGAAAGTGGTGAAACAAGAAAAAAGAAAAAAAAATTTTTTTAAAATACCCAGTGGGCCAGGGCCAAATAAATTAGGGCTGAGTAAGTAGCAGATGACCCCACCTATCCACCATTTTCGTATGTTCAACGTTCTGCCAAACACCCTGTATAATTATATATAACATCATTGCTCCGCCCGCTGTAATAAGTCGCACGCACCATGCGAGCGACCAGTAAGACCGAAGGCGACCAATAAGCCGAGGCTGCGGAGGCGAGCATAGGGCAAACTGAGCTCAATAGTTCACTGGCAAATCGCAATTCTTTAGCTCTAGTCTCTAGTTAGACCACTTGTGGTGCTATAACGAATTTGGTAACTATGGCACAACTAGATATAGTGGCAAGCTAGCCAACTTTGCTAGAGTGCCAGAATTTGACAGAGCGAGCTGTTTTTATCCATTCATTTTTGTAAACAAGCGACTTCCTTTTAGGTATTGTGAATTAATATGCCCCGTTACGCAGCTGTATCCACCAATGACCAATGTATTACCAATGTGACCAATGTATTACCCGATAAATACATCGGTCTCCGTATTTTTGCAGTCAACATAAGATAAAGACAGCTCGCTGTCAAATTCTTGGACTAGTAATAGTAGCGACATTTGAAGTGAGCAAGTGGCAGTTTTTAACCCCATAGAGAATAATGTGTTTTTTAGTTCACAGCACTTAGTGCACACTTGCGCAGCAGTGCACAGCCAACTTCCCAGAGATCGCAACATCTTCGTCACATTTCATCATCGGTGTGACCGTCCTCTGTATTACGGTACACTAACTGTATTTTTAACCGACTTCCAAAAAAGGAGGAGGTACCTACTCAGTTCGTCGGAATCTTTTTTTTTTTAATGTATGTTCCCCAATTACTCGAAGACGGCTGAACCGATTTAGAAAATTCTTTTTTTGTTTGAAACGGTATACTTTCTAGTTAGTCACATTGTCATCAGATCAGTATCTGATGATGGGATCCTGGAGAAATCGACGGAACTCATCAAATATTATAGGCAAACCTATAGCGATTTGGGTATAATATAGTAACTCGTGCATTTGTTCTTGGAAAGCACCATTTGGTCAAGTGGAACTGATGATATATGATAAATGAATAAGTATTTCAAGGGTTCTGATTCGATTAGGTACCTATTTTAATAATGGTTGCTAAGTAATTTATGATCGTCACAATGCACAATTGTACCATAATACAATTAACGTCCCTGCATCGGGAAAAGAAATATTTTGTAAAAGATGATGAGCAGTTGACATTAGGATATTGTAACTAAAATAATAAATTACAAACTAAAAAGTGAAAAATAAAAACTTTTTTCCAAAAATATCAACCGAGTTCCAAAACAACCCCACAAAGTTAAAACTAACCATAATTTTGGAAGTCGGTGGCAAAAAAATAAAATACAGATCCAAAGACACCGACTTCCGAAATTATGGTTAGTCAGTGGTAGTTCACTTTGTGGGGTTTTTTGGAAGTCGGTTAATATTTTTGGAAAAAAGTTTTTATGTGATGATGACTGATTGTTCAATGAATGGTATTCAGCTGCATCCGGTTAGGCTGAAAGCCAACCCCAACATCGTTGGGGAAGGCTAGACAGATGATTGTTCTATGAATTCATATTGAATAATTTTTTTATATTACCACATTTTTACATTGGTAATGGTAACACTAATACAATTATGTCAGTGGTGTGTTGTGGTCGTAGACACTGTCTACGGTTATGGTCCGTGTTGTGGTCGTTGTGGTGTGTTGTAATCGTAATGTTATAATGGGAAGAGTAATAGTGTTCTGTGGGCGTGTGCCGCCTGGCTGGTTTCAATCAAGTGTAGGTATAGTCTATGGTATCAAGTCAATACGTCGTAGACAGAGAATAGTGGTACACAAGACCTCAGCGTACAACAGTATGAGATGGGGATAGTTCGACATAAGTACATTACCACAGCTAATTCTTTCTAGGTAGTACTTGATCGCCTATGATATACGAAGAACTTACCACTTACTTTTTTTATTTTCTGAGGCAACGATACAAAACTGTATGGCCAAAGCTAACGCAATTTGAGGGGCAAACAAGGTCAATCGTATTTTATCGAAAATATTAATAAAATATTAATAAAATATCAATATTTTTCATGATTAATTAGTCCGTAATGATCAGTAACGCTATTCCTCGAAATGTTTTTCAATTACAACATATAAAACATATGAACAATGCCCATTGCTCATTAAAAGTCAAATCATTTAATTCAAATAGGCACATATAAGGCACTTTTGAACGTCAAAATTTATTTAAAAAAAAATAGAAATTATTCTAGTCGCCCATTCCAAAAGGTAGTTTCGTATGGAGAAGAATGGGCACGAAACTCCACCGTTACTCTTTTTAAAGTGTTATACCTACAATATTTTTTATACATGAATTATATCATTTATGTGAAGACGATGCACCTAGATTAAAATTACTATACCACAATTGGTAAAAAGAAATAAAAATAATGCAATGACAGATGAATCAATTATGTGATAGATACATCAAAAATAATGCTATCTTACAGGAATTACGAATGTTATGCAAAGTTATCTCTTATGATTCTTGCACGGATACTCAGAACCACAGTACTTTTAGCTATCAAGCGAAGGAGATAAACTGTGAAGTGTTTTTTAAAGAAATAAACATGTTTTTGTATATTGTCGTTGCATCTTAATTTAGATTCCTTGAAATATAATTTTTAATACAAAAGCTGGAAAGTTTTCTGTAAACAGTAAGCTATGGTCACTCTATCGAAACATTCCAAACCTATTGAAGGTAATAAAATAAGTTGATATTAAGAAAAAAAGTTTATCAGTAGTTCTACATATTAAAAGGTGTTGTTTGCAAAAAAAAAAATCGCTAATTCTTACTTTCTTCGAGAGATAATCACCACTTATTTCTATGCTATACCATACTTACAGCCCCTGAAATATAAACCTAGGACTTTTTTGTTATTTTTACAAATTTTGACAAACTCAAATCTAGGTTTTACAACAAACTTCAGACCTCAGTGATGCTTTTTCAGCGAGATAACGACGATAACGTGTTTTTCACCATTTCACGTGCGTGGCCATGGGGTTTTAGTCTAACAGCTCCTGAAATAAAAGCCTAGAAATTTTTGTTGTATTTTTACAAATTTTTACTAATTCAAATCTGGGTTTTACAAAAATCTTCAGACGTCTGCCTTGCTCTTTCTATCGCTATCACTTGTTTTTCACCATTTCGACGGCGCGGCGCGGCCATGATGGTTTATATTTTAGGAGCTGTGAGACTAAAACCCAGTCTCACAGCTGCTAAAATATAAACCTAGGATTATTTTCAAGATTTTTACAATTTTTTTACATATTCAATCTGTTATTTACCTAAATTTCCAGATCTGTGCAACTCTTAGTTTTAAAGATCTCCGTGGCCGTACGGTTCTCCGCGTTTCCATGGCGTGGCCACGTTCAAACCCTTATAGCTTTTTAACCATAGCTTTGACAAATTTATGGTTTTGGCAATAAAGTTTTACAAATTTTTACAAAATCTTGGAATAGTTTTTTTTTTTGTAACAAAATAACGCCGTGGCCGGGCCTTCGAAACGCATCAGGCCAGAACACCTAACAAACTGAGCAATTCCCTTTCCGCAGTTCAGGCGAGTACTTTTGTTCCATGTTATTTTAACACACAAACGTTACTGTCTTCTTTTCCAATTTCCTAATTAATTAACTTCTTTTGTAAGGAGTCATCTCAACTTCTGGCGCTGCCACCATAGGTCTCTTGTGTCTGAAATATAACAAAAAATATTTCTGTATTTATAACAAATAAATATTTACAAGTACCGTAAATAATTAATATAAAAAGTCACAATTATTTTTTGCGTATCAAAGTTAAATAAACAACAATAATAATAATAATAATGTCCCCACCGCTGTATCTCTACATTGACGTCGTGGTGGGGCTTGCGCGCTCCGAACTTTAGGTCTGTGCCGGTAGTGTTTACTTTGCCGGAACGGGTCTAGGATGAGGAGCCAGACCAAGAGAGATTCAGAAACTCGCAGGGCAGCATGTGGCGAGCTGTTGGGCAGTTTTGTTGTTTTGTTAACATGAGTGAACTCCGAAGAAGATATTGTATTTTTGGCTGTGATACATTATGTGTGTTTATTACAATACCGTACCGTATTACCTTTATTATAACCAAGAAGAAGAGTTATGTTATTCCACAATTTAATATAATTTTATTATAATAGTTATAAAATGAATAAATATTAATAAAACTTATGTTTGATAATAATAAAAGGAGATTTTGAACTTCATACGTGTTTTTTTCTCCTGACTGTTACCATAACACAAACTCGCTCAAAGAGTATAAATTAATAAATTGGTAGGGAGGACTCTGTACCTAAGTATGCTTACTTTTATGTAGGTGTATACGTTATTATAGCCTTAGTTCACCCACCAAACTATAGTTGGCAGCACTTTCCGTACATGCAAATACCACAGTTACTCTTTTATACTCTTTCTTTTTATTATTACTTTACTCTTTGTGTATCAGTTAAAGAATGAAAGAATTTTATTTGTTTAACTTTTTTTTCTATTTTTTCTCCCATGCACACTTGTTATTTTAGCTCACTTTAGACATTGGCAGAATAGTCGACATTGGCTTTACTTGCCATAAAAAAAATAGAATAGAATAGAAAATGCCTCACACTTTGGTCGGTTAGTACCACAGAACATACAATACTCTAGGGAGAGTACAGACGCCAGCACATCAAGCTACTACAATCTGTCAAATTTCTTTAATAGATTTTCAACTGTATTGCTATAGCATTAGGTTCAAGGTTGTTTGGGAAATATTTGACAGTTACGGAAAGATTGACCTACGGGCGTCTGTACAAAAAAAAAGTTAGGTTTTTATCGCCTTTTTAGATGTAATTATCAATAACTGTTGCTTATTATACAGACAGAAAATAGTCTTGAAATGCTTCTTAACGATGAAAGGTTATATTTGGTTAATTTCGTTCGCTACGGCTTTTACAACCATATATACAGCAATTCACCATCACTACGCACTAAATATTACCTTTTGCAATATTTAATAAAATCACAAATTACACAGAATAAACGTTTCACAGTTTTTATCAAAGAAAATCTTTTGTTTGCAACCAATCACCAGCCGGCTTAGCACGAGCACCGGAGAGAAACGTCTTGTCGACGGAAGAGTAGACAATAAAGGCGCGGGCCCACCGCGGTGCACGGAGAGGCACGTGTATTAAGCTTCGCTTTGTAAGAAAATGTATGTGGTTGTGTCCACTGCAACCCACGGAGAGGCTACGCATGAATTGACGTCATTGATACACGCGTGGCTTGCTCGAATAGGCGGTTATATAGCTCAACGCTGTCAACGTGGGTCTACGTTTCCACTGGAGTACACGAATATGACCCACGACTATGTACAGCTCACTTATCGCAGCGCAGTTTTCAGTCATACACCTTGTAGGCCGGACGCGTTTCATGTTTCTCGTATATATCGTATCGCCACGAAACCTAGCAATTGACAAAATGGCGCAGGCGTCGCTCGCTTTCGACGCCTGCGCCCAGGTAGGAAGGTCCCACCTCCCCACACCTCCCGCAGTGAAGCCGTGTCCGTGGATTGCAGTGGCACGTGCGTAGCCTCTCCGTGCGCCGTGCCACGCTATACATAGTCGTGGGTCATATTCGTGTACTCCAGTGGAAACGCAGACCCACGTTGTCAAACAAATTAATACACGCAGCTAAAATGCGCCGCGTGCCCGTGCACAGCATGTGCCGCGGTGGGCCCGCGGCTTAATGACGATACCGTGTAGACAGTACGACGGCGACGGCAACAAAGTAGAAAGAGTCAACTGCACTTTACGAAATTCACTTTTTTACATAATTCGACTCAGAATTCTTTGTTTATACATAGGATTTCTTTTTTCTCTTTGATTCTCAATTTATACAAATACATATTTACAAGTACCGTAAATAATGAATATAAAAAGTCACAATTATCTTTTGCGTATAGGTATAAGTTAAATAAAAAAATAAAAAAAATAATGTAATAATATTTTTACTAAGTCGCGCATATAAATACAGCTGCGGAGACGAGCCTGTAGCGCCGGAGAAGATGCAATTCTCAATGTGTTTTTTATGGAATATATGGAATTTTTCCATTTTTGTATGGAAATATGAAAAATTATTACCTACAGGTAGAATTTTAGGGGCTTATGGGTTCTGTAAAGGGGGTCGAAATTTTCATTATTTTTGCGAGAATAAGCAAAATAAGAGGGAAAAAGAAAATGATTTTGTAGATAGTCGTACATACAAGGTGTTCACAGACGAGTGATCAAACATAAGGGTGTGGTACAGACCATCAAACTGAACAACTTTTTCCCGGGGACCAATATCGTAATCGTAAAAAAAAAAATTGTTGTCCCATACAAAACTTCAATACCTACTTGACCAAATGTATGGGACGACTGATTTTTTTTTTACGATTACGATGTTGGTCCCCGGGAAAAAGTTGATCAGTCTGATGGTCTGTAACCACACCTTTAAGTTTGATCACTCGTCTGTGATACACCCTGTATACTTTGCGGCCGTCGAGGAGAAAGTTTTCTACTGTCTTTAGCATGGCGATTACAAAATCAAATTGTCTTCTCTACGCTAGACAACTTTCTTCCGAAATAGTCTACATAAAAATGGACGTAGGACCTAGACAAAGCTCACTAGAAACGAAAGACAAAATGAGAAATTGTAAGGATTTATACTTCACTTTGTATTGAAAAGGTTGTCTACTCTTCGTAGAGATAGACAAGTAATCATGCTAAGCCCACTGTGGCAAACAACAAAAACCGATACGTAAATAGAGATAGAAAAATGATGCTATGTCCTGCTCACACATACAAATTTTGACATATGTGTCATCCCACTATTATTATTCTAAGAGCATGTCTATAGTAGGGAAGCCCAGTGCACTACTAGATTTCGGGATTTACTCGAGCGTCGCCGTCGTGGGGATCTATTGGATTTTGAAGATTAGATGGTAGAAAGCAAAAGAGGTTAAATACCCTTCACCAGTGTGGGGAACGGCTACAGGTTTACAAAAATGAAAAAAAAACCGGTCACATGGATTTACTTGAGCGCGTCAGATATTGATTGATTATGGGTCAGCCCGACAAGGACTTCAAGCTGAACCATCTATATATTAATCCGACGCGCTCAAATATTTCAAAGTCACGATTTTTTTTTGCATTTTCTATAACTAGCCGAGAGTTGTTGAATGAATTTGGGTCACATCTAAATCGTCTGTCTTTTGAATAGGAGCTCCTTTAGGGTTTACTTAACATCCCTTCTGAGTATCTGACGCGCTCGAGCTTTTTTTTCCCATTTTCAACCCCTTGGTACGGCCACCCCCATAATGCAAGCCGGCAGATTAATATCCCTCCGTTATTAGAAACACGTGGGGCATATACACTGTCAATATCTGACGCGCTCGAGTAAATCCATGTAATTTTTTTTTTGCATTTTTTAAAACCTGTAGGTAGCTGTTTCTCTCAACGGTGAAGGGTATAACATCATATTATAACCTTTTTTGCTTTCTACCATTTAATCCCCAGAATCCAATAAGTCCCCACGACGCTCGAGTAAATCCCAAAACTGGAATCCCTACTATACCTCTATTCTCTGTCTACGCAATGCGTAGACCCTAAAGCCCGTCACACAACCAGCTATAATATTAGGTTGGGGAAAAAGTCTTTTCGCATTATAGTATGTATGAACTTGTAATAAAATCTCTTTGTAACTGGCTGGTTTTGGTATAATTGAAAGTTTAAATTTTAAAGAACATAATTCCAAATTCAAATTAGGAAAATGTGTGATTTTCATTTGTTTTTCGTACCGTCAAGATGAGTGAATCTAATGAAGAAATTCGATACATTTTAAAATTTTACTACAAAAAAGGTAAAAATGCAACGCAAGCCGCGATAAAAATTTGCGATGTTTATGGACCTAGTGTAGTGTTTGTGAGAGTAGCACGAATTTGGTTTAAGCGTTTTCAATCCGGAAATTTTGATGTCAAAGATGCACGTCGCTCTGGTCGCCCTATTCAGATAAAATGGATGCCATTTTTGAAAAAGTGGAGCAAGATCGGCATATCAGTAGTTACGACGTAGCTCAAGAACTGGAAATTGACCACAAAACTGGGTACACAAAAAAGCTCGACATTTGGGTACCTCACGAGCTCACTGAAAGAAACCTAATGAACCGTGTACTCATTTGTGATTCTTTATTACGACGTAATGAAACCGAACCATTTTTGAAGAAGCTGATAACTGGTGATGAAAAGTGGATCACGTATGACAAGAACGTGCGAAAAAGGTCGTGGTCAAAGGCCGGTCAGGCTTCATAGACTGTGGCGAAACCCGGGTTAACTCGCAACAAGGTGATGCTGTGTGTGTGGTGGGATTGGAAGGGCATTATTCATAATGAGCTGTTAACACCAGGCAGGACCATCGATTCTGAACTCTACTGCGAGCAACTGATGAGATTAAAGCAAGAAGTTGAGAGAAAGCGGCCGGAATTAATCAACAGAAGGGGTGTGGTTTTTCATCATGATAACGCTAGACCTCACACATCTTTAGCCACTCAGCAAAAATTAAGAGAGTTTGGCTGGGAGGTGTTAATGCATCCGCCGTATAGTCCTGACCTTGCACCTTCAGATTTCCACTTGTTTCGGTCTCTTCAGAATTCTTTAGGCAGTGTCAGGTTAACATCACGAGAGGACTGCCAAAACCACTTGTCGCGGTATTTTGATCAGAAGTCCAAAAATTTTTATAGCAATGGGATCATATCCCTACCTACAAGATGGCAAAAAGTTATCGAACAAAATGGTACCTACATACTTTAGAAATAAACTATATTAAAAAATGTTTTGAATTTTCTTAAAAAATGCGAAGAAACTTTTTCCCCAACCTATTATATAGTCTTGCCATAAATATTGTCACAAAGAATTTTTTTTTTAAATTGTGAATAATATTTATTACTTTTACAGTGTGTTAGTTTAATACATAAATATAAAACAATTAAAAATATAAAAAGCTTATTCGAAGTGGTCTCCATTGGCTGCAATACAGTCCTTTAAACGTTGAGGTCAGTTATCAATAGCAGCACGCACTCTTTCCATGGGAAAATTCTTCACTGCCAATCGTATGGATTGTTTTAGGGACTCCAAATTATCATGGCGTTTAGAGCAAGCCGTACTTTCTAAAACTGACCATAAATCATAATCCAGTTGATTAAGATCGGTACTAGACGACGGCCAGTCTTCAGCTCTGATGAAGTCCGAAACGTTTACTTCCAACCAAGACTGCGTGGACCGAGCTTTATGACCCGGCGCCGAGTCTTGTTGGAAGGACCATACTTGGTTATTGAACATGGTGTTGTTAAGGGGCTTAACTACCTTCTGAATGGTATCTTGATACACTTATGCGGATGTTTTGGTACCTTTTTCACAAAAATATGGCTCAGTCATGCCTTCATAGCTAACACCCCACCAAACCATCACTGAAGTCAGATAATGCCCACGTTGCACTCTGTCGACTAATTGGGAAGCTTCCTTAGAGCTTTGATCATAAATACGGTCATTTTGTTTGTTAAAATGTTGCTCAATTGTAAAGATTTTCTCATCCTTAAACAAAATTTTTCTGTGACCTCCCTTTGCGTGCCGCTTCAGTAGGAGTTTCGATTTTACCAACCTATTCTTTTTAAATTATCTGTTAAAAAATGACCAGTGCATCTCATTTAGGCTGCAAGTCCTAAGTCATCTTTTAAAATACGCGACATGGTTCTGGGTGCTATCTTCATCTCCCGAGATAAAATCTTTTGCTTTCGGACAGGATTTCTTCGATTTCTTTTCCTTACTGCTTTGACCATCTTTTTCGTACGAACACTACGTGGACGGCCAGATCTTTTTCTGTCACAAACAGAGGAGGTCTCATTGTACCTATTAATAGCCCGGTACACAAACATTTGACTAAAACCAAGCTATGGAGAGTTTTAAAAATTGCATTTGGCTCCATACCAACTTTGCGTAATGCAATCACAGCGATTCGGTTCTCTTTATCACCCCACTCCGTTTTAATATCGCAAAATATTGTACAATGTATTGGCGCCAAAATTAGAAAACTCAATGAACAATCGTATAAAAATGACAGATTCCAAATTAAAATGTAATATCTTTCTTATTTTTACCTGTAACAGTATTTATGGCCAGACTGTATATATATCTGTGGCGTCACCAACCTATACCGTAATTTATATTATTGCATATTAATATATATTTTATTATGGTATAGCAAGACATACAATGAAATGAAGGCAATTAAAGCATCGTCTGCGTGTGTGGTAGCTTGCTATTAATAATAAAATATGTAATATGAAATATAACCATTAGAAGTACAGTTGACTCAGTATACTTAGGAGCCATCGATATTATAGTACGGTCGGTATATTAATATACAGGGTGACTTTGAAAACATGCGACAAAATTTAAGGGGTGTCCTGCCCATCAATATGAATAACTTTTACTATGGGACCAATTTGGAATTCGCAAAAAAAATACGAGACTCCCATGTAAAAATATGTACCTGATTGGACTATTTTGTGTAATAAGGTCGATTTTTTTTTGCGAATTACAAGTGGGTCCTAGATGGCTAGAACCCCATCTTAAATTTTGTCGCAAGATTTCAAAGTCACCCTGTATATTATGGCTAGGTGTGTGACGGGCTTAAGCGTAGACCGGACTCTGGACAGAGTGAATGCGTCAATGTGGCCATAGTCAATAGTGTTTATTCTGTCTATGGTGTTCATGGTGTCGTCAACTCGTCATTAGTAGTATCTCTGTAGTCTGTGGTGTCGCCCAATGCCCATCCATTTCCAAGAAGCCGATTTGTGTTTTGACGTAGTTATTATTCAATATTCACTATTTAATTTTTATGTGTTTAATTTGATTTACTGAGTTTATTTGGTTCAAAGTTAGTTTTCATTCAATCAAATTAACATGACTTGGGGTTTTGTAACATGTGGGCCTAATGAGGCGCTTGTCGTCTCCGGTGAGTATAGTATTTACACAATCTCTATTTGTTGTTTTTCGGTGTTGTACATAATTCAATACATTATGATAGTTCTGCTTTCAATAATTTCGTGTTAGGTTTATTCTTTCGTACTATTATGTTCCTACTACAGGAATGTTAAGGATGACATCATTGCACCAATTAATTGAGTTTGGCTAGCGCGAATTGTAATTATTTAGGTACATTATCTGTCTGCACGCCAGCTCTATTCAATCATTGTTATAGGCAAAATGTATATAACCTCAGGGGTGGGACATATCTAGAAAAATAATAATGTAATAAGTAAATATAATGACTTATTAATAAATTAATAACTCCATAAATTATCTAAGTGGCCAGTGCCATAAGTTTAAATAATTTAAAGTGTAAACAAAACAATGGATCTATTATTTTTAACTCGGAGCATTGTCTGGGACTGGGTTATTGTGATCCACTAATGACTGCACATATTATCTTTTTGTAAAATGTTCTGATATCTGTATTATTGTACTGCGATTAAGGCGAACGCGTCAGGGTAGCCCGCGAAATTAAAATTTTCTTACGTTTTTTGCAATTTACAAGTCAGTAAGTACATGTTTTAGGTTGTATGTTCATCAAAATGTAATTTGCGGTTGTAATAAGTATTTTTTTTACATAATTATAATCATTAAAGTGATGAATAAAACTCTTTAAGACCGGTAGCCCGCGTTTTCTTATGTTTTTTGCAATTTACTAGTCAGTATTAGGTTGTACGTTGATCAAATATAGTTCGCGGCCATAACAAGTATGTATTTACATAATTATAATCATTCAAGTATTCAATACAACTCTGTAATCCTAATGAATGACTATTTCATGAAACCTTGACATTTGAGGATTATACTAACTTAAGGAGTTGTATTACTGATTCTAAAGCGGGTTGCAGACGAAAAACTAAGCTAAGTTAGTGTAGCTTAGCTCACATAGCTTTTCATACTTGCACCAACAACTATTCTTAGTTTGCGGTCTGCAACATGCTTAATAATATGATTCTGTAAAAACATATTTGTCATAGCCATGAATCACACTTTATTTAACATACAACTTAATACTGACTTGCAAATTGCAAAAAACATAATAAAATTTGAATTTCGCGGGCTACCCTGATGCTTCCCCTTAACAATTTGAAAATGAACAAGTTGCTATTTCTATCTCTTGTGTGTGAATATAATGCAGTAATAATTATAGAGGTACGGTCTTACATGACAAACCCTATAAGTATATATATATAACCATATAATTTGGGAAAGGGATTCAATGGATTCAATATATTGTTCCCTTTATCCATCCGGCTCTCTTTGCCTCTTCATATAATTGTGTAAGGTCGATCAGTTGTTCGCGCCTCCGATGTTAAACTGTCTAGTGATTTGGTTAGTTCATTTGATATGAAATCTGGACATTTATGAGATAAGTTTTTTTATTACAATCTGTTCCTGTAAGAATGGAAATACATATGTTAAAGCAAATGGTAAATGTTACATTTTATACTACTTTTACGACTATTAATAAAGTGAGTATTGGTTTTTTTACTGGAATTTTAATGCTGGCTGCATTCAAATTTCAGAAAAAACCAATTTCACTTTATTAATAGTTATAGATCCTTTGCACTGATTTTCCGTTTCAAACAACAGTTCCAAAGAGATGATTCGTTTCTATAAACAGTATGCTTGTACTACTACTACTACTGATGATTTTTGAACAGCAAAACGTTACCTTTGTATTAATTATTTTACCGTATTTTCCATGTTAGCAAATTAATTTATTAAATTTTCTGCAAGAAAAAATTCAATTTCAGTGCATACTTGCCTGTAAATAATTATGTAAAAATGACAAAAGAGAACAAATTAATAAAGATCCTACTAATTATGCTAATACAGGAAAAATATTACTCTATTTGTAATATGCAATTACTGTTGTCATACCTCCCATACCTAATATGCTGTTATTATGAATTTGTATTTAATCATAAGTAGGTTCCATGGTTGTAAGTAATTAATTTTCTATCGACATATTTAGAAGTATAGGGAACAATCCCCTTACGCCATGGAACCACAGGTAATTAAAATTACCCATGGACCCAGTAATGGGTCGACCCACCGGGACCATGTGTAACAAGTGCAGTGAAGCTCTACCCACCAAAAAATATATGCTGCTTTGTGGCTTCAGCCTTAGATATATTACACTTCTTTGTCTAGATAAGTAAATTCTTCATATCTAGGGAACTATTGATAAAAAAAATATATGCAAACAATCTTGTGTGAGTGCAAAAAAAGTCCCTCATAATTTCACATTAAAGAACAATGCTTATCTATTGCTGCTATAGCTTAATAATTGCCTTGTCTTGGAGTCTGGATTTGTGCTTGATTGATGGCAATTGGCTCACCCCCTATTATATGGGACAATATAACTAGTGAAATGTGGGTGGACTAGATAAGTACATTTATGCCTAACCCTTTGGGGAGTACAGGCGTACAATAATTCATGTCACAGTAAAAAGACTAGCCCATTACCAAGTTCGTAGCTAAGCTTTTACAGTCACATAGTTATTTTAAAACAACATAGTGCCAACTATGACCTCATTTTTTGACTACTTTATTTTACTGGTACAAAAGCAAATTCTACTAGCTTGCTTCATTCATTTGCTATGCACTGCTCGAGTTCTAATTAAATTTATTTTGTTCTACTCTGTGTCCAATATTGAGTATGTTATTATGCCAACTGCAAAAATCTTTGTATGGGTGCAATGATGGCAACTCTGAACATTGAGTATCTGCGCTAAATCTAAATGATTCTACCATCATTTAGATTTAGTGCAGATATCTCGACTATATATTTTGACTGAATCAAAATTCTTTTTTAGTTTATAATGTCTAAAAATAACCGCTTAGCCACCACAGACACCTGTCATGAAAAGCGTTTGTTCTATGTTGTTAGGTTTGGTTTCTGCATTTAGTCCTTCAAATGGACCATTGTATGTGTAAGCGACTTTGTTTTGTACTATGTAAAGATCTATGCTAATGCTGTCTAATAATAATACCGGTCTACTAAATTGGGTGTTGTTGAATGTCAATTCTACATTAATTAGGGACATTCATTCATTGATTGTTCATTACTTTATAAGAGACTATGAATAGGCATAACCTTGGAAAGCCATTGTAATCAGGGCTAGGCCAAAACTTGCTTTATAAATTATCATATAACAACCACATTAGTTAATTGGCTGAAAGCAACAACTCGAAGCCCTGAATTCATTGGAAACAATGTTGAATAATCATCAATCTCACAACATTGTTTACCGCCTGCAACAACAATAAAATTCCATGTTGCCAGCGATATGTTTTACGTTTTTGTTGTGTGTACGCAACACAAACACGTGTTGCGGAAACATGTTGCGCAACTTTGTTTCCCAATGAATAGGTTCGCGGATGAGGGCCTGGTTCAACCCCAGGCAAATAATAATAATATTGTGTTATTCTGTTAAAAATAAATTGCGTTTAAATGGAAATACAACTTTCCGTATTAATTCCTGTGATGATAATTGTATAGTATTACGGGCCTGTGCCCGCAAATCCACCTCCAAGCGCGTGCTGTGATGATATATGTAATTAACTCAATTTCTTATAAATATTGCCCTCTTTATTTCCCCTCTTTGGCAGTCTTTATGTGTAATGTCATCTTTGTAACAAATTTATGGCAACGCGAAGTTTTCATCTGTTATCTGCGAAAATTCCAAAAACAACATGAATGTTTATAATATTTAAAATCATGCTCGATCGCTCATGCTAAAGATAACTTACAATGCAAAATTAACATTTATGATTATTAATGTTTAGTTTTTATTGTGATGAATTCGATGAACAACACGAATATTCTTTTGCTTTACTCAATGTTCAGCATAGCGAAATTCTGTTTGCTTGTTTACGCTGCCTTATTAACATAAGTATTACGTTTTCAAGTTTAAAATTGTTCTACTCAGGATGCTGTTACTCAAAGCCACTACTGGTGCCGGGCGGTCGCGCGTTCGTTTGGCCAGCGATCCAAAGTGTACAGCGTATTTCCCTGAATACCATGACTCTACAGGTCGAGTCACCAACTGTTTATACCAGCCAAGGTGTACCAATATCCGTGACGGGTATAGCACAGGTAATTATATCACATAAAAAATGGACTAATTTTATAAAAAAAAGGTCTGGCAATTGTCAATGTCAACCACTGCCTAGTTGTTCTAGCAGCAGCTAGTCTGGCCGGGGGTCCTAGGTTCAATCGCTAAATTGGACACTTTATTAAGTTGTTGTCTTACCACATCAAACAACTCGGCCTATCACAGTTCACTTGTGGACATGACTTATTGCTTCCTATTTTTTTAAGATAATCGTCTACTTTTAAATGTTTGTAAATATGTGAGCACACATAATTAATTACTGACATAACATAATTAATGTATCTGTCATTGCTTCATTTTTAGGGTTCCGTACCCAAAAGGTTCCAAACGGAGCCCTATTACTAACCCTCCGCTGTCCATCCGTCTCGTCTGTCAGCAGGCTGTATCTCGTGAACCGTAATAGGCGGACAGTTAATTTTTTCAGATTGTGTATTTCTATTGCTGCTTTAACAACAAATAATCCTAACTAATATTATAAATGCAAAAGTAAATTTGTTTGTCTGTTTGTTACCTTTTCACGCCTAAACCACTGAACCGATCATCCTCAAATTTTGCATATACGTTGTCAGGTGTACTGAAACGGACATAGGGTACCTTTCATTCCGAAAAAAGTACTGTTCCCGAGGAAAACAACAATAACGTTCTTATGATAATTGATGGCGCCACGTCTTTCGAATCATGATTGAATTATATTATTAAGAAACTGTAGTAGTGTGTTGAGTTTTTTTTTTTTTTAAATTAAAGTATCACATACACTGTACTGTAGTACATTTTGTGAGTCTAGAGTGTCAATAGACCCGTATTTCATCCTCGTAACTATCCAAACTAATAATATTATAAATGCGAAAGAGTGTTTGTTTGTTACGCTTTTACGTTAAAACGGCTGAACGGATTTGGATGAAATTTGGCACATGGGTAGACCATGAGCTGGAGAAAGACATAGGCTACTATTCATCCTGGATCTCGAACAAAGTCGCGGGCAACAGCTAGTATAAAATAAAAAATGCCGATTCATAAGGTATTTTGTTTAAATATGGGCGATTTGCTGCCACTGCAAAAACTTAATTTGTAATTGACGTTATCATTATGAAATACAAAGTTATCAAAATTTAAGATGAAAAATATTCTTAGTTTAGTTTTTTTTTTAATATGTAGTGTTAAATATTGTGCGGTGGTACGGAACCGTTCGTGTGCGGGTCCGACACGTACTTGGTCGGCTTTTCATTCTTTTTGCCTATTGTGGTATCACAATTTTATTCTAGGTGCATCGGTTTCACATATCATGATATAATTAATGTCCATACAAAATATTGTATATATGGGTAGAAAAGGGAGTGACTACCGAGATGACGACTAATAGAGAAGTATGGAAGAATAAGACAGGCGCCGAACCCAAATAAATTGGGACAAGGGCAGCAGAATGATGATGATACAAAATATTGTAAAAAAAGAGTAACAGCGGAGTTTCTTGCCATACGAAAGTACCTTTTGGAAGGGGCAATAAGAATGAATTCTCTTTTCTTGTTGATTTTTGACGTTAAATTTTATCTGCCTATTTGAAATAAACGATTTGACTTTGACACCCTGTTTTCTGACTATCCTCCCATCTTACCACATACTTTCATCTAATTACAGGTTAAGATTCAAGGACAAAACGCAGAGATGCTGCTCTCTGCGTGCGAGCAGTTTCTGAGCAAGAGTGAGCAGGAGATACAACATATAGCCCTTGTGACCCTTGAAGGTCACCAGCGTGCTATTATGGGCTCCATGACGGTTGAAGAGATATACAAAGACAGAAAGATCTTCTCCAAGAAGGTTAGTGTGCTGTTTTTAGGGTTCCGTACCTCAAACGGAAAATCGGAATCCTTATAGGATCACTCTGTCCGTCTGTCACAGCCAATTTGCTCCGAATCTAATGAACCGATTAAGTTTGGTACACGTATGTATTTCTGTGACCCAAACACGGACTTGTATCGTAAATAAATGAATTTTGAATATGGGGGTCAATTTTGTGGAGCAAATACGATAAAAAAAAAATAAAGTGTTGCAAACTGTACCGTGTGACATGTCAAATGAAAGGGCTTACTGTGAGGATCTCAAATTTATATATATTTTATCATTTTAAAATAAATCATTTTAGATTTAAGAAAATAGACGAAAATTGACCATTCCCCCCTTATATCCGAAAGTACTGGGCCTAAATTAAAATAAAAAATACAGAAAATAGTTCAATATTTATAGATTACAGGTAAACTTATAAGAAGTCTATGGTCTTAAAACAACATGGTAAATCTCTCAATATTGTGCATACAAACTTACATTTGCAGTTGGAAAGTATGGGAGAACATGTTTTTCAACTACAATGTTAAGTTTATTCTTGGGATTCAAATTCAAAATAATTTATTTACTCTTCACAAACAATGGCATCATAATAATAAAAAGTTAGACAAGCTTAGAAGCTATGTTACACTAGATTGTGAGAGACTGGTGTCTGCACTAGGAATACCTGTATAGCAAATCACCAGGGTAGCCACCACACGGTATGTAAACATAATCAGTTAATTAGTAAGTCAAAAACAATAAAATCAAAAAAGAAGTAGGTATTTGGGAAAGTGCGCGATGTGTAGGGAAGTGAGCGAGATATACTATTTTGGATAAGATAGTAAATCCTCAGTTGCCCCATAATCCAAGCCATGGAGCCATTCAACCAGAGTATTCTTACAAGCCTTTGTTGTTAGGTGATAGATCGTATTAATTCGATTTATTTTATTATATAAGTGAGAACCCAAGAACATATAAAATCTTTGAGAGAAGCTCGTTCTGAGACCTTTAGCCGTACTGCAGACAGAGTATTTTCTACGTTTTCCCGAGATAGAGGGAGGGTCAAATAATAAGGAGGAGTGCTTCTTGAGAACCGTGTATAAAACAAAGAGTTGCCTCACTGACAAGACTTTGAAGTGCTTATAAAGATCTACAGTAGGATATAAGTATGGCAGATAACAGGCCACCTTCAGTACCACACGTTGAGCTCTTTCCAATTTTAAAATGTTTGATTTTGGAGCACCACCCCATGATGTTATGCAGTATATCAGAAGAGACTGACACATTGCATAATATACCCACCTAATAACCTCCGCGTCAGCTACGTGGCACAGATTTTTGAACAGAAAGATTAATTTACGAATTCTCGAGGTGAGGCTGTCTATTTGTGGTTGGAAGCTTAAATTGTTATCTATTATAATTCCAAGGTACTTAATTGAGGTAGTCTTTTGGAGAACGGGACAGGAGTATGTGTCAGAAATTGTGTCAGTGCAAGAGTGCGCTTTAATGTGGAAGGAGGATAGCAAGTCATTTTGTCTATTAGTGAGAGAGAAAGCTATATATTTGGTTTTATTGACGTTAAGAGTAAGGACATTATTTTTTAACCATGCCAGGACAATATCAAAGCCTTTTTGTGCGTAACAGTAGATATCAGCCCACGAATCTGCAGTGAAAAGTAGTGCCGTATCATCGGCAAACGATATGATTTTACCATGGGGTATCTGTAGATTGCAGAGATCATTAATATAGACAAGGAAGAGGGAGGGCCCTATCACACTTCCCTGAGGTACACTAAAAGTTATAGGAAGATCATCACTAACATAGTTTCCTATTTTAACCCTTTGGAACCGATTAGATAAGTAGTCCCGGAAGAGTTTTAATGGAAGACCCCTGATTCCCAGGTTTTCCATCCCAACTACGGAATCCTTCATTGTGTGTAGTCCGACACGCGCTTGGCCGGTTTTTTTTAGTAATAATAATTTACTAGGTATGAAGATAGTAGCTAATTGTCTTTAAATACCATTTAAAAGACTAGTACATTTTTTTTTAATGTAATGTAATCCAAACAATTTGTTTACTATTTCCAGGTGTTCGAGGTAGCTTCAAGTGATCTCATCAACATGGGAATAACAGTCGTTTCATACACACTAAAAGACATCAGAGATGAAGAGGTACATACAATTTTCCTTGTTTAACATATTTCCTTAACTACTTACCTATTTAATTAATAACCATTTTGATATTTATAGCTATCTTGATCGAGAACCAGTTTTCTGTTTGACTAAATTCAATAGGATGATAACATGCTGGGTATTTCCATTAATATTGCCACTTGCAGTCACTTTTATCATAACTAGACAAAACACTTGTCGATAAACTCCTAAGTATACTGAGTCACCTGTACTTCTAATAACTTTAAAGGAAAGCGATAAAAAGAGCGAATGGTTATATTTCAAATAATATAATATCCTGGGACATTTCACACACGATCATCTGATCCCAAACTAAGCAGAACTTTTACTATGAAAACCAGATAACTAAATACACTACTTTTTTTTTGTAAATATATACTTATAATTACACCCAGACTCAGGACAAACAGACGTGTTCATGCATACAAATGTTTGTCCTTGATGGGAATCGAACCCACGACCTGCGACATGATAGGCGGTATCTTAACCAACCACGCCTGCTGGCCTGTCAAATGTTAATACAATCAAGAAAAATAGCTATTCATAGTGAATTAAATATAATAAGGCCTATTAATAGTGCAAAATAAATTTCATATTATTTTATTATCAAACACTGCCTACTTTTACTACCTTATGTGACAGATCACCTACAATCCACGGCTATAAGAGTAGAAGACCGAACTGGCCTTATTAACATATCTGCGGTATATTGCCCTCCGAGACACAAAATCCATGAGGAAATGTTTACAGAGTTCTTTAAGATGCAAGGCAATAGATTTAAAGCAGGGGGTGACTGGAACGCCAAACATACGGCTTGGGGTTCTAGACTCACCGTTACCAGGGGCCGTGAATTCGGATGTAACAAAATACCTGACCTCCTTGACTTCTTTGTCACAAAAACATAGGCCACAAATTCACTCAAATAGAATCTAGCCTAGACGGGTCTTCAGACCACACCCCAATTATAATAAGATTGAGTAAAATGACTGCAAAATGTAATCCAAATCATGACATGCTCTACAACTGCAAAACCGATTGGGATAGCTTTAGAGAGTACCTTGAAGACAACATTAATCTCAACGTACCTCTAAAGTCCTCTGAAGACGTAGAGAACGCGTGCTTGTACTTCACTAATCTCTTACAAGTGGCAGCGTGGATCAGTACCCCTGAGTTAAAACATTCTGAGCATAGTACACACCACCTACCCCGATCGTGAAATCTAACAATGATGCCATACAACACAGGCTAGAGAGAATAACCCCCGAAGCTAAAGGAATTCACTCCCTTTGGAAAGCAACTAAGAATCATAGCACAACCTCAGCAATGCTTCCCCCCTATCAGATCAGACAATTCATGGGCTCGTACAGATCAAGAAAAATCTAAAGCTTTTGCCACTCACCTTGCCAATGTCTTCAAGCCGAACGAATCTGCAGGTCCTGATTATGCTGAAATTGATGCCATTCTCAACCGGGACTTGTAAAACCAGGGCACAAAGCCCCATTGCGAACAACATCCCGACGGGAACTGTCTAGATTGATTTCTATGATGATGATGAAAATTCTTAAGGAGCTGCCAAGAAAAGGAGAAGTCTTTCTCACTATCCTCATTAATGCCTCTCTCAGATCACATCCCTGCTCTCGGGAAAATATCACAAATCGTAATGATCCATAAGCCTGGAAAGCCGGAAAATGGAAATTCCATCTTACCGCCCTATTAGCCTTACTTCAGGCCTATCGAAGTTATGGGAAAGGGTCGTCCTGAACAGGTTGAAACCTCACCTACAAGAAAACCAAGTTGTACCTGATCACCAATTCGGATTTCGCGAGCAACACTCCACCGTAGAACAGGTACACCGAGTCTACCGAACCATAAGACAATGCCTGGAAAAGAAGAAGTATTGCTCGGCAGCATTCCTCGACGTCCAACAAGCCTTTGACCAAGTAAAGGACTATTATGCAAGATAAAGTTGCTCCTGTCCCACTCTTTTTACTTGCTAATGAAATCATACCTTGGTGATAGGCAATTTCAAGTAAAGGTACGAGACGCTAGATCCTCTCTTGCCAGATGCCTTGCAGGGGTACCCCAGGGCTTCGTCCTCGGCGGCGGCGATCTCTCGCGTCCGGCCCTGGTATAGGCCATGATACGGAGCGAGAGTGCATGGGAAGCCGTCACCTCCTTCTGCGAAGCTGTAATGCTCGCGAAGGAGGAGGCTGAACGCGTGAGGGAGAGGCAATCTTTCCGCCCTCACGCCCCTAGTCGCCGCAGGAGACGCCCTGGGCGTCGGGAATCGATAGCCGATTCCCGGCCACCGTAGGCGCGGGCTTGCGGATGGCGAGCAACGGGTAGCTCGCCGTCCGGTAAGGACCAGACCCGGGTCGACGGTGCGTTGTGTTCCACGCGCGCCTCAAAGAGATGTCAGCGCTAGCTGAAGGGGTCCGCTAGGGCCGATGCCCGCCAGGGTTGCGGGTTTTTCGAAAGAGTTACCGTGGCCCTGGCACAGGCAGCTGAAGGAACACGGGTGGGTTTTAGTCAGTAGAAGTCTGACACGCCCTCCCGCTCCACCCAGAGCGGGAGAAGTTATTTGATGATTTCGCATCCACAAAAAAAAAGGCTCCGTCCTAGGCCCGGTTTTATATAATATATTTAATAGCGCCCTGATGTATTTGTAGCAACCTACGCTGATGATGGAGTAGTCCGCATTCCTGGCCTGTGATCAGGATGCCAACTTGGTGAGCAACATGCTGCAAAAATAACTTGACAGGACCCATGACTGGTTAAACAAATGGCGTATAAAGGCAAATGCGCCCAAATCGCATCACATCACCTTTGCACTCAAACATGGAAATTCTGCCCTGGTCAAATTGGGTCTGGTCACTCTACAACAGTCACCATGTGTAAAGTACCTGGGATTCTACTTGGATCGTAGGTTGACATGGCAGGATCACCTAAAGAAAAAAAAGGACAAATAAACTTCCGATTCAAGAACTTGCTCGGGCTACTAGGCAGACAATCTTCACTCACCCTGATTAACAACCTTATAGTTTATTGTTCCATCATAAAACCAATATGGACATATGGGATTCAATTATGGTCTTCCGCAAGCAAATCAAACATCATGTGCTTTCAAAGAAGTCAAAACAGCATCCTGAGTGTCCTAGCAGCGGCGCCCTGTTACGCTCGCAACTCAGAAATCCATGAGCACCTGGAAATTACAACGATCCTAGAAGAAGCGAAGTGCTACCTAGAGAAATACAAAGACAGATTAACCAACCATCCAAATCCCCTCTCACATTCACTATTGATGCCAAATCATACCAAGAGACTCAAGAAAGCTGATATTGTGTTGCCTGATTAAGTAGAATTGGGACATTGGTCCTGATTCTGTAAAAATGTGATGCATCTTTCAACACATCTGATCATAGTCAGGGATGACTGATAGCAGATAGGAATAGGGAAAAAAAATTGATTAATAACCATTCGCTCTTTTTATTGCCTTCCTTTTTAAAGTTATTAGAAGTACAGTTGACTCAGCATACTTTTGAGCCATCAAACTAATTCACAACATCAATTTACACTTAAGTATGTTGTATCCACTTATTGAAACATTGAGTAGAATATTTTTTTCTTTCGACATGGCATCAGGAAGCTAAGGTATGTAGGTTTAAAAATGGCGTTGAATGTTTTTTTTTATGTTTTGTTAAATACATAATTTTATGTATTTTCAAGGATGCCACTAAAATAGGCTTCATAAATGAAAATATGTCTTATGTAATAACACAGACAATATGCTCTAACCTATTGGGAGAGTACTTTAATGATTGTGTGACCTTTTAAATGGCTTGTCCTATCTGTTCTTTCTCAAAAGCAATTAAATGTGTGACGAGGTACTTTGCGGCGCACATTTGTAACCGCTCTGCCACGACCTTGCCGCAACCAGCGGTAGAACTATTATATTAAAATGTATGAAGCCGCTGCGTGTGGTGCCTCGTGGCGTGCCTCATACATTTTAGTATTATTGTTCTTACCGCTCGCCGCCCGGCACTATGCTACCGCTCGTAGCGGCAAGGTCGTGGCCGAGCGGTAACAGCTTCACGCTATTCTGGCCAATTAGCAATGTTCGTTTTAATTAAGGCGGCGTTTTTATGTGACCAGCTCCAAAGGATTGAAAAATCAGGACAAGTTGCGTAATTTTTCATTTCTTTGGAACCTGACCTTACTGCACATCATTTCACAAACACTTTACACCTGCACATCGCTTCTGATAAACCGAACTGAATTTACATAGAACTACGAACCGAAACTGAGACATGTACGAAATCGATTTATTTTGGACATTCTGTTCACTGTTTGTGAGAAAGGGAAAAACAATTTAAAAAGAATTGTTGGTGATTTTAAAAGTTGTTATTGTTATTCTTGCGTGTAGTTACAAGGGATGTTTTAAGTTATAATGTATAATAATGGCGAACCATCAATATTCACAACAAATTTTCCTAAAAACCACTTCAAATGATCATCGTTTAACAAGGAACTACACTACGGCCGAAATGTCTTGGCAAGTCTGAACATAGGCACTACGAACTTTCGCGCATGTCTCTCACTCACACTCGCCTCATGTCACCATTTGGTTCCTAAAACATGTTACTTTGCAAGACTTCAGTGCGAAATTCGGACTTGCCAAGATATTTCGGTCGTACTGTACTATTGACTATTGAACAGTAAAAAAATATCATTAACATTATTATTTCCTTTATTTCATTATACATGCAAATTTTATTTTTAAATATTAGAAAATAAAAACATTAAAAAAAATATATTAGCGTACTGGTATCGGGAACAGGGTCGAAGCTACCGGCGTCAGGGCTCAAGAGATAGGAACCTCCTAACAATGCGAGCCGTGTCCAGAAGTACCGCTTTCTGAATGAAGCCCTTAATCCAGCTGCCCAACGAGAACCTCCTTAGGTGTTGATGGAGGCTCTTGGAAATTAAGACATTGGCTGAGACGACTGTCGTACTCAACTATAGTAGTTGGATCGATCCATCATTACTGACAGGAATATTGTTGCCAATAAGCGTGATATTATGTGTTTAGTGGTGGTGGATCGAATGGAGCAGCGCGCAATGATAATGACATGACGGTCTCGCATGACGGGAACCTCGTGAAAGCTCAGAAAGATAAACAAATCAAGTATCTTGACTTGTTGGCTCACGAGCTTGTCGACTTCTGGGATCCACATCCCACATTTTCCAAACCTCCAGAGCAATTACGACGGCAGTCATGCGGTTCGGCATGGAATTAATTATTGTCACTATGACGTGATGTGGATTGTTCACCCTTGCTTCCATGATGGCAGTTTTCAGATCCTGCAAAGTTTCTGGAGCTGTTTGGTTAGCTCGATCACGCCTCTTCAGCTCATCCCATAAGTGTTCTATTGGATTCATATCACGGCTTTTTGCTGGTCATTCCATTACTGCGATACTCGATACTCGTCGCTATCGGTGGTCCCGTGACAACCTCAAGGCCCGTGTTTCCTTCGGTGGGAATTCCGCCCCAAACTGTCCGTGACCTTCTCTCACCTTCTCTTCAATGCAACATTGCTGAAAACGTTCTTCCTGTCTTCGGTAGACTTTCCTACGTTCATCATTGCCATACAGAATACCTCTTGGTTTCATCCGTAAATAAAACCTGGTTCCATTGCCGTTCAATGCAAATGCTCACGTACAAACCGTAGACGCCCCATTCTGTGAGCTCGTGTCAGTTTGCGACTATTGACTGGCTTATGAGGTTTCAGCCACGTTTTTCGAGTTTCCTTCTAACAGTTCGAGCGCAAACAGTCAGTCCATGAAAGTTGCGATGCTTTTCTTAGATCTGCACTGTGGTCAAAAGACGATTACACATGCTGGTGGTAAAGATAAACCGATGTTGTAGTGATGTAGTGACCCGGTTTCATGGTCTTCCTGGACGGCGTACGAAGCCGCCAGTCTCCAGGTATCGATAGTAAATTCCTTGAACGGCAAAACGACTCACATGAAGTTGTGCACTTACGTTCCGCTGAATATTAAGTTCAGACAGAAGATGTGCCATAGCTAGCGCGGCTACTTCAGGCGCAGTATCCATAATTTGAACGTAAGAATGGATTAAAAAAAATAAGGAAAACAATTTCGATACTCTTTTTATGCAAAACGAAACAAATAATAATCCATCGCTTTACACCAAGTGAGATCCAGGTCAAGAGCTGACTGACCCATTTCGCAATAAATAAAAAATAGCGACGAAATAACTATTGACTTCGACCTTATTACGATTTTCTTCTATCGTAAGTTCGTGAATTTAAATTTGGAACACGATGACCATAGTATGTCAGCTTCAAAGCTGCATATAAACTTTTTCTCGTACTTATTTATGTTGATGTTTTATGCCTTTAAACATGAAAATGCATGGCTGCTCGATTTAGGAGTCCAGCAGTGTATTTATGCTCGTACGTTACCAACCTTGTGGCTAATTAGGTGGCGTTATGTAGTTTCTGCCTACCTCCATGGGAAAAAGGTGTGAGTTTATGTATGTATTTATAACTTTAAAAATAGTTTCATTTATCTTTCCAGACGTTGATTCCAATAGTACTAAATTATCCTTTTTATGTGCACGTGTTTCTGTACCAATAAACCAACTTTTCTTTCTTTTACTTTAAAATCGATTTACATTTCATATTCAAATTCGGTTATATCAACATTCGACAATCATTTACCCTTTAACGACGCTCTTATACGATCGTGCGTTCAACTTTACAAAAATATTTTCGCGCCGATATCGCACTATCGTGACATGGCGTTTTCTCAGGGGGGGAGGGGGCGGGATTTTTTTTATTATTTTTCTAGGATGACTGGACATGGGTACTTAGAATATAAGATCGAAAACAAGCTACGCAAGACTTTTTTTTCCCGGTCTTAAAGGGATATGGAGGTATCGATTGGTCCCAAATTAGGCACAGCCAGCAATTTTCGTTAAATAATAAGAAGTTAGCTTTAATAATTTATTACCAAGTATTCTTTCATCAATAGTGTTTACCCTAGCCGAATCAGCTTGACAGTGCGAGGGGGTAGAGTGATACATTACGCGGGGATACGGGGGCGAAATTTGAACCGAGGCGAGGTATTACAAGCTCTTAAATAAAGATTAAATTTGATTTGATGAAAATACAACAATATTTTCAAGACTGCAGAAGTGATGACGCTAACAGGTGCTGTGACTGGCATTAGGGGTTTTTATGCGACAAAAACTATATTTGTAGAATCACACAAAATCAGTATTTCAATAATATCCTTAGCTTTGTCACAATTAGGTAAGAAAATTGTCCACAATGGGTTTATTTCGTGCATGGTTCCTTAATATCGATTCAAACAAAGGTGCGTGCGTCTCCACTGCAAAGTGTTCGTACCCGAACGTTCACCTCCATCAACGATCAATTTGACAAAAACGAAAAAAACCGGTAGGTAGTCTGTCTAGGGAATTAGGGAATTAGTGCGTCACTCGACTTGCTCGACTTCGCATGTGTTTATTTCGTTTACGATTCCGATAATTGTTGCATTTTCTTTCCACAATCTTAACAATCACGTTACAAGCCAAGTCGTCGCAAGTATTACCACACAAAACAAATCCAAATCAGTAAACAAATAGTTCAGTAAAAGAGCCAGGTCGTCGTTTTCACTGATTCACAATAAATAACAGCAATTATTGGAAACAGAAACGAAACGACATAAACACATGCAAAGTTGAGCAAGTCGAGTGACGCACTAAGTCCCTACTTCCCTAGACAGACTCCCTACTGTTTTTTTTTACATTTACTATCTCGCTCGCACTCGTTCAAATCATATCCTCTTTATAAAGGACAAAACACGGGTGGTGCGGGTGGTGCGCGCAGATAGCCAGTATGACGGTCACACTACTACATATTCCAAACCCATTACAGGCTAACCAATTTGTATTCGGTAAAATATTTTTTGAGCGAACTTTAGGCGTAAACTAGTTTTAAACAAGCTTTATTTAATTATTACTGACGTCTATTAACGATTTTATTTAAACCCCAATGATCAGGTATATTTAATGTAAATAAATATTTCAATATTGCACACTTTGTTGTTTAACCGAATTTCACTCCTTTTAAACACGAATAGCAATTACATTGGGTATTTACATTGGGTACAATAATAAATAATACCATTTTGAAATCGACTTTAAGCACGTATTTTTAAATTATTGGTCACTTGTGTTACAATACTTTTTTAGGGTTCCGTACCAAAATGGTAAAAAGGAACCCTTATGGTGCGACTCTAGTCTGTCTGTCACAGCTGGATATCTCAAGAACCTCTAATGCTATCAACTTGAAATTTGGAATAGTTTTAGATGGCATTTGCCCAACTATTTTGCAAATAAGAAAGAAATAAATATATATATATATATTTTCTATGCAACAGGGACTGAAAAGGGGTCTTAAAAATTCGAAGTGGGCTACTAGGGCATGTGGTGTAACATATGAAAGAGCGCTGTTTGCATATTCTCAATCATTTTTTCTTTTTATCTTAGGCCGCATAGTTTTCGACCTTTGATGAAAAATGTAAAAAAATACCCCCTCCCCCGCTTATCTCCGAAGTTTGCATAGAGAAAAATCTGAAATTATTCTGTGTGATAGAAGTATAAGTAAAGATAACTGGAAAAATAAAACGATGTCTCTAAATAGCACAGTTTTTTTTATATATATGTTGGTACGGAACCCTCGGTGCGCGAGCCCGACTCGCTCTTGATCGGTTTTTATTTTATGCTACGGTTGCTTAAACTTTGTCAAAATGAATTATTTTCATTAATTTGTGGTCGTGGTGTACATGAATGTAAAATAAGGTAACAAAAAACATCAATATTATTTTAAAACAAAAATATAACTTTGGTACTACTTGTTTTTTTTTTTTTTTGCTGAATGGCCATTAGTTCTACCATGACCCATTTCAAGGTTATCCATTCATTACTGGTCACCCTGTATATACAAAATATATGTAATAATTTTATTTAGGTACATTTACCATATAATTGTAGAGTGCAAAACTAAGGAAAAATAATACCAATCACAAAGATGTCAAAGAATAACACATGTTTGTTATAATGTAAGTGGATTTTGAGATATCTTCGGAAAAGTGGGTTTGAACAGTGATTATAATTTTTATTTAAATTTGATTGATTTGATTGTATATCATTAAAAAATGATATGATCAAATTGTGTAAAACAATTATGACAATATCAACATATTAATTGTTACTGCAATTAGTTTAATTAATGGATCTTTTAAATTACCATATTGCAAACGGTTTTAAGTACACTGAGGTTGCAGAAATGATTCGTTTAGTTTATTTTTTTATTAGTTCAAATACGAAGAAGATAATGTCCGAAGAATTATATCCAGTGTATGGTTTGTTATGAAATGGCGTAAAATTGGATGTGATAAAATTGCATCTGAGACTGACAACACAGTCATTCTAGGACATTCACTTCCTAGGACTGAGGTCATCCTAGGAAATGAATGTCCTAGAATGTTTGTCCAGTATGACTTAGATTAAAGAAATGGATGACTTCACCAAACGCAGGCTAATAAATGAAAAAAAAAACGGACGTTCTTGTCGGACCACGCACAATGAAGGGTTCCGTGGTTGGGATGAATTTATCTTTATTTATTTATCATAAGAACAAACTTAACATTGTAATTGAAAAAGATGTTCACACATACATTCCAACTGCAAATGTAAGTCTCTACGAACGATATTGAGAGATTTACTATGTTATTTTAAGACTTCTTGTAGATTTTCGTGTAGTCTATAGTATAGGTAGAGAACTATTTTCTGTATTTTTTTTTTTCATATGTGTACCAAATTTCAACTTAATCAGTCCATTAGATTCGGAGTAAATTGGCTGTGACAAACGGACAGACAGACAGACACACGAGTGATTTTATAAAGCTTCCGCTTTTTCTTTTGAGGTACGGAACCCTAAAAAAGATTATAATTATCTTGGACCCAAATATTTGACGAGTGGCATGCCACCCATATATGTCATCCTCATCAAAAATTTCTTATAACTTCGAAAAACAAATATGTAGTATATTTGTATTTCAAAGTAATATGAAATCATTACTTTGTAAGTAGACTGTGATTAAGGTAGCTTCAAGTAGCTATGATTCTCATACATGTACTTTTATGATTGCTATTCATGTTTCAGTAGTGTGAAATCCAGTTTAGAGTATGAGGGCTTTTGTGAGCTTGACATAAACTTTAAGGCCTAAAGATTACGTCAAGCTCACAAGAGCCTAAAGTTTAGGCCATTTACTTTGACCATGTCTCATGTTCATACCTCAGAATACAGTTGTTCTCTATTCTGAGGTTTATACAGAGTGGCGATTAGGTTATCACATTAATTGAAACTACATATTCAGGACATGACTGTGGTCCCCTGCGTTGAATTTTATTGCCGGTTATTATAAAAAAAATGCTATTCCATACATTTTGACCACGTAGGTATTGTACTTTTGTAGGAACCACTAGTTTTTTTTTTATAATAACCAACGAAAAATTTCAACGCAGTGGGTTCCAGAATCATGTACTGAATACGTGGTTTCAATCAATGTGATAACCTAATCGCCACTTTGTATATAGCCTTCATAAAGTATTTGCAAATGTTGACTATATTATAATCTTAGTTGAAGTACTGTAAATGTAAACAAATGGGTCAGTAAAAGGTACCTGTGGATACCAATTTGTAGTGTTTCGAATAAATTTTATGGATTCTTAAGTTGACTGCGTAGTGGCAGCCCGCGAAATTCAAATATTTCTTACGTTTTCACTGTCAGATTGAATGTTGATCAAAATATGATTAGCGACTATAACAAATATGTATTTACATAATTATAACTATAAGAATCATCAATACATATCTCTTAAGTTAGATTTGTACCACACGCTACAAAAGGACGCAGAGTTTTCATTATTTGAGAAAAGTTTTACAAATTAGTCAAGTATAGATTGTCATTTTTATAAAAGGTACAATAAAACTAATACTTTATTAAACGCGTTATTAGTTGCTCTAGATTTAGATTTTATCAATAAATTAATTTTAAATGTTCATTAAATATGTATTGTATTAATATATTGCTGAACGTATATTTTGCTTGTGCCTTTTTGCGATACGATTTGGCAGCTATTAGCACATGCGCAGTAGTAGATATGTTGAGCGCGCATGTATTTAAAATAAGCCCGTCATTATACTAATTTTATGCTTAGTTTGAAGTCGATCTGTGTAAATTTGCTAAAAACAGTGACGAATCACCCCGGAAAATGTTATTCAAGAAGCACAAAATGCCAACAACAGCCTCTTACCGCCTAAATCAAAAGAAAAATACCGTTTTTATATATATTTTTTTTATTTCCTCGCACAGTGCATAGTAAAACGTTGTATGATACATGAACGTAAGATGATTTTAAATCGCCTACTTTCCGCACTTGTGGCATAAATAACTATTACAGCTATCTGCGACGTTACCAGCTTTCTGATTGCGCAGTCTTAGTGTCAATAGTCTGTTATAGTTACTAATAAATACTAACAATTAAAGGTGGTAATACACATGCCTGTAGCTTGAACAAAACGATGCAGGTATGCCAATGTACCATACCATATATTGGCATGCAAGCTACTTGCATTGTTTTTAGATCTGGCGATCTGGCTGCCAGTACAGATCGCCAAAACGGGAGTTCACACGGCCGGAAATTGGTGTTTCAAAATGTCCATCGTTGCCTGAGCAGTGTGTATCGCTCCATTGTATTGTCAACTAATTTTCTATGATCTGTCTACAATATTAGTGTCAAATCGCAATGACACTATAAAGCAATTTGCAAAAAAAAAAATCATTCCCAATATGACATTACTTTAACCCGCCTTGTATCTGAATTTTATACATTAAGCACATAACATTACACAAAATAAACTGGGTTAGTTCTTTATTAAATCAGTTTTGCATGAGAATGTCAAATGAATACAGAGAACCTGAATTAGAAATGCAAAATAAAATCCTAATTACGGCGAAGATTATAACAACATTAGTTTAAGAAAGTACCACATTGTTTTATTAGAAATTAAACGCTTGAAATCGCGATTAGTTCAAGCTTTACAAGACTGTAAAAGTGTAAACTATTGATATTTAACCTATTTGAGTGTACGCACGTGTTTTGGTTCACTTTTATTATACCTACTCTGATTTTTAATTCGCGAGACTAAAATGACATAACATGACTAAAATGTTAAAATGACAAAAAAAAGTCGATCGCAGCTGTCATTTTCGTCTAGCAAATTAAAAATCAGAGCTCAATGTGTTAAAACGAGCATACAAAAAAACTTGTTTTATTTTTCTTGTTTTATATTCAGGGTTATCTGAAAGCGCTTGGAATGGCGCGTACAGCTGAGGTGAAACGAGATGCTCGTATTGGTGAGGCAGAAGCACAAGCAGAAGCCAAGATAAAGGAAGCTATGGCTGAGGAACAACAAATGGCCGCCAGATTCCTTAACGACACCGAAATTGCGAAAGCTCAGAGAGACTTCGAACTGAAAAAAGCCGCTTACGACGTTGAAGTACAAACGAAGAAGGTACGACCACAGTAATCATATAAAATGAAACTGATTAATATACTGACTGCGTCGTTGGTCTACTGGTCGCAAACGCTACTGCTGACCATAATGCTCAGGGATCGATTCTCAGGTCGGACAAAGTGCTGTTGGGTTTATCCATCTTATATTTCTCAATAGCAGTCCGGACTCTGGTATTGTGACCACCATGGCAATAGGCTCATTCCCTATTACATGGGACTTTAAGGGGAAGCGTTAGGGTAGCCCGCGAAATTCATTTTTTTTTTACGTTTTTAGCAATTTTTAAGGCAGTATTAAGTTGTATGTTAAACAAAGTATGATTCGCGGCCGTAACAAATATGTATTTACAGAATCATAATCAGTAGAATCAGTAATACAACTCCTTAAGTTAGTATAATCCTCAAATGTCCAGATTTCATGAAATAGTCATTCATTAGGATTACAGAGTTGTATTGAATACTTTAATGATTATAATTATGTAAATACATACTTGTTACGGCCGCGAACTACATTTTGATCAACGTACAACCTAATACTGACTTGTAAATTGCAAAAAACGTAAGAAAATTTGAATTTCGCGGGCTACCCTGACGCTTCCGCCTTAAACATAACTGGCGAAATGTGAGTGTACTTAGGGTACACCTCTGCCCAATCCTTCGGGGAATACAGGCGAGATGGTATCTTATAATTAATACAAAAATGTGATTGATTTATATGTAAATGTTTAGGCCGAGGCTGAAATGGCATACGAGCTCCAAGCAGCGAAAACTAAGCAGCGCATCAAGGAAGAACAGATGCAGATTTCTGTTGTGGAGCGCACTCAAGAAATCGCCGTACAAAAATGGGAAGTACAGCGTAAAGAAAGGGAATTAGACGCCACTGTACGCCGGTAAGCAAAATGTTTTAATCAAATCACTTAGAAACATTCTTAAAAGGTTCTTCTATGTGATCGTCTTTGAATAGATACCATTACATTTCGTCGGTTAGCTTTCGTTTGTAGGTGTACTACAACTTATAAGCCTCTGCCCACCCGTCGGGGATGCAGGCATGATGTTTTGTTGTTTAAATATACACAAACGTACGTTATTGTTTTGATGAAAGAGCCGTTGTGCGCTTTCTCAGTGGCTTTTCAAAGTAGCGACTTTGTTGGTACTGTGATCTAGATAATGACTAATTTTGGTGTTTGTAAGGATAAAACTTTCCTCTTTTTCCATTTTATTAGTTTCATATGGTTTTATTTCATTGCAATATTTATAGGGAAACTGTCAAAGTAATGTGTATCCTTCCTCAACATAAATACCTAATAAAGGTGTCAAGATTAGTAGGTATATACATATATGAAGAGAGAAAGCTTTTTGTTTTTATAATCTATTGACTAACTAACTACATGCAAACCTCCGTATGGATTACGGATACAAACTAAGATTGATTTTTGTAGGTATCGAATCTAATAACTAGTGCAGAAGAATATGCTGTGCGTTTTCACTCTTAGTAACAGAAATATTGAATGTATAGATGTGCCTCTACACTGTTTGTGCTGTAGCATGGTGCGAGTGACAGATGTCAGTATCGCATGGTCAGTGACATTATGCAATTCAAGGTTATCGATAACAACAAAATATGTCATCGATATATCTTACTATTATGAAATTAATTTTAAAATTATGTATTTAAGAGGCCCCCGGAGCATGCGTAGCTCATACAAACGAAATACCAAAATAATTTGTAAATCAAACATATTCTTAAGGTAGTGTGTATTTATTCCGATTGGATTACAGAATATCTAGGTTCCCAAACATATAGTGTTTTGAAAGGACACTGATTTGAAGACGAGATATGAGGAATTTCAAATTTCTACAGAAAACTATTTTTTCTCATATTTCATGTTTAAATCAATGTTCTTATTTAAAATATATTTGGGAACCTAGATATTCCGTAATCCAATCGGAATAAATACACTGCCTTTATATTAATTATGTTTGATTTACAAATTATTTGGGTATTTCGTTTGTATGAACTGCGCATGCTCCGGGGGCCTGTTAATACAAAACATTTAAAAATCACATTCAAGCACAACCGATATTTATAAAAAAGTTCACAGATCTCGTGCGACCTTCGGGGGTACATTGAAAATGGACTTAGGCAGGCTTTTCATTTTGTACGATGCTTAATCTAATAGATTATCTTAATAGATTTTGTATCGTCTTTGAAGTAATACAGCTCAAATGCACGAAGTAAAAAATCCGTAGGTAAAAAATACGCCATGCATTTTTGAACTTTAATGAAATATTCATAAGACTATTTTTGAAAGAAAATCTTTATTTGTTTAACACAACAACAACGAAGTGATATAAAATAGTTATGAACTTAGAAATAATAATTTTAGTCTCAAATTAGTAATTTGAAGTATTTTCAAAGTATCACAAAACAAAATTAATATTAAAAAATAATCAATTAACTTCACTATAAAATTTGTGTTGCATATGTATTTACAAATAAATACAAACAAATTTCACGATCAAACTCTTAAACACTCCCATAACAACTCGGCGACGCGACGCGACGCGCATATAAGGAGCGCACTCCCTGAAATTACGCCACACACAGGACACCCTCCTGCGTAGACTATTAGTGATACAGAGGTCCGGTATATTTTAAATGTAGCCGAACTCAATACTCCTAGGGCTGTTTTTCATTTTTTTGTATATCGCATTTAGTTTTTGAGTTAAAGTTGATTTTATGACAAAAGACCTTAAAAATTTGACTTTTCAATTTTTTTTTCACCACATTGTAGCCCTTGTAAATACGCGTCTTTTGAGACCTCAACCATTCATGTAGCCCTAAAACTCACGACACCAAGGCGATGTCACATTGAGCGAAAACGGGGGCTATACTGAAGCGATCGAAAAAACATTTTCAATGTTAAAATATGTTTTATTTTTCGTGGTAACATTTTTGCTATGTGGCTCGGTACGTCGGCGGCCATTTTGCGTCAGTACGAGTGCTATGTCTAACAACAAAAATTTAAAATACATACAGTAAACTTTTTTACCCGACTTCAAAAAAGGAGGAGGTTTCTCAAATCGACCGTATATATATATATTTAAAGTGTGTTCGCGGATAACTTCGTTATTCTTTATGAACCGATTTTGATGATTCTTTTTTTGTTAAAAAGGGTGGTCCCATATAAATTTTATTAACTTTGCTTGGATAGATTTTGAGTTAGCTTCAATAATGCGTATTTTTATTTAAGTGGTATTCGAATTTTTGTGTACCACAACTAAAAAGTGAAAAATAAAAACTTTTTAGCAAAACATAAAACTGACTTCCAAATTAAAACACTACAAAGTGAAAAATAACTTTAATTTCGGAAGTCGGTGTAAAAAAAACAAACGAAAATACAAAACCAAAGACACCGACCACCGAAATCAAAGTTATTTTTAACTTTGTAGTGTTTTAATTTGGAAGTCAGTTTTATTTTTGGCTAAAAAGTTTTCAATAAAGAAATATCTACTGCCCACCATAGCAATACATCCCATCCCTAAACATGTCTATACCGTTACGTTACACGCATAACACATTGTTTAATTTTTCTTTCAATTTGATTTTATTTGTAGACAATGACATTTTGGCAGGGTGAATTTATTTGATTTACTGATTCCGAGTATTTTAAGTATTTTACGACTATCATACTTAGGGTGCAAATAAAATATTCAATCATGATTGTATATCGTGGTAACGTTCGAGTGAAAAGGAACAGTTCGTCTCATGTCACCCGCACCATGCTACAGCGCAAACAGTATAGTTCCCACTGAGCTGTAAATGCAACAGGAGTTATACCGTTATGTTATCTCACAGGCCTGCAGAAGCTGAGAAGTTCAGGTTAGAGAAGTTGGCTGAAGCTCATAAATTAAAAACTGTGCTTGAAGCCGAAGCGGAGGCGGAAGCGGTCAAAGTGCGCGGAGAGGCGAGTATTCACGATTTACCATTTACTACATTTGTCCCCATATGCAAAATACGCGCATTGACGTGGAGTTGCGGATACCAGCCCGTTTTACCTATTACCTACTACATTTGTCTCTAAGGGTCAGTCTGCACCAAGCGGAAAAATACTCGCGGATGGTCTTGCACTTTTAAATTTCACTGAATAAGAACTATAAGTAAGTATAAAATTCGACGGCGACTTCACGATTGATAAAAATCGCTTGAGGTTTGCGTCGAATTTTATACTTTAAATCAATATTGATACAGTTACTTACTCAGTGAAATTTAAATAGTGCTCGAGTATCCGCGAAGATTTGCCTTTTTGATGGAAACTAACCCTAACAGTTAGAGCAGTTTCACTAGAGTTTGACCAAGACCGCTGTACCGCGCCTTAGGAATGCGCGGCGAGGCGGGGTGCAGCGCTGGCAAATGAGCGATGGGACGCCGTGAGCGTTGAGCGAATGAGCGGCCTTCACTGCCCCCCGTCTCGCCGCGCACATACCTACGGCGCGGTATAGCGGTCTTGGTCAAACTATAGCTGTATGTTTCCCCTGTATACATAAAAATGAAAGCTGCGCATCGTTGTTGCTGCAACATGATCCGACACCACAAAAACATGTTCTGATACTGATGCTTGCACTACTTTTTTATGCAAAACCATGAATTCGAGGTGATACAAACATCACTTGGAGATTGTATGAAAATATTTGAATGTTCATTAAATGCACTGGATCAAATTGCGTGTTCCTATACTCCTAGATATGCATGGAAGTATGAACACATCGACTAAATAAGACTTCAAAGTATAATAATTTATGGGTAATAATTTTTACAACTCATAGTTAAACATTATGATCAGTTGAAAAAATTAACGGGCAGTCATTTTGTTTACGGCGGTTGGTAGATTAGTGTGCCAGTACTGCCAGTAAAACATGAACAGTAATAAAAAGAAAATTGGTCGGTTATTTCATCCTGCAATGTCAATACAAAAATACTCGAGTAGTGTAATCAATTAATGGCTAGTAAATATGTTAGAATGGGAATTTAGATAAATAATTTGGCATTTCATCTTAAGTTTGCAACTGCTACCAACCACGCGTGTGCCGAATTGTTCGCAGTAACTATGGCGTGTTAGGTACCCCGACCAAATGGGTTATGTTAGGTAAGAACTGTAAATAATCGCGCACGAGCCGAGCAAGTGCTACTTCCAAGTTAAATTTCTTGCCGACTAACGGCCAGACCCAATTCTTATCTATTACCAGTTTTGGCATACTGTCCCAATAATCTACCAGAGATTAAGGAATCTTACCGGCCCGCGCTATCTGTTGATGGGAGGGTCTATCGCTTACTACGTATAGCTATTTGTGTGAATAAGCAAAACTATGCGTCTCAATAACGTATTAACAGCTATTTGTTTGACAGAACCGTTACTAAAGATGACAAATTGGTCTATTCCCCGAATTGCAGGGACAAACGTATGTATTTTGCAGCTTGCAAAGCATTGTTTACTCATAAAAAAAAAACCGGCCTAGTGCGTGAAGGGTTCCATAACTGGGATAATATTTACTTTATAGTTAAAAATATGTTCTCCCATACATCTATATTATACTAAATACTTATATTGCATTCCACATCTTAGTTGGTAAACTTATAATTAGATAATGTGGACCCTGTCGGGCACAGCAAAATAAGTGAGTTAGGAGAGAGGAAGCAATTGTTACTTATCTATCTTATTGTTGCAGAGGCAACAATGTCCAAAAACGATTAAATTCCAAAAACGCTTCGGAGACACGATTGTACAAAACGAATTATGGATATAAGTGTTTAACTTATTGCTAAAGTGCCCACTTGACAAAACATAAAACAGTGGATAAGCTATAGTTACCGTAAACAAACAGGGTGACGAAAGATATAGGTGGCCGGTTAATTGTGCCTGTGAGTGTATGTATTTATATACAGAATTATAATCATTAGAATCAGCAATACAATTCCTTAAGTTAGAATTGGCCTCAAATGTCATGATTGCATGAAATAGTCATTCAATAGGGTAATATGAACTAGAGAATTGTATTGATGATTTTAATGATTATAGTTCTATAAATACATATTTGTTACGGTCGCGAATCATATTCAAATCAATATACAATACAACCTGATACTGACCTGCAAATTGCAAAAAACGTAAGAAACTTTGAATTCCGCGGGCTACCTTGGCGTTTTCTCCTTAAGGTGGACCATACAGTCTGCTCTTGGCCATTTTCCCGCCAGATGGCGCTGAAGTTAAAATTTTTAGTTTATTTTGTTTTCTGTGTAATTGGAACATTAGAAAGTCGTAGCAGTTTACGCGACACTCGGACATTACACTTTATTGAACTTGGTCATAATATTGCCTCGAAATCCACACAATTCGACACATAAGTATAGACTAAAATCTGCCATTGAATACAAGTCGTTTACACACACAGACGTAAGCGAGTACTTCCCTATGTTTACAAAGATAGACCACTAGGTGGTGTGTATTTAAAAAAAATGCGTCGCGTGCTACGATTTATCATATTATAACGAAGATACTACCTATCATGCCGCAGGTCGTGGGTTCGATTCCCATCCAGGACAAACATTCGTGTGCATGAACATGTCTGTTTGTTCTGAGTCTGGGTGTAATTATCTATATAAGTATGTATTTACAAAAAAAAAAGTAGTGTATGTAGTATATCAGTTATCTGGTTTCCATAGTACAAACTCTGCTTAGTTTGGTATCAGATGACCGTGTGCGAAAAATGTCCCAGGATATTATTATTATTTTTTAAACTTATTTTATTACATTTTTAAATATTTTTATAAAAACATAAAAAAAAACAATAAAAAAATAAAAAATAGTGATCCGCCGGTAGCGGGTGCAGGGTTCAAGCTTACCGGTGGTTAGGGCCCCAGAGACAGGAACCTCCTCAGAATACGCGCCGTATCAAGGAGGACTGCCTTTTGAATCACGCCCTTCACCCAGCCACCCAACGAGAGCCTCTTGAGATTTTGGTCGAGGCTCTTAGCGATAAGGCCATTGACCGTAACGACTATCGGCACAATTATTGCCGAGTCCACATTCCACATAGCGACAACCTCGTGGGCTAAGTCGAGATACTTCAATTGTTTCTCCTTCTCAGCCTTCACGAGGTTCTCGTCATGCGGGATAGTGACATCGATTATCATTGTGCGGCGCACTGATCGGTCTATTACCACTATGTCAGGCTTATTGGCTACAATAGGCCTGTCAGTGATAATAGATTGATCCCAGTATAAAGTGACATGGTCATTCTCGAGACCTGGGTCGGGCACATACCTGTAATAAGGTACCTCAGAGTCCACAAGGCCGTATTTCAGAGCAAGTTGCTGATGGATAATCCTGGCCACTTGGTTATGCTTGTGCAAATACTCGCCGTTAGCCAAACGAGAACACCCAGAGGTAATAATTATGTCTGATAGACTCACCGGGACAATTATTATTATTATAAGAAGCATGTGTGGTGTGACTACTGTGCGTAGTACTCGCAACCGGCGTGCTTGTAGACAGTATGTAAGGATCGTAGTAGGTGGCGTTCTGCAGTTTCTGCCTACCACCCCCATGGGAAGAAGGCGTGAGTGATTTAAGATGGAAAATAAAAGTCATTTATATAAAATCAAGTCTTTTATTTTTAATATACAAAGATAATAAATAAATAATAACTTAATCCCGACATTTATTTAGAATGAAGAAATAAAGAAGTTTTTTTTATAATAAGGTTGTTTTTAAAGGTATGTTGGTTCTAACGAAACGCACGTCAGGGAAAAGTATAGAACCATATTATTATATTACTATTGTCTTCGTTGGATAGATAGCCTTTATCGATGATTGTGAGACCACATTCAGGATAGATAGAATTATACTACCTTCAATAGCGATCTGTCTTTTACTGAAAAAAGGTTATTGGGTTCGGCGGTAATTCCGATTTTTAACTGCCCACACGTAACTGCCCGTAAAACCATTTTACTGCTTAATATTTATTTAATTACCTATTTAAATATTTTTTACGACTTTTTTTATTTTACTGCTCAGATTTTATTACTGAACTTGTTAATGAACATGCATTCTGTAATTTTTTATTTACCAAAACTACAATAAACAAATGTCGCTTTAAATGAGTGCCTTTTCTATTAATTAAATGTTTCCTTAACTGGTTTGAATTGCTCTAGTGCCTTTGCGATTATGGCATGTAAGGCTGTATTACATTGTAATGTTTGTACTGTAGGCGGAGGCGTACGCTATCAAGGCAAAGGCGGTCGCTGATGCGGAACAAATGGCCAAGAAGGCAGAGGCGTGGAAAGAGTACGGATCGGCTGCGATGGTCGACATGATGCTGGAGACTTTACCTAAGGTAACTGACGTCATTATGACGTTGCTTTTTATTTTTCTTATATCACTATTATCAAATTTTAGTAACAACCACTGTACGGCGAATTTGCTCTTATAAAGTTTACCGTGTTGGCGAGTTGCTGATTGGTTTGTAGAAGTCGGAGAGCATTCAATCAGTCTGCGAAACCTACGTCTAACTACTTGGACACAGTCCTTTCCAATGTTACATCATTTCTCCCACAAAGGTTAACTGGGAACCGATTATACGTAAATGCTTGGAAATTACAACAGTAAAAAATATTTCGAAGATACTTCCCATGAGTCTTTAAAAAGGTCTACGTAAAAGAGATAAAAAACGGTGTCTTCATTCACGTTTGATATGGTTTAGGTTGCTGCGGAAGTGGCGGCTCCGTTGTCGCAAGCTCGCAAGGTGACGATGGTGTCGTGCGGCGGAGGCGAGGTGGGCGCCGCCAAGCTGACCGGCGAGGTCCTCAGCATCGTGCAGTGCATCCCGGAACTCGTCAAGGGAGTTACAGGAGTCGATATCTCCAAGGTCAGTAACGCAGCATTCAATCTCCGATAGGAACTTAATTAACGGCGAATATAGAACTAACGTCAAGAAAAGTAAAGTGAGCTGTTGATAGTGTCAATCCCTAGCATCGGGTGGAATGACAACACACTTCACCTAACTTTTCACGGTGAGTTTTTAACAGAATAGATCAGCAGGTCACTGGACCTTCCTTGCCACCTTCCGCCATTCACGTTCATTTAGAGCTATGTTGAACTGTAACACGCTTTAACACTAATTGATCCAGCTGTTTTACCTTGCAAATTTGTATGTCACAATTTTAATAGCATTTTCGTAGCTCATCTTATCGTTCAGAGGGGAGTATTTCGCGATCGTCGTAAGCAGGAATGTCCATGCGAATCTCGTAGCCGAGAATTTACAACCAAGCGAGAAACAAAAAGAAAAACTCGCCTATGTAATTAGAGAAAAGTCGGGCGATTTAACCGAACTGTGAGTTGACAACATAAAACACGATAAGGACTTGTTTACACCAACATCCAATTTTAACAGGCGCAGGCGATTTTCGCCTTTAGATATGCAAGTATCGTACATACTGACGAGTCAACTTTTTCTTCGGTTATCGGTTATTGGAGGAGAGAAACTCCCGAGTATACAAGAGCAATTATGTTAACGAAGGAACGAAGGAAAGCAAGCTGTAACGTTACTGTGGTGAACATATTGTGTGCGTGGCCTTGCATAGTTTATGTGACACTCAAACATGGGGCTACTATGGCATGGCATATTTTTATTTTTTAGGCCGCAAAGTTATTGACTTCTATGTCATAGAAGTGAACGTAAAGATTACAGGAAAAATAAAACGATGTCTCTAGCACACTTTTTTTAAATATATGATGGTACGGAACCCTCGGTGTGCGAGTCCGACTCGTTCTTGACGGTTTTTTTTAATTACTTGGGTCACAAATTATTTGTAGCCGATGAAGACAAATAAGTACAGTCACGAACCGGGATTGTTGTGAAATTTGACATGTGACATTTCAATAACGAAAAACGGGCGGCATTCGTGTAACACAACCAAGTTAAGATGATAAGCTAGTGGCTCAACAATCCCGGTTCGTGTCTGTACCTGAAACAAATTTTAATATTAGGGAGACTGGTAATTAGTGACCGATATTAAACACATGATTGTACTCATGATAACAAACAACTTTTACTATGGGACCAACCTGAAATCGCGAAAAAAAATATCGGCTGTTCCTTACACGTTATGTTCGCATAATTCGTCAAAATATAGGAAGCAGCTCATTTTTTTTTCGTGATTTGGGGTTTTGGTCCCATAGTAAAAGTTGTTTGTTATCATGAGTACAATCATGTTTATTATATTATAATCAAACCGATTAAGAGCGTTTATTCCGCGCAGGCTGGCAACGTCGCATTTCTACAGGTTTTTCTTGATTATTTTAATACATTTAAATTAAATTACATTTTTTCTTAATACGACGCTGCCAGCCCGCGCGGATTAAACGCTCTTAAATTAAAAACATCGTAATAATAATCAATTTCGAATTATTAAAGTACTCCAAAAAGTCATAAAATATGTTTATATATTCATCAGTTTTCTGATTATTTCTTGTAAGGTTGCTTTGATAGTCTAATCTAAATATTACGTTGAACAGAGCACAATAATCCAAAAAACTTGCAAGTGCTATAACTAAAAAAAGTGTATTATTAAAAAAAAAATGTTTTTAAATACAAGCTTTTATTAGTCTGGATATCATCTAGGACCAAAGTCCTTGTCAAGACAAATCAAATGAGCCCTAACTCGATAGGGTTGCATCGTTTTATTACTGAGTTCCCATGGCCACCTTCCGGCTCCATCATCTGATGAGCTCCATGACATAATAATATTGCATTGTCATCTGATTTACATCTGCATGTAAAATTGCAACTCAATCGGAAACCGGAAAGTGGGTCAAATTTAACTTGCAAGATTCGATTACAAACATCGGGACAGGTGAAAGTAAATAAAAGCTTGAATGAATGAATGAATGAAATGCACCGACCCCAGCGTGGTTTGACCAGACTCGATTAATCGAATGAACCCAAAGATTCACACTAGCCCCTGTTGCCTCATGTTACATGGTGCAACAGAGACCATTGCATATCAAGGAGTAGACCGGGGGGCGCGATAATGGTAGGGTAGACAGGCCCTTAGGATATGGAGGGGATAAAGAGCCTACCGAGTATGCACCCTTGAGCAAGCATTGGAATAGTGGAGAGACGGGTGATATAATTATGGATGGGCTCTTTTTACGACGTCGCCGCCAGATTGCTCCTAGTCCAGCTTCCCCGGTGAATTTTTTGACGGTTAAACTGCGTTTTCGACTTTATTTATGTCACTGCTATGCTGTATTACACGTTGCTGTTTCCAATTTCTTCGTCTGAGGTCTCACTGCTATCCGTTTCCGGTTTCTTTTTGATCTTATTTCTTTCTTCAGCCATGTCCACCCAAAAGCTGTTTTCATTATTGAAGTAGATCAAGTCTTGCTGTAGGTTGTCCTCCCATGTGTAAATAGGGCGGCCGACTTTTTTGGTTTTAGCCTTATACTTCATTGCGGCATGTAACAGATGCGGTTCGCGACGCCTGTGGACATGTGCGAGATAGCACATCCTGTGGTTCTTGATGCGTTTGGTTACGGTTTTTCCCTCTAGGATTTCATGCATTTTCTTTTGTCTTGGCTTATTCCTTGCGTGGTTAATCAAGTCTCTCATGATAACTCTTTCATATCTTCTCGGTCTTGATCTGTTAGTTTTAGTGAGTGCCGATACTTTCAAACCGTGTGTCATACAAGGTACGATCACTATTTGATACATGAGTCTGGCTAATTTCCAGTCCATCTTTGAGTTTATTATGAATGGTACTAGAGATTAAGCGTTTCTAGTGGCCTGTTCACAACGTTTTTTAATAGTGCTTTTCCTCCTTAAAGCAGATGTTATGTAAGTGCCTAGATATTTAATTTCATCAACTGTAGTTAATTTTATCCCATTAATGGATACGCAGGTCGTTTTCTCTGAGGCTATGGGATCCCTAATTAATATTTTTGTTTTTGTTTCATTTATTTGGAGACCGACACTAGCTAGTAGGGGTTTAATATGGAATACGATACCTTCTAGCCCTTTTAGGTCGTCAGTAATGAAGATAAGGTCGTCCGCGAATGATAGTACTAGGGGGAGATTGATTTCATGGTCTTGATCTAGTATAATTAGTTGTGTTTCATCTTCAGGTGTTCTAAGGACATCATCCATTATCAATGTAAAGAGACGAGAGGATAGAGGGCAACCTTGTTTTACACCCTTCCCTTTAATGATCCAGCTGCTTTGCTGACCATACCATTTGATGTATTCGTTCATTCATGCAAACCTTGATTATCCTGTTGGCTAGTGACTTGTTGGTCCTTTTTGTTAAAATATCCCGTAGTGCGTTGAGGTCTACATTATCAAAAGCTTTTTCTATGTCGAGAGCGAGTACATAAATCCTTGTACCGGCACGCCATTCTTCGTCCAATACCCTCTTGAGTGTAAAGATGTGATCATCTGTTGACCGATTGTTTAAAAAGGCAGCTTGGTAATTGCCCAATTCTTTTATTGTTTCATCTAATTTCTTTAGTAAGTAGGAAGCATAAATTCTGTAACCTGTATTGCAAATCGATATGCGGCGATAGTCGTTAGAGTCTTTAGGATTATTATTTTTCGGAATTGGTACCTGTACTGTCTCTAACCACGTGCTAGGTGCTTCGTTCTGGATCCAGGCTTTGTTCATATGTTTGGTGACCGCTTCCTGTAATATTCGGGGCATCGCTTTGTAAAGCTTGATCACCACTTGGTCTGTACCTGGAGCTGTCCCGTTTCTCATGTTGTTAATTATTCACATTACATCATCCACAGTGGGTCCTATGTTTTGGGCGTCGGTTATTGCCTTTTTTATGCTAATCGTTGGTACAGCTGCGCCCTCGGAATTTTTTAGGATTTTCTCCCATGTGGACATCGGAATGTATGCGTTTCTTTTACGTCGTTTTGTTTGTTGTTTGTTTTTCCTGTAGAATAAGTACAGTACCTGCATGCGTTTTGAAGGGTGTTTTTCCCCCAGTCCATTGAAGAAGGCCCTGCATGCTTTTTGCTCTTCTTGGTATTTAACTTTTTGAAGTGTAGCCTGACATTCTTTTACATGATTACGTCTATTGTGGTTAACTGGTTGCCTTCTTTGTAAAAATTTAGCCTTTTGAAGGTTAGCAAGAGCTAATCGGTGGTCCCTGGAGTGAAACGACTGGAAGATCAGAGTTTCCTGAGCAGCCGCTTTTAATAGTCCAGTTATAGTATTCCATAGTAATTCGATGTTTATGTCCGTTGGATTGATACCTATATTTTCTAGTTTTTTGATTATGCAATCTTGGTATTTTGTTTTGGTGGATTTGCTATTTAGAGCGGTGTAATAGCACTGTTTATAGTTGAACTGTTTGGCCTCGTCGATTGTTGTCTCCTTCGCATCTAGCGTTTGACTTTGTGCCTTATGTTTGGAGGTTTGATTTTTGTTTACTATTTGATTTGTTTTTAACTGCCCCCAGATTATTTTGTGGTCGGAGGTGCCCCTAGCGGCCCATTCCCCTTTAATAAATTGGAAGAGTTTTACTGTTGCCTGCGGCGTAATAATGTGATCTAATTGAGATTTCTGATTGCCCTTTGACCATGTTATCCGGCATGATGACCTAGCTTTGTTGTTTCTATTTGCAGTTTTTCCCTATTGGCTATGTCCATTAACATTTCCCCGTTGTAGTTGGAAAAGTCATGATGGAGATTTTAGTGAATGAGCCCTTTGCGTTGAAATCTTAGCATATCTTGTCGACCGATATGGGCGTTAAAGTCACCTAGTATTACTAGCATCCATTTCCTTGGCTTTTGTCTAATCAGGTTTAATAACCCCGTAAAAGATCTGGTTGCTTTATAGGTGCAACTATTGACGTGAGAGTTGATTATATAAAGATGATCAGGCTTGTCACTTCCCATACTTACTATAAGAGTAAATGACATCGCGTCGGTATCCTTTTTCTTGTTTTTTATTTTTTATAGCAATTTGGGCGTCTTTTCTGATTAAAATTGCAAGCCCCCGGTGTGCTTTACCCGCGGCTGCATATGAATGCCATTCGTAGTGTATGGAGTTGTAAGTTCCTTCATTCATCCCGGTTTCTTGAAGGCAGGCTACGGGCTATGCCCCTATGTGTAAGTTCAAAGTCTATTTTATCTTTTTTGCCAGGTTTGGAAGCCCCGCGGGCGTTCCAGGTTGCAATACGCAAGTCAGGGCAAATGTACAGTCAACGGCTTTTGTGCATCAACCCCATAAAGGCGAAAGTGAAAGTAAATAAAAGCTTGTAAAAAAACTCAACCTGGACCCCAAACTATCTCGGGGTCGTTGTTGCAAATAATTCGCATATTGTGGATAACATCTGGAAATAATCTTAATAACTACTTTCAACGACCCCTTCCCTGTTATATGCAAATAAAAAACGAGTGAGCCTTACAGTTGTCGCATAATACTACGATCTGTAATATCATGTCTGACATCTGTTCGGGTTGATATTGATACCATCTGTCGGTCAACTCTAGCACCACGCGCGCTTATTCGACAAATCAAATAGCCCGCGCTTCCCCGGCTTCCTGTTACACACTTCCGTCCCTTTTCACGAATTGTACACAGATTGCAGGAAAGCGAGAGGAAAGATTCACACATAAAAATCATTGTTATTAATTATGTTACTCTTATGGGCTATAAGTTGAATAATAAAACGGTTATCGCGCTAAGGTCATATTTGGAAACGAACTTGCGTATCACAGTCACCTATGACATTTTCATATTGATATTGAGAGACTTGATCTAGAATAATATTCAGTAAGATAACTAAGTATTTTAATAAATAGGTCCGATCTCGTAATAAAGACGCGATAGGTAATCATGGCTAAATATTTATATTTAGCTACTTTTTATTTTTCCGATTTAATATAATGAAACCGAAGCGAATACTTACATTAAACTGTAACGTTGGATTATCACGGGTAGAAGCTTCAGCATAATAAAAAAAACCGGCCAAGTGCGTGTCGGACTACGCACAATGAAGGGTTCCGTAGTTGGGATGAATTTATCCCAAAAACAAACTTAACATTGTAGTTGAAAAACATGTTCTCCCATACATTCCATCTGCAAATGTAACTTTGTACATACAATATTGAGAGATTTACCATGTTATTTTAAGACAGGAGACTTCTAAGTTTTCCTGTAATCAATAGGTATAGAATTATTTTTTGTATTTTCTGGTCAACTTTCGTCTATTTTTTTAAATAACTTTAAAAGTTTAAAAGTATTAAAACAAAATTGAGAACCTCGCAGGAAGTCCTTTCATTTGATATGTCACACAGTACAGTTTCAAAACTCTTTTTTTTTCTTATTTGCACCCCAAAATTAACCCCCCGTATTCAAAATTCATTTCGGTTCCGTTTTTTCCTTTTGAGGTACGGAACCCTGAAAACATTTTTTTAATGGCATAATACAGTCCACATCGTTGATACATCTATATACGAATAATAATGCTGAAGAGTTTGTTTAAACGCGCTATTCTCGAACTGCTATCCCGAGTTCAAAAATCCTTTTTGTATTTGATAACCCAATTCTTGAGGAAGGTTATAGGCTTTTTAACATCACGCTATGATCCTTAGGAGCCGATCAAAAAGATGAAAGTCAGAAAGAACGCAAAGCGAAAATAAAGGCGCGGGTGGGCGATGCGATGCGACGCGGTGGCTCGGGGAACAAGAAATTTCACGCGGGCAAAGTCGCGGACAGAAGCTAGTAACCTAATAATCATTGACAATGTATTAATAAAATAACTAATATAGAATGCCTACCTCACTAGTCGGGCTTAAGGCGATATGTAAAAAGCTTACTGACCGGTAATAAGAAAGTGACAGAGTCAATTACATCCACATGCGAAAAAAAGAGAGCGCAACAATGCGCTGGAACCAAAATAAAAGCGCCAAACCAAATAAAAATTGTTTAAAAATAAATTAAGCTATCTATCAAAAATATGTTCAGAGTTTTCAATTACCTAATACGCACATTTTGAATGCAATTTTGCAATGAAATTGCTTAGGATTTTACAATTACAGAAAAAAATATAAAAAGGTAGAGGTAATTTCGGAATTAAATTCTATCGAAGAAATTTAACCCAATCGTGTTTTCCTTCAGTCAGAGTATTGATCAAATACTCAATAAACATATATCCAAAAATTAAATCTATTCATTCTGTAATGATGAAATAAATGGTTACGAAAAAGCCCCCAACTTATTTTGGTATCGCCTTAAAACAGTAGGATTTTACCTTAACCGCTAATTAGATCAAGATTGTACGCTTGAGATTAAATAATAGAATCACTAGCTTTTGCCCGTGGCTTTGGCCACGTGGAGCTCGTCAATTATCCCACGGGAACGTATTACCGGGATAAAAAGTGTCCTATCTTAGGACCCGGGTCATGGTCTATCTGTGTGCTGAATTTCATCAAAATGCGTTAAAGCGTAAAAAAGGTAACAGACAGACAGTGCTTCTTTCGCATTTATTTATAATTACTACCTGCGTGAAATTTCTTGTTTCCCGACCCACCGCGTAGTACTCGTAATAGCGTGGGTGGGTGGGTACCCACGCTATTACTTCGTTTTCGCTTAGAGCTTTTTCTCGTTTTGCTTGGCTCCTAAGGGTCGTGCGTGATGTTAAAAATGCCTATAACCTTCCTCAAGAATTGGGCTATCAAAAGAAAAAATAATTTTTCCATTCCGATTGCTATTTCCAGCGATTAGCGCGTTCAAACAAACTTTTCTGCTTTATTATGCAGGGTGTCCACTTCTACTTTGAGACCAAATCTGAAACCTGTGAAAAAAAACAGCTGTTCCTAAAATTTATGTTCGCATAACTCGTCAAAATATAGGGAACAGCTGATTTTTTCCGCGATTTCAGGTTTGGTCCCATAGTAAAAGCTGTTTCTAAGGATGAGTACAAAGACCGCTTAAGAGATTATCCATTAATAATTACGGGTCATCCTGTATTAGTATTAATTGACGAATGGAAGTATGTATTGTTTCTACATTACGTATTGGGTGACGCAATGTTTTGTAATACCTACCCATAATGAAATTTGCGTTGTTGTTTCCTGTCGCTACTGTTATCAATTTATTTATTCTCCCAGCATAATTAACTCCCAAGTGAGGTATCATGTCTACATAGTTTAACATTAGCATATTGATAACTAGGCCCGTGCATACCTAAACGAGGTGAAAGAGAATCTGTAATATAATACGGCCTGCGGGGTAATTGCGTAACGTAACACACATAAAATGACAATTGATTGATCGCAATGGGTTTCATTTTGACGTTCATTGTGTTGTTAACGTTGTTGAGCATACGAAGTTTTCAAACCTATGAAGCAATGGATTAGCAATATCCTTCAAAACTCGGATTCCGATTGAGTGTGTTACGCAATTAGGGCTGCCGATATTGTTATCTAATTAGTATCACGTCCAGTCTTATCTCACTGACATTTATATATATACCTACATCTTCAGTGAAAAATACGTCTATTTTTATTACTATGGTTTTATATCGTATCTTGGTTATACTTAATCCCTCAGTGCTGAAGATCATGAATACGTGATCCATCTCGTTGATGTCACGTCGTTTCTTAATTTGTATAGGTACACGTCTCTATTACTTACACCTCATCTATTTTGTCTACACAATGAATGACTGTTGATTGTTATGGATTAGTGTTAGTTTAATGACGCGATATGCTTAACACTTTGCTGGTATGTAACGCTTTGCTTGACTAACGTGTCGTTGTCGATGTGGTGTTGGGGCAGGCTGTGCTGGAACCGCCCACGTTACCGACGCCGACCGCGCGCGGCGACTCAGCGAGAAAGCAGCGATAACTGGCGAACTTATATTAAGACAACTACCTAATGCTCATGGAGGTGAGACCATCTTTTCTATTGCTGCATCCATCACACGAATGATGCATTCTTGGCGCTATGGCTTTATGTGTACGTGAAGTTGGTTTATACCCGTTGTCCCCGTCCGTTTTGTTTTTATTTATTTATTATATATTAAACAGGGCGGCCTACGGGGACATCGAGAAAACACCGTAAAGCTGCATGTACCTATGCAGTATGTTGCAGTCATCATTCTCATTTTTTTTTTCTAAAATGTACTTTTTCTTTCTTTTTCTAATGCACGTAATCTAGTTTAAGTTCTTTTATCATAATTTTATTTAAGAAACAATAATTTCTCTTTCATCATATCTTTTTTTTTTTTTTTTCTGTATCCGATGTCATTCGATTATTGTTCGTGCATAAACGCATAGTCTACATAAGTAGGTACTTGATACGATTCGTAATATAATCTACCAACCTATGAATTGCCGTTTATAGAACACTAATCGTAATTTTGACTTGTTCTTAGCAGATTTATTTTTCATGTATTTCCAGCATTATGAAATAAGATAATAGACTAGACTCGTGCGATAATTGAAAAAGAAATGAAGTTAATTTCATAGTCGGTGTTCCGTATCGATTCGATATTAACTTTGATTATGTATCGGACCGTGCAAAAATGTACCTACTTTTATTTCAATAGCTGTAGATATTGTTTGAGTGTAGTGTAAAAATGTTTAGTTAAAATATTATGAAGACACCAATCAAAGTTTTATAGGTACTTATTTTTTATTCAGATTACCTCTGTTTCAACGTTTCTTCAAATTGGATCGGTATTTCAAAACGGTAACGTTGACCCCGCGTCCTAACCAAAGGGACTGATCGCGCGAATATGCGATCGTCGCGTACATAATAAATGTCACTCATTTGTTCAGAAAACCGAAAAGCACCCTCTGTCGGCGCGACCTGATGTTCCTGCTCGCCGAACAAAATAACGCGGCGTGTGCGTGTTCGCGCGGCTTTCGTTTTGGTTAGGACACGGCCTGATACTGCCTTTTATACATAGAATACCTAATACAAAACATAATTGACTGTCAGTAATTTTATATTGCTTTTAAGTACTTACTATCTTAATTAGAGAATGTTTAACAAACAATGTACCGAGACAACCGTTTGTTTGAGTAAAATATAAAACGGAACCAATCAATAATTAAGAAGAAGCCTAACAAACGGCGATTAATTATGCTCGCTGTATTGTTTGCAATGGCATGACAAAATTATTGAAGGAGTCGGTATTTCGTTTTCAATATTGCAATGATTCAATTAATCCTTCAGTTAATTGTTTCAGTTACCTACTAACCTATTTAACATTAAAGGTATTTAAAATCAAAGCAATTTTACTAACGTTTTGAATTTTTTACAGGGTGTTCGCGCACTTTAAAAGCTGCTTACTACGTATACCTACCTGCCTGCGTTTATTTTTATTCAAAATATTAAAATAAGATTGATAATCAATAAATTTTATTCGACCTAAGTGCCACTTGGAATATTGTTCTAAATAGATACCAAAGCAAAATTATAAGCTCGTATTTAACTTTCATACTAATTGTTATACAGGAAGATTTTTTAATCCCCAATTGTCGTCAATGTTGTTCAAAAAAAGTGTACTATGTGGATACCACCTGCGGATACACATCCTCGCTGCACCCACACACAGGTCTCCCATTTCTCTCATTCAGCATTGTAAGTACACGTTTAACTTCATAACCTCGCTGAATTCATAATACATTCGAGGAAAATATTTTGTTGGAAAATTTTATCCAGGTACTTCCCTATTTTTAGTACCTGATGTCTAGAAAATACTTGTATGGTGATTAAAAAATCATCCTGTATTGTTTTTAACTAAAAAAATGAGAAAATATACCTACGTCCTACTCCATACAGTTTTTTGTCTAGAATATTACAGGATCTTTTTTGTGACATGATCCTAACCTTACTCTACCACAAAAACGTTTTACCGTTACATCGAACTGAAATGAGAACATTTCATATAGCAACCCCTAAAACAAAATAGAACTCGTCATGCTGAAATGACGCGCTCTATTACCGTATTTACAGTACTGTAGGTACGTATATGACCAAGATTATGTCTGGACTTTATAAGAGACTGTGACCTCTGAGTTTGTTTCGGCCTTTCTTCTCAGAGTAGTCAGACAGGAAACGCCGACCTCATCTAGTTTAAAAAAAAAAAAATGATTGACTTGTAAAAGTGTTTGTACAAACCTACTTACAGAAATAAAAATCATTTATCATTTATGCTAATTTAAGTAGTGAGGCGTGTCATTTCAGCTTTGACGAGGTCTACGTTTTCTCCATTTTTCTATTCTGAGTTGGAATGTACCTTTTGTTAGCCTGCCTAATTTCAGAGTCCGTCCATACTATTATTTATGTCATAGGAATGACGTCAAATAAACAGCTTCATATATTTTGGCATCGCGGTCCGACCTTTTGAAAAGTTTTGAGTCTAGAGATGGGCCACAGATGATTGACAATGAGACATGAAGACGTTTACGGATTTATTACTAAAATAGTAATGATGCTAATGACATGGATGGTATTCTCAAATTAGTAATATGCAGCGCGAAACAATAATGTCACATGAAGGTATTTCGGCTCAAAACTTTTCAGCCCCCCTGGTAATAGAACATTATGGTTGTTGAGGCCAAGCTTCCAGGAGGTTGCTTGTGAAATTACAGAATCATACTTACTTTGGTCCAACGTTCCTTGATTCCATAAACTCTGCGGAAATTCATGCGTTCACACCTATCCACTACTGTATGGAGTAAGGCAGGGTCGTCGCATTTAAAAAAAATAAATAAATAAACGCTAGTTGTTTTAAATGGCTTCTCTGTATTTGTGTACTTTTAAGTACACTGGCTTTTAGGCTTATCTGATACTGGTAGGTACGTCGAGTCCTTGTTTTCTAATAGTTTATTTAATGGCATTTGCACAGTTCGCATTAGTCTGGCGTTCCCTTATTATCTGTGGAACCTTGTGATAAGGATTCAGATTTCAAATGGGCTAAATTATAAGAAATGATTAGTGCAATCGTATTAGGAGTTGCAAATCCGCAAAGCAAGCGGTTGACGCGCGTAAGGATACACAGCGTTAGATTTGTGTCATATTTTTATGGAATCACTATAATAAAATAAAATTTATGTCTCAAAGTAGAGGTACGTGATATAGCACAACTCGCCGGGATGTTAAATTAATTTCATTCTTTTAGGGCAAATAACGATAAAAATTAAAAAGTGAGCGTTCATTACCTAATAAAAAGTATGACCAAAACGCCTACTTATTCTCAAGGTAGAAAATTACAAATGACTGTTATACAAAAATGATACCTATATTTTTTTAATTAGCTAAACTGTCGTTAGGGTATAATATGAAAATATTTGGTGTTCAAAAAGTGCAGTTTAGAAATTCTAATAGTTATTGTGATTAACAACGTTCGTAGACATTATTGATGTCCTTTTCTAAAAAGTTTGCTACCTACAAGGGTAGTTATCCACTTATTTTGTATGAAAGTTAATATTTAAAATCAATTTGTTTAGTCTTTCTGTAAAACTAGTCGATTTTTTTTCATATCCATAATTTTAAATTGTTATAATTGCGTGTATATATACTGTTTGATCTATTATTTAGTTTCTACCTTGTAACCTTCTTTATATTTAGAGCTATGATAAGATTATAGTTCTTTCGTATTTAACTCATATAAATTGATACTGAAAAACTTGCGTTGTGTTCTGATAGCTTCAAGTTTTTAATCACTTTGGATGTGATTGATATTTAGCCAGTTTTGATACAGCATAAAAATAATGTATCTGCCTTCCCGTTGTGGGCAATTGTGTATGTATTAAGACAATGCCGAATCTCTTTTTCTTAGTCTGCGGTTGCAGTGTTTTCCGTTTTATGTTCAATTTTGTACTAACATCACAAACATTATGTTTGTCACATTCAGGTTGCTAGTTATAATCAATAAAACTCTTACCTCTATTATAACATTATCTCATATGTAACTTGTTTACTTACATATTAGATATTAATAGGTAATGGTTTTAAGTTATTTACGAATTATTATTACCTCGATCATCTTGGCTTCGAGTGCCATACTAGATTATTTTAAGATTAATTTTATAACAAATTTTATTTAGATTTAGGAGGAATGGTAAGAGAGGAGCATTTTTCGTATAAAAAACGCATTTATAATATTTTTTGTATCTGGATATTGTCAACACATTATTGTTTTTTTTTTTTGTATGAATTAAGTTGTCACTGCCGAAAGTTTATCGCGATTTTTTTTCTATTATCTATACTTATTTCCGCCACAGCTTATAACGTGGTATTGTGATTTTTATTGCATTGTTCGATCTCGTTATCAAGGGAACTTTAGTTCGAATAACAGCTAAAAACTTTGCATGCTCCCACTTGACTTGAAATATAATGCTAGCGTCAAGTCACTGCTTTCTTTTATCATGTGTTACTTATTGCATTACGCAACCGCAACCGTGTGTAAATTATACTTTAGCTGGCTAAGCATAAAGTTAGTCTGATTAAATTGATGCACTGAGAGTGGCACAATTAATTACGTTTTGTGTGCATCACATTTTTAACATGTATGTATTGACGTGGTTTTTATTCATGTATATTCATTAAAAATTGTATACAATATCGCTTTTTATTTAAGTCATATCCACTGTAGCCGTAGTTACCCATTTAATACTATACAGTACAGGCAAATGTGTTTCTTATTCCTCTCAAGTGAGTACTTATTATTATTAGTTATGGGCCGAATATGGGCTTTACCGAATACGAATAATCGGCCGAATGTTCGGTTAAAAGTTTACCGAACCGAATATTCGGCAGGAGAACTAAAAAGCCCTATGGCTAATTGAACATGATAGATACATATACAGGGTGTCCCAGAAATCAACGTCAAGCCAGAAACGGGTGATAGACCAAGTCGTGACAGTTATCAGAAAAATATAAAAAAACAATCGTGGTCACGTACTTTTCAAATAATAAGTAACAGAAACTAAATCGGAAAAACTGACACCCTGCGATGATCTAAGTTCTGTGACTACAAATATTAACTTTTCTTCGATTTTGTTTTCTGATAAAAACCCTTATGTAAATTGCAGTTTAAAATTAAAACATAACTGCCTCAATTTTAAATAAAATGTTAGATTTTGCCCAACATTGAATTCAAAATAATTACATCACACCAGTAACATCACGGACGTATCTTCTCGAGTTGTCTTCAGCGGCTTCTGCAATTATTTGGTAATGTATATGAAGAAAATCGAAACAAGCTATTACCAAATAAAGCCAAGCAATTAGTATTTTGGCATCACAACTTGCTGCTAGATTAAATATTGAAATATCTTTTTTACAATTGAGGTACTGAGCTATTCGGTAAATTAAACTCATTTATTTCTAACTATACGTGAATGTCACAATCCTTCGAATAGGTAAATAAGATTTATTGTGTTACATACTTTTATTTGCTAATTATAAATATATTATGATAACACAGTTTTCAAAGGCTGAATAATAATAAGATTAATACCCCCACCGCTGTATCTCTACGTTGACGTCGTGGTGGGGCTTGCGCGCTTCAAACTTTAGGTCTGTGCCGGTAGAGTTTACTTTGCCGGAACGGGTCTAGGATGAGGAGCCAGACCAAGAGAGATACAGAAACCCGCAGGGCAGCATGTGGCGAGCTGTTGGGCAGTAGCAAACCCACGGACCCCCTATCTCCCGAGAGAAATCTTGTCCTCATCTCTAGCTTGCCTTTATTGGCCGGATTGAGTGGAGATTCGCAAGAGCAAACGTGCTCGGAGGAAGGAAGTATTCCAGTAAGGTACTGGTAGGGATCTTGACCGTACTTCCGGGATTGTCCTGATAGCCGTGGAATACCTCTCCACTCCTCAAGCATCTCAGGACGTGTTGCCCCCTTGTCGCTATGTGCTAGCGGCCGTTTCCGGGGGCCCATTATTGAGTGTGCAAGTCACCCCGTGCCATTTTATCCGTGTATAATTGGTACATTGGTCCGGCAGGGGACATAGTTCTTCCATAGTTCAAGTTACTCGATCCACTTTAGCTACCCAGACCCATAGCCCAATATATTTTGTTTCCACACACAACAATAGTCCTGCACCAACCGGGGGTTGTCCTTGGGTGCACTTGCATAGTGCATACAGGGATAATCGTCGGTTGGTGCCTCCTTATCATTTAAAATTATTTAAGGGGCCTCTGCGAGTTGGCTTCGGCTCCTTGTACGCCTTCCAAAGGTCCGGGACCCCAGGGTCCCGAGAAATGTAAAAAAAAAGATTAATACAATAAAAACCTACCCCTATTATACATTAGACCATAACTGCTTCTAATCGAAGCAATGTAAGATAATATGTATCTCTTTACATAGACAGAATAAATGATAAGACACACTTGATATGGATACAAATATAGACTTATACGAGGCAACCGTTTAAACACAATAGGTATTATTTGGTAGAATCTTCGGCATTTTTGCCGACTACGGAATATAAAACGAATATTTAGCCCATCCCTACTTATTATCACTATTGTATTCCAATAAAGTCGGGTTTGCCAGCAAGCAGTTCAACGCCACGTGATGTTACAATTGAATGAATTTTTCCAATGTAGGGCAAATACATCTTAGGGTAGCTACGCTAAAGGACCTATTCCAGCAGTCAGTGATTGCGGCTCCAAGAATTTTGACGAAGGTAATATAATATTACTTAAAAGGGAAAGTGATGGAGCTATGCAAGACGTACCGCTCCAACTCTTTCTCACTTTGAAATAATTGATATAAGGGCCGGTTTTTTTATTTAGCCAGGTCGCACATTGAGACGCCGCTTTTGAGTGGAGGGTAGGGAATTACTCGCAGTCAACGCGCTGATCACTGATAATTTGTCGCTTAGTTTGCACATCATTAAACCACTGCGAACGCACAAACTCTTAATTAATAATAATAATATCCTGGGACATTTCACACACGGTCATCTGACGGTCTATTCTGTAAAAATCTCACCGTGAAAACGTAGGTGAACTGAACTTGAAAAGAGCTGTCATTTCAACTGATGCTAGGGATTGACACTATTGACAGCTCACCTCACCTAAGTTTTCACGGTGAGATTTGTACAGAATAGCACTGCTGATCCCAAACTAAGCAGAATTTGTACCTAGGTACTATGGAAACCAGATAACTGTAATACTACATACACTATTCTTTTTTGTAAGTACGTTATGTACTTATGTAGATAATTACACCCAGACTCAGGACAAACAGACATGTTCATGCACACAAATGTTTGTCCTGGATGGGAATCGAACCCACGACCTGCGACATGATAGGCGGTATCTTAACCAACCACACCAGCTGGCCTGTCAATTCTTAAAGATCTTAGATTTTTGAGGCTTTTCTAAAAGAAAAATACCTTTTTATGGAAACGTACACTAGCAGATAGGAACAAACGGCACGATGAGTGGGCCGTAATCAACCACGCGAGCCCAGTGCGGGTTGGTAGATGTCACGTCTTCCATTGTTTGGTTCTAGGGCATGCCGGTTTCCTCACGATGTTTTTCTTCACCGTTTTTGAGAGCAGTGGTGATGAAATAATTTACACAAATTAAAGCGCCTGTCTGGGTTCGAACCTACGACCTACAACTCGTAAGTCGCGGTCGTTACCACTGGGCCACCACTGCTCTCAGTGGCTCCGGTGCGGTGCATTCGCGATATTTATTCGAATAGACAAAAAAGCGATACGGCGCCGCCGCACTATGGGACCAAACATTATTTTCCATCTCAAAAATGGTTTTGACGAAAGTCGTAAATCCATAGATTTATTTATGGTTTTATACTCTCAAAGGACGGAACTTACGAATAAATTACAAAAAAAATTAAATAATTTAGTTTTACGTTTATAAAATGAACCTCAAACATTGGACATAAATATTTTCATGCCAATTAAATTACCGTAAAGGAAGTTCAACACAAAATTATTCGGAAGTTTTCCAAGGAAGCGTGTTAGTGTTATACATCATTAGATAGCTTAGAATGTACACTTTACAAACACGTTCGGTGTTTGTAAAAAAATATTTTTGTTTTATTTTTTAATATTTTTTTTAGTGAAGTAAAGAAAATTTAGTCTTTGTTTATTTCAATTGGAGTTTTCCTAGTTGCCGAAAGCTGCCGGTGTCAAGTTAATCACTCTATTAGAGACCTTATCTATTCAGTAATATGAGGATTAAAAAAAAACTTGCGCGTTTTTTGCGCCAGTGGTGATTTAGAAGCAATAATGTCAATCGGGGGAAAATAAAAAAATCCACGAAAATTACGGTTGTGTCTATCTTGTTTCTTTTTCCATTTCTATGATAGAAGCATACATTAACAAATTATTAGACTACTATTATATTACTTTGAAAGAATGTTCCCATGACACTTGCTTGCGGTGATCACCTTAACCACAAGTATGATAAACTATATTGCTGCGGAAGTTCTATTTATCTGTTGTGGTAATTAATTACAATCAGTACTTATACATGGTGCTAAAATAATAGAGCATTATGCAGTTTTGCCTATAGGACAATTATCCGAAGATGCCCAGGAAGCCCGAAATAAAGATTACAAGAAATATAGGTTACATCACGCTAGGAAGTGTTCCAGATCAGCAACAAACGAAGACGTTCTGCATATTTTGTTATATACATCTGATCCTTATATATCTAGCTTAAATAAACCAAGTTTTGTAATATCCAAAGAATTGTTTGACGAAGCTAAAGAATTGTTGAAAGTAGAAAGTGATGAATAGGTTAAGCGCTAAAAATTTTTTTTTGTCATGTAATTGTTTGTTTAATAATAATAATTTAGTTTTAAACTTATTTTAAGAAAAAGTGTAAGTTTTATTGCTATTTTAATATAACTGTATATTTTTTTGTATAAAATTTCGTATTTCATCTTTGTCATTTTTTTACGAAAAATATATAATTTTTAAAATGATGATGTTTGTCCCATAGTGCGCCGCCGGTGCGGCTCCTGCGTCATGCACAGGAAGGAAGCCTTAGGATTCGTTGTCACACCTAATCACAACCATCATATTCTCCGACGCGACGTTAAAAATAAATCATCCAGTACGGTATTGTTGAATAATTTATTGTCAAATGAATAGCAATTGGAATGAAAAATGTGTTACGCCACTAAAGTGCAGGTTATTTTGTATGTAACTGTTAGCCAGCGGTGTCCAAGGTTAACTTAGAAAGTAGGTAGGTACTTAAATCGAAAAAGTCACATTTAATTTGCTGCGAATGTCAAATTAATGGTTTACCATACGTTTAATTTAAAGCAAGCTGAGGCAATAATTTGCTGGAACACATCCTATTGAAAATTTCTCATCGCTCTACATAACTAATTATACAAATCATAATTTTTACATCTCTACAAATACTACAAACAACATTTTAATAAAAATAACAAATTACATTTAATAAACCAATCAGAATCGTATTATATGTACAATATGCACCAGATTAACGTTGTCGAGTGTTACATACCTACCAAAGATTACAATCAGCATCTATTACATCGATTAGTAAGTAGGTATAATCAATTAAAAACATACAAATTCGCCTTACTTTTTTGCATTACAGCTTAGTATAAGGTTGTAAGTTGATCAAAATAAGATTCGCGACAGTAACGAATATACCGTAAGGGCGGTTTACTTCGACTCTAGGGCATAACTTTGGCCCAAATCGAGACAGATATTTAGTGTCATTATATCTATACAGTTCTGCAAGCACACATCCATATCGCCATCTATTAGTTACCGAAGGACATACGACATTTTGTTGTGTGGTCGCGACATTTCGGGGAGTTTAAACAGTTGTCTCCATTTGGGCGAAAGTTATGCCCTAGAGTCAAAGTAACCCTTACCATATCTTACAGTAAATATTAACAGAATAGTAATCCGTAAAATTGCCAATAGAACTTTGAAGTTCAAATTGGTCAAAAATATAACGATTTAATTCATAAAAACATCACGTTTGCGTCCAATTAAATCACCGTCGCCATAACAAATTATGAGTATGACTATTCTACAACAGAGTGAGTAAGTAAATGGCTATTGTTTCGAGAACCACAGTCTAGCATGCCATTTCGGGAGTACAAGGCTGAGCCTTTATCAGGTATCTCTATAGTTAAGGATGCGTTATCCCAAATCTCTATTTTGAAGGCAAAAAAGCGCGAGAACGCGCGAGCCGAAATTACAAACTATACCTACTTATTTAAAATTAATTTCAAACACGCCAGATGGGATATCCCCCGACGAATTCACGATAATATTACTTAATCTGTTGCGCCAACAATGTTAATTTACCGACTAAGATGACATCAACGCCGCAACATGTGGACAACAAAATAAAAATATCAACAAACATTCGTTCAGTTCTGTATTGCAATTTCGACAATATACTCGTAGCGACAGTTCAGTAATAAAGTGACAGTCACTCCTAAGGCAAGATTTACAGACCGGACTTTGACTTTACTAATAAAGTAAGCGTCGCAAATGTGAACATTATTGGTATAAATGTTTACTTATGTTCGAATGAAACCCTTGCATATTGCATATTCTCTTATACGAATACGAGTAAGAACATATTTTGCATATGAATAAGTTCATATTCGTATGTCGAATCTTGCCATATAAGTATGAAATCGATTAGTTGAATTCAAATGGATCAATTCATATTTTTTATCTCCAGAGCTAAGCACTTGATATTGTTGACGAAGACAAAAAGTATTACTTCAAACATCAATGAGTCTTTCAAAATTCAATAAAATTTCTAGCTTAGTACTATCATAATGTTTAGGTAGGTACGGCAGGACTCGATTATAAAAATAATTGAAGCGATGATTTCTCGAATCGTCAACTTATCAGGCTGACATGTACCTGCAATCAAAAGAAAAAGTTTATAGTGTCATCTATTGTTATTCCTTACGTAGATACGCGATGGGAAATCCTATGACCATTCATGGGACTCATACTCATCACAAGTAGGTAGAAAAATGCAAAAAGCCATGTCTGTCTATATACCTACTTAATCCCGGTGCATGATTTGGACATAATAATGATATACCTAATAATGCGTAAGAGTATCCCCCTCCCCATATGAAGTTCAAAGGCAAAGCGTATATTACAGCCTCATCCAGCATGGCATGAGCCCGCCTGTAGTAAGAGTGCGAAGTTTCATACTAAATTGTGTGATGTAGGGGGATTTTTGTAATAAGGCGCAACGTGTAATAAGGCGAAACGAGTTTCAATTACAGGTTTTTATTTTCAATCCAGACCACCCCTTCCAAAACAGTTACCTAGGCAGTTACATATCCCCCCGGTGGGTTCCCGCAATGTCGAGGCGGGGGAGGGTGGGGCTCAGTAGCCGTGGCTGGGTCACCCACGGTGTAGCGAAGAGGAACCTGAGAAGGGCGCCGCTTGTCAGGGCTTTTCCCAGGAAGCCGATGACGTAGCTGCCAACAAGTAGGTTACGGTGCCGCTTGGGCGACATCGCAACTGAGACGGGCCGCGATATCGTATGGGAGGCATTGCGGCCGAGGAGGCCGCGGCGGGAGAAGAGTATTGCGTTGCGCCGCTCTCCCTACCTTCCGCGGCCTTGACGGGGTTGCCACCGTCTGATGGCGGACGCGGTGGGGCCGCAGGGGAGGAGTGTCGGTATTTCGTTGGCCGCCTTCCCTATTCTCTGCGGCCGAAAAGTGGTAGGCGGCCGGGCCACTGACCTGACCGGTCACAGGGCGCCAAGGGTGCATAGACACGGGGTCGTCTGGCGCCCATGTGCTGGTTTGGTCCCTGGGGTGGTCACGGCGTACAATGTGTTCTGGTGCGCCGGTGATGGGGAGTACTCCCCAGGGGAGTGCTAACGCGTGCCCATGTTCTCGCCACAAGCGGCAGAGGAGGACACCGTAGTTTTAGTGGATTGGAGTCCCACATAACTGCACTATCTCCCCGTGGTAGTGCAGTATGAATAAGTATTACTCCACACAAAAAAAAGCAGATACATATATTTGCTAGTGGCTATTTATGAGCTACCTAATTGAAATATATAATTATATTTACAAGTAATTTACATAGGTGTTGCAGATATAACTACCTCCTATTCAGCCGAAATCAAAAGCGTGCTCAACCAGCAGGCGGTAGATTTATCCTCATATTTATAGGATTTATTCAAACAAGGTTAGTTGTGATACCTATGGGTAAGTGGATTATGAAGCCAAGCGTTAGGTAATATATAATGTTGTTTTTAATACGACAGAGAAAATCAGAAACAAATTACACGATACCTACTTACCGAAATTTATAAAAAAAAAGATGAGATTTTACAAAGTTACTGGTACAAAGGTACCTACGCTAGAACTGTCCCCCCCCCCCCGCGCACTGCGAGTAACGAAAACAATGACATATTCAATCAAAATATAACATGGTTTAAAAACAACTGAATTAAATTGTATCACTGAACCTGCTTTCAGGTTGCACTATGTACTAAAAATAACGTTGTTTGTAGGTACTGGTCTGTTTTGCAATCTCGGAGACCAATTCGCTGGGTGTTATTTTATTAGAACTTATTTAAATGCGGTTATTAATCCTGTACCTACCTATAACTCTTCTGCCAACTTAGCTTTAATGGGTTGAAGCTCAATTTAATTTTCGAGATTAAAAATATTTAATTACCTACAGCGAAAAGAAAGACAAATTATTCCAAGGGAGAAGAGAGGGTTTAGCGCAATTAGTAGCTAGGTACGATTAGTAACGAAACTGTAAAGTTCATTAACACTGTCATACGAGTTTTTGCTACATATCATCAAATTGGCAAAAAAAATAATCGATAAACTGCTTTTCAGCATTTGTATTGTACGTATGTGGATGGCTATACGAGTAGGGGAAGACCAAAGAAACGATGGATGGACTGTGTGAAAGATGATATGGCTAGAAAGGGAGTGACTACCGAGATGACGACTAATAAGTATGGAAGAAAAGACATGTTGCGCCGAACCCTAATCAATTGGGACAAGGGAATCGGCGTATCTAGCGCTATTTTCCAGGTTGGGCCTGGTCCCTGAGATGCGATGGCCGATGTAGCCGAATCGACGTCCAATGTACAGTCAGTGAGCACGATTAGCACCGTAATTCATAAATACAGTCTTGCAAAAAAAAAACAAAAAAAAACGGGCACCTAAGGGAATTTACTTCTAAGATCGATTTGAGTTAATTAAATTAAATTTGTTTGACGTAGTTTGCATACGTACTTATAATCGTGTAAATTAATACCACGTGAAGTGAATTCTGGCAATTATTTTTTAAATTTTGTTAATGTTATCGGACTTTATTGCTGCTCCTATCTAGCAAGGCGATACATAAAATGGTTTGCGACAATAGCCATACATGTCGCCTATCGTACAGATTGGTGAAACGTAACATGAAATGTACACATAAACAAATTCGCCTAGTTGTTGTGTTGTATAAATTAGGACACTTATGCCCGTTTTCACCGACCCTAAGTGCCATTTGAATTAATCCCTAAATACTATTACACATATACTATCACATATCTGAACATGTTAGCATTTCATGGGATTCTACCGGCACATACACTCCCAACCCACAGTAAAACCTGCCTTGATCATGTGATGCTGAAAACCAAATTATCAGCTCAGAGTCTTGTACTCCATTCAACAGTCACATACCATAATAGTGTTGCTCTCTTCATTAAAAACTAGACACAGACATAAACCGGTGAGGTTAATAAATCGAATCGACACTTAGAAATTAAAACCTCATCACGAAAAAGACTTGTAAAGCCATGGATAACGTCTAGTATATTAAAATGTTTAAAAAACCGAGATAATTTACATAAAAAATTTAAAAAGGATCCTAATAACGAAGTAGTACGGATTACTTATAAGAGATACAGAAATTTTTGCTCATCCCTATTAAAAAAACTGAAAGAAGAATACTAAAAACTACAGCTACAACGTGCCAATAATGACAAGAAATTATGGAAAGCCATAAAAGAGATTACTTATACCGTAAAATCAAAAGATACCCCATCTGAACTCATAAACACAAAAGACCTCTTAAAATCTATAAACAGTGTCAACAAATACTTTGCAAGTGTTGGAAAATCATTAGCTGAAAAGATTTTAAGCACAAATATTCAAAGACAACCAAATATTTCAAAATCATACCTACCTTAATTCATTCGCTTTTCTACCTACTGATGAAAATGAGATTGGTGCATTAATAACTAATTTAAAAACCGACAGTGCAGTCGGGCTGTATCTGATTTCCGCAGGAATTATAAAAGAAAATAAAGAGGTCTTAATAAAACCTATAACCTACATCTGTAATATGTCGGTGTCGACTGGTGCGGTCCCTATAGCACTTAAACAATCAAGAATTTATCCGATTCACAAGAGCGGTGATAGAGACTGTGTCGAAAACTATAGACCTATTTCCATTCTCCCAACAATATCAAAAATCTTGGAGCGCGTTATGAATAAGAGGCCAGTTAATTATCTTGAAAATAACATACTATTATCTCCAGCACAGTTCGGTTTTAGATCTAAAAAGTCAACATCTGATGCAGTTCATGAAGTAATAAATTTTATAGTAACTAATATTGACAGAAATAAGAAAACTATTGCAATATTTCTAGATCTCGCCAAAGCATTCGACACCGTCGCTATTCCAATCTTACTTAAGAAACTTGAATATCTGGCAATTCGGGACCTCCAGTTGAAATTGTTCGAAAGTTACTTGACAGAAAGAATACTGTGTAAAAATAGAAAACCATCAAAGTGACGATGTATCAGTTAATTTCGGAGTGCCGCAGGGAAGCAAATTGGGCCCGACTCTGTTTCTCGTCTATATCAATGATCTCTTCCAACTAGACCTTCATAAAGCCAAAATCGTAACTTTCGCTGATGACACAGTACTACTATTCAGCGGGGAAACATGGGGTGAAGTGTTCTCAAACGCACAAACAGGCTATGTGGTGACAGAGTGGTCGAGTGACAATATACTCACTCTTAACGTGGGTAAGACAAAATATATTCCGTTCTCTTTGAGAAACGCAGAGACTGACATTACCCAACATAATATAATATCACATAAATGTGGCGATTACAATGATTCAAGCTGTTCGTGTTCTGGTATTGAAAGGACAGATAAAATTAAGTATTTAGGTATTGTAATTGACAAAAGATTAAGCTTCCAGGAACACATTGATCAGTTAACAGCAAGAACACGCAAACTAATATATACTTTTTTAAATTTACGTCATGTGGCTAATAAGAATTTAATAAAAACGGTTTACCTAGCTCTTAGACAATCTCAACTTAGTTACTGCATCTCAGCCTGGGGTGGAGCAGCAAAAACCGCTGCTAAAAATTGAAAGAGCTCAGAGAGCTGTTTTAAAAGTTAGTCTCTATTTCTACCGTTTTATCATCCCACCATTGATGTATATGAGCAGAGTAAGGTCCACAGTTACCAAACAACATTCTTTATTGTCATTTGAACCCAAGTTGATTGAAAAAATGCGTAGAAAAGACATAGTCTGTACTAAACCAGCATTTAAAACCAGTTTTGCACATAGTTTCTTTTGCTACCAAGGTTGTAATCTGTACAATAAAATTAACAGGTGCTTGTCAATTTACTCTCATCCAAAAACCAAATGTAAAGCGGTAGTTAGAGAATGGTTGCAAAATTTGGACTATAGTTCTACGGAAGACCTATTTTAATGATATAGACTAACAAAATTATAAAACTAGGTAAATACACACACACACACACACCCACACTACACACACGCACGCATCAAACACACACCCTCACACTACACATATTATTATAGACACCACACCTCTAACATTCAAACCTTCGCACTAAGAGGCGTACTAGCGTTTAGATGCTAAATTAATATCTTGTCTAACTAAATTCTTCTATACGTGTCCCTATTTACTTGTTATGTTATACCTGATTTCGTGGGGTGAGGACCTGGTAATATGTAATACAGGTTTACCTATAATAGACACCAGCTCCACACATATACTTGACTGAAATTGCTTTTCTTATATTAGTTAATTTTTATCGTATAAGTCTTGTTTTTGTGGAGGAAATAAATAAATTATTATTATTATTTTATTTTTTTGACATCTCGGGACCCTGAGGTCCCGGTCCTTTGGCAGGCGTACGAGGGGCCGAAGCCAACTCGCAGAGGCCCCTTAGGCAATTATTAATGATGAGGAGGCAACAACCGACGATTATCCCTATATGCACTATGCAAGTGCACCCAAGGACAACCCCCGGTTGGTGCAGAACTATTATTATTTTTTTTTTTTATAATTCTCGGGACTCTTGGGTCCCAGACCTTTGGAAGGCGTACGAGGAGCCGAAGCCAACTCGCAGAGGCCCCTTAAATAATTTTAAATGATAAGGAGGCACCAACCGACTATTATCCCTGTATGCACTATGCAAGTGCACCCAAAGACAACCCCCGGTTGGTGCAGGACTATAGTTATACGTGGAAACAAAACATATTGGGCTATGAGTCTGGGTGGCTAAAGAGGATTGGGTAACTTGAACTATGGAAGAACTATGTCCCCTGCCTGACCAGTGTTATATATTATACACGGATAAAATGGCAGGGGGTGACTTGCACACTCAATAATGGGCCCCCCGAAACGGCCGCTAGCACATAATGACATAGCGACAAGGGGCAACCCTTCCTGAGGTGCTTGAGGAGTGGAGTGGTATCCCACGGCTATCAGGACAATACCGGAAGTACGGTCAAGATCCCTACCAGCACCTTACTGGAATACTTCCTTCCTCCGAGCACGTTTGCTCTTGCGAATATCCACTCAAGTCGGCCAATAAAGGCAAGAAAGAGGTGAGAGCTCTGTTCCTCGTCAGTGTTCACTCCAGCCGGCCAATAAAGGTAAGCCAGAGATGAGGACAAGATTTCTCCCAGGAGATAGGGTCCGTGGGGTCGCAACTGCCCTTCAGCTCGCCACATGCTGCCCTGCGGTTTATTATTATTATTATTGGATTTTCAACTTACAGATTAGGTACACTGTTGGATTTTCAACTCTCGGCGCTGTTAAGTTGGAATCGTTGAAAATCTAACAGTGCACTTTTATTTAGATTAATTTAAGTGTCACTTAGGGTTGTTGAAAACGGGCATTAATTTGTACAATAGGTGCCATGCGGGTGGACTCCAGCCGTTCGATTGTCCTAGTTAAAGCTATTGAGCTGTATGTAATCTATGGAAGTACCAGTAACCACGGCCATAGATGAAAAACAATTTAAGGAGATTAGTGTAGTGAAATAAGTGCTAGCAAATAAAAGGATAGAATAACACTGAGAGATGCATTCAACGAACATGCTATCCGCTTATCTTCCTAAATACTTCCTGTCTCGCTCGACACAAAGTATCAGCTTCCTAATTGAAACGACAACGCGTTGTGACTCTGTGATAGCTACACTGAGCATTGCATGAGTATTAGGTATAAGTTACCTATATAAAACATGATGCATCCAGATGTCGCAATCAAAAACATGCTTTTTTTGTAAGTAGGTACTTCACAATGAATTCCCGTGTGGTATTTGGATGAAGTCATTGTGGTTTATTTGTCAGCTCTACAATACTTTGCTTTATGTCATAATTAAGTGTTTAGTAAGAACCTAAGAACTAACGAAACGAATAACGCTATAGGTACCTACTACTTGACTAAAACAACTAGGTGCATGACAGGAATTCGGTTTCGGCGCCCGCACCCTGCACCTATCCGCGCGCTTCCCATAGTGACGTGCACTTGTATACTCGCTTTCGGCAGTGATGATAAATAATACGTACAATACCAATCACCCCTCTTCCCTCCCTAGTTCCATTAACTTCATAGCTGCCATGCGCCTCATGCGCCTAATTGTTTTGGTCACGTAGTAAGTAGGTATGGGTACCTACTAACACACTATTTATCAGTTCCGCTATTTTGATTTGATGGATTTTAATTTGACTTGATTAGTCTCAATACGGGAAATCCCTAACTTAAAAGGAGGCTCCCGTTAAACACAGTTACGTAATTGTAACATTTTCGCTTGATTCATTTTTATTCGAAAATCATGTCTTTTTTTAAAGATTATTAAATTTTTTTGTAAAAGTTGTTCGTAATGATGAGTACAATGACACCTTAAATGGTTGTGCGTTAATTCCAGGACATGTTGTGTATGTAGTAGTTACTAGTCATCATTCTCCTGCCCTTGTCGCAATTTATTTGGGGCCGACGCAACATCTATTCTTCTTCCATACTTCTCTATTAGTCGTCATCTCGGTAGGTCTTTCTGGCCATATCATCTTTCACACAGTACATCCATCGTTTATTTGGTCTTCCCCTACTCGTATAGCCATCCACATTCATACTCAAGACTTTCCTGACGACATTTTCCTCATTCCTCCGCATCACATGCCCATACCATGACAACCGGTTTCCACACAACTTTTCAGTCTCCGCACCGGTGTCACTTTCAGACTTCCTCTTACTTTCTCCTTTCTTATTCTATCCATTCGCGTAACACCACACATCTCTCTTAGCATTCTCATCTCGGCTGCATGCCTTTCATTCATTCTTTTTGTGGCCCAACATTCTGTTCCATACAAGACAGCAAGTCTAAACATTGTTTTATAAATGTTCTCCTCGAGTTTAAGGTGAATGCGAGAGATTGTTCCCGTGACCTACCGCTATTTCATCCATTCAGCGTTAGTTCTGTGCTTAACTGTCCGATCTACTTGGCCATCGCTTTGCACATGTGAACCAAGATACCGGAAGTCGGAGCAGACCGGGAGAAACGCGCCATCAAGCGCTATGGCTCCAGAACTGGAGAGACCGCCGAAATCGCAGAACATATACCCGGTTTTGGCTCTGCTGATTTTCAAGCCGACATTCTGCAGTTTCCGTTGCCATTTCTCCAATCTGCTCTGGATCTCAGGTCCATCTTCACCGCCAAGAACGATGTATGTCGGCAAATAGCATGGACCAGGGTGCCTCTTCCTGTATGCCCGACGTCAGAGCGTTCATAATAAACAGGAAGATGTAAGTAGGACTTAAAGCCGACTCCTGGTGCAAGTCTACAGCCACACTGAACTCGTCGGTGTTGCCAACAGCCGACCGGACATAGGTAGGTACAAGATTGACTGTACACAGCACGAATTAACTCTACATTCTTCCCGGGCAAACCTTTCTCTTTCAGGGCCCACCCAAGTGTTAAATGAAATTCATAATTGCAAAAATTATTTTATTCGCTATTCTAAAATCAAAATACTATAAAGTTAGAATTTTGCGTCGACGCTAGTCGCTCACGAGTCGCGCGTGTCATGAATTGCGGAGTGGCGGGGTGCTTGGGGCTGGGCTTGCGTCAAAATTATTTTAGAGTGCCTGGTCTTAAGAGCCTCAAATGGCTTAGCATGATCCTCCGCTGTGTAGAAAATACTGCAGTATTAATTTTGAAATTAATATACGTTAGAGGATTAATGTTGTGCTATATTTACTGACATGACCAAAGCCTTTGATTGCGTTAATCATAACTTCCTGCTTCAAAACTTGACAGCTACGGCATTAGAGGAAATGTGTTGAGTCTTATAACATCGTAAGCAATATACAGAAATCTCGAGAGTATGTCCTAAACGTAAATTGGAATTTAAATATCTATCTGACAGTAGGGAAGTCAAATTCGGAGTTCCACAAGGGAGTGTCATCGCGGCTCCATTATTTCTAATGTATATAAATGATCTTTCGAGACAGGTGCAACAGCCGATGGTGTTATTCGCTGATGATAGCACAGTAATAGTAAAATGCGTGGAAAAGCAAATTATGAAAATAACATTAATGACACATTAAAAATAATAATTAATTGGCTCAACACTAATAATCTAATTATTAATTTACAAAAAACAAAAATAATGCATTTCTTTCAACGTCTACACCCTGGACCCTTTAACAATTGAATATAATGGATAAAATATTGACAAGACAAATGTTACTAAATTCTTAGGTACATTAATTGACAGCCAATTATCTTGGAAACCGCAGGCAGAAGAAGTCTGTAAAAAGTTGTGTAGAGGATCTTATATTCTCTACAACCTGTCGAAAAAAGTTAATATTGACACCATCATTATAGCTTACCATGGTCTGGTTGCCTCTGTCTTAAGATACGGGGTAGCATTTTGGGGTAATTGCAGTGAAAGAGAAAGGGTATTTCAGAGCCCAAAAATATTGTATATGATCAATGACTGGCATTAAGTGATAGCTGAATTCCTATGTTTAAATCCCTAAAATTATTAACATTTCCATCTCTTTATATTCTGGAGGTAGCATTATTTGTTAAATCGAACCTAAATCTTTTTAAAACTATGATAAATCATTCATCAAGACCGGCACTACTGAGATCCCAATACAAAGGTCTTTTACATGTAGGTAGTTTCAAAACAGCTTTATTAAGAAAGGACAATATGCATATCCAGTTATTTACAATGAAATACCTAACGAGATTAAAAATGAAGCAACTCATTTTTTCAAAAAGAAATTAACTGAACTACTAGTTGAAAAATGCTATTATGCCGTCAGTTTATTTTTAAATGATAATACCCTATGATATTGACAATATTATTTTTCTCCATTAAATTGGTTTTATCTTATTTTAGATACATACATGATTATTCTTGTTCCGGTGACTATGACTTTTTTAAGTGTATGACATTACAAAATGATTAATTAATTATTGATTTATATAGATTTGCAGTTTTTATGAATATTATATTGCTAATAATTACGGTAGAACGTACTAGATCCAATTGTTTTTTTACGTCAAAAACACCATGATTTGTTAACTACATTCTTTGCAAATAAATGATTTCCGATTCTGATTCTGAATTAATATATCATTTAGTTTTCCTAATTCAGCCGTCGTCAGTTGTGAAAATGCGGTTTACTTTGGGAACTTTAAAATTGGAATACTTTTATTCCAGAGGCTCTAATAAAATACATATATATATATATATATATGTATTATAATTAGGTAATCGATCTTGAATGACCTCGATTGATCTTGAATTGCCGACGTCAAAAATGGATTTTTTATTTTTATGAAATAACTTGTTATCTATGAGTTACATGACAAAAATTGCTTGCATTAAAAATAATTTGTAGGGAATTAATTACCTATATGTAGTGCGTACCTAAAGTATTCATTTTCGCCTTTTCTGTAGCTAATAGTTATGATTTACCTACATCGATCTACCTGTCTTGTTTCAGCAAGACAAGAGAAATACAAACCTAAATCCTAAACTTTACGCAAGTTGTTTACAAACTTGGTTAAAGTTTTACCGAAACCGAAAAGGGGAAAATTTCGAAAAAAAAATTCGTCTATGTTCTTTCACTAGCTACCAGGGAATTAACCTAATCAAACCGAGAGTTTGCCCCTAATACCGGAACTCGCGTTGCTCGCTTTCCAGTAACCAAATAACGCGACCCCCACTGGATAAGACTGGTCTTACGAGTATAACACCAAAACGAAAGTCGATAAGACGTTCTCAGTCAGCGAACAGTGTCCCGAATGTCTCGACGAAACTTAGTAACGGCGAAAAGTTCGTAACTATCGCTATTATCCAACCTAAAACAAGTTATATGGCCTTGTGGTTAAGCGGTGGTTAAATTTTTAAGAGATTTTGGTAATTCGGTCAATTCATTATGTTTAAAATGGGTACCTAATCATTCGTAAATATGTACCTATAGGGCACAGGGTGCACATAGGGTGATATCCCCGAGTTAACATGAAAATTATGTTACACTTAAGCCACAGGCACATTACTGTGTCGTGTTCCAACCTGCTCTGCCAAAATTTACTTCAACCAGCCCCTAACGCCATATTCCTTTGATGACCTGGCTAACCTAAAAATACATAAAAGATTGATTTAAAAATAACACCGTGTTATATGGTTTACAAGTCTTGGTCCATAAATGATAAATGATTTTTATTTCTGTAAGTAGGTTTGTACAAACACTTTTACAAGTCAATCATGTTTTTTTTTTTTAAACTAGATGAAGTCGGCGTTTCCTATCTGACTACTCTGAGAAAAAGCAGTGTTATGGACTACTTTGTATACTTTTACTATGAACGGCTACATAACAAAGTATAAGTATGATAGCTAAATTTCGCTTTCTGATATGATAAATTAATCAAAACCATGTCATCACTACCGAAACGGAGCGCGGCTGAGATGCTGTGCTTTGCACAAATGTAGAGGGTTCGAGATACATCCTCGATTGTGATCAGATGACCCAAAAGTCGTTCTACTGACGAGTTTTTGCTATTCTAAGTACCCCTATAGGCAACCAGCCCCGTTCTCTTCGAATCTTATAACTATAAAACTGTATTGAAATTGAAATACCGACATGACCTATTTTGACATAATAATGTCGCCAACCTACCAAACCAAGAAAGACCCAACTAACAATGTCCAAGTTTTTTGTCGAACGTGATATTGTTCACCCCGTAAAAAGTAATAGGTTCGGGTTCGAGAATAGTGACAAATACATAAATTGATAATATAATGTCTATTCTATAGTGCAGCCAGCTTATCTGGCCGGTACAGGTGGCTTTATTAGAACTAACGAAATCACTATGAAAATTGACAAGATCTGCCAGTCTATTCTGTAAAAATCTCGCCTTGAAGACTAGATGGATTATCCCAATCTGTCACCCTGCTTTGTCCCCTTAGGGGGACAGATCGGAAAAAGTTTGATCTGTCCCCCAAAGGGACAGTTCAATTTTTTTTCCGATCTGTCCCTCTATGAGTCTAAGGGGACAATGCAGGGTGACAGATCGGAATAATCCGACTAGATGAAGTGATCTGTCAATTACCCTGATGCTAGGGAAGGATTGACACTATTGACAGCGCATTTCACCTTAGTTTTCACGTTGAGATTTTCGCAGATGTATTTTTTTTTTCACCGATGTCGATTTCAGAGCCGCCCTCAGCGTCATCATCATATATATATAAAATAAACCGTTTATGTACAATTCCAAGTTTATTAAAGAAATATTTATTTACGATTACTTTAGGGTTAATTATGGTTTTCATCATAACAATTTCTGTCTACCGTACACCGTTAATGAAACATGTAACATATATTGGACGAAGCCATACAAATACATCCACCATTAATTTAAACAACTCATCCACCACCACAAAATATAATTAATTAGTAGATAACCTACTGACCTTAACCGAGAGTCCATTTTCCACTCAGTTGCGATGAAACGTACTGTATGGATGTAAAAACATTATTCATCATTACACTTTATAGATACACATATTGAGAAAAATGGTAAGAAATTAAAACATCTCAAATATATCCACTGCTTTTACTCTGCCTTGTATTTGATTGAATAAGTTTAAAGTTTGTACCTGTACAGTGCTTTCAAAGCCTAAGTCGTACAGTAAACTTGATGCGAATACCTGCTATTAAGCTATAAAATTAAATTTATTTTATTAATTATTTCGCGATATTTGTAACTTTTTAAATGGCTTGTTCTCAATGGGCTCAAACTTGTATTTGTTTGAGGTCTAACATGATTGTAGTAGAATGCTTCAAATAATGGCAAATAGCAATACTTGCAGTTGGTACCTACGTACATTTTCTTCCAGTCTAATTAGTAGAAAGACAACAACGAATAAGGCGTTTGCGCACTGCATCTCCGATCCGAATACGAAAAATAACGGCCCGAACGAAATTTTCTTAAAGGGGAACCGTCAAGATAGCCCGCGATTCGCGGCAAATACTTATAACAAAATAATTACTAAATTATAATCATTTTACACACATTTCTCCGATTCGGATAGGATAAGCACAATCAATCTGCCTAGCCTTTTACCAACTATTTTGAGGTCAGCTTCCCGTCTAACCGGATCCAGTTTGGAGCCGTATTTTACATGGAGCGACTGTCTATCTGAACTTTACAACCCAGTTACTGGGTAATACGATACCCCTTGGTAAGACTGGTTGTCACACTTTCGTGCATATGACGCCGGGACCAACGGTTTAACGTACCCACGGACCAACCCCGGCAAGCGTAGCTTAACCTGATGGATCGACCCGTGCGGCTTTTATTACCTAGCCACGAACTCCTCTATAAATTAGTAGGTTATAACATTAATCTGTGGTATAACTAAGAACTGAACATGAAATTTTTCACTTTTTAGTTGTGGTGCCTACCCTACACAAATTCGTATACCACTACTTGCCATGTAAACAACAGTGACAGAAAATTGTATAACATTATCAACATTACAAAGTGAATTAAGATTAAATATGTAAGCTAACTCATAAACCACTCATCAGAACTTGACCAAATTTATATGGGACCGCCACTTCGGAAAATACTATATCGAACAAAAATAGAATCTTCAAAATCAGTTTACAATAAAATTGGAAACATATCGATGAGCATACACACAAAAAAAGAACATTCAGTCGATACCTCCTTCTTTTCGGTCGTCATAACCGAAAAGGAGGACGGTAACAGATGTAATAGAATTAATTATTGAACGTTTTCTCACAAATTTTGTGAGAACTGCATTGATTTTCAGAGGTTATGAATACTAACGCGCAACGTTGTTTTCTTTTCAATCTCAAATCAACAATGACTATCAATACCTAAGTTTTAATAAACTTATTGGTAATTATATTTTTTCCTTTTCTTTATACGTACATATCATATGTAGATATATATCTGTGCTTATACGCCAACGAATTAAATTCTGACTATACGTAGAGTATTTTATCGTACCCATGAATACCGCCTATTGTAAAGGCTGAGAAATACTATAGGTAATATAATTATAATACATAATAATATTCTGGGACATTATTCACACACGGTGATCTGATCCCAAACTAAGCAGAGCTTGTACTATGGAAACCAGAAAACTGATATACTACATATACTACTTTTTTTTCGTAAATACATACTTATATAGATAATTACACCCAGACTCAGGACAAACAGACATGTTCATGCATACAAATGTTTGCCCTGGATGGGAAGCGAACCCACGACCTGCTGCTGATAGGTGGTATCTTAACCAACCACGCCACCTGGCCTGTCAGATAAAGTGATCTTACGCAAAATTATTCATAAAACAGTTTTATTTTAGTTGTTGATATTGATATGTAACAATTTTTGTATCTTTCCATTTTCAGTTGTGACTCTTAAGACAAATATTGTAAATTACACTGATTATACTATTATTATTTAAGCACTTTTTGCTACGAATCTAAATATATTTATTCATAGAAACAAGTTTCCTACGTGTTGGTTTCCTATGGAATCGGGTATTGTTTTATTTATAATAAAAATAATAAACAATATTTATTATAACATTATAGTATCATGTACAAGCTACCTCATTCAATATACGTTTTTACTATAAGATTTCAGAGATAACTTTGAGTCTTTTACCAACGTAAAATTGTTTGTTATCGAGACTTCATAAAAGTATCTTAAATAAAACCAATTTAATGGCATGCCTACTTAATCGTTCCATTTACGTGCAATAAACCTGTATTTATTTTTCACTACATTATGATTTCGTAATTTGTGACATAAATATATTTTTCACTTCTCATGCTCTAAAAGTTCGTTTTTTATTGTGCGTAGGCCTAGGCGACATAAAGTCGCTTTTTATGCTCTAGCACCTAGTGCATAAAGTATTATTTTTTCTAAAGCTAAGATAATCAGGCCCAACAGGCACACGCACAATAATAAGTCGCTGATTAAAGCCGTTATTTTTCATTTGCTATCTTTCTATATTCATTTGCATATCTATGTCACTTTCGTGTTTTCTATCGTTATTTTAATAAAACCGGATAAAATAGTTGTCATTTATTTAAAAAACGCTAAGAAACGTTTTTATGACTTGGCAGTATGAAGTACCCAAGTCGAATAAAACATTATGTTGAAAATTAAAAATTCAATTTTGCAAAATTTTTGAACCGTGAAAAATTATTTAATGCCTGTTTCATTTTGTCGCAATCGAAGTGAAGAGCAGACTCGGCATAAACGAGCCATTTTACACCTCTAAATGGATCTTTTATGCACTAGTTGTCCAATCTACTATTTATATAGGTACAAAATAATCAATCTATCTGCCTAGCCTCTTCCCAACTATGTTGAGGTCGGCTTCCAGTCTAACCGCATGCAGCTGAATACCAGTATTTTACATGGAGCGACTGCCTATCTGACCTCCACAACCCAGTTACTGGGTAATACGATACCCCTTGGTAAGACTGGTTGTCAGACTTTCGAGCTTCTGACGACCCGTAACGACTGTCAAAGATCCTTGAATGACAGCCGGGACCAACGGCTTAACGTGCTTTCCGAGGCACGGAGGAGTCTCGGTACGAAAAGATGGTCACCCATCCACAGAACAATCTCGGCAAGCGTAGCTTAACCTGATGGATCGACCCGTGCGGCTGTTATTACATAGCCACGAGCTCCTCCATATATCAATAATTATCATCTACCTAGCCTTTTCTATAATACTATGTTGGCATCGGCTTCCAGTCTAACCGGATGAGCTGAATACCATACCAGTAGGTAACTATTTTTATCCCAGAATAAGGGTAGTTTTCGAGAGTATGTAGGTATGTCTATTCCTATTTCCTATGGCACGCTCTGTAGCCTAAACGGCTTGATGAAGTTTAACATTATGAGGTGTCGTTACGTTAGATTCGTCTTAAACGTGCAATACTTATTTATATAGGTACTTTTTGCATATTCAAATACAAAAAAAAAAGTGTAAAATAAAAAGAAGTAATTTAAAAAAAAACAAAAATCCCGACCGAAAAAGTGAACTTTGCAGCGGTGCCGCGAACAAAGCGGCACTGCCACCGGGCGCCGCCGCAGTGTGTGGAGCATGGAACGGAGCTGGGCGGGCGCGGCGGCGCACGGTGGGCTGAAAATGAAGCTCCATGGACTTAGCGTCGCTCATAAATCAAGTACGTAATTTTGAAAAAAGAATCATGCCAGCGTATTCCTCTACTGAATAGTATCAAAGAATAGTATAAATATTACCTTTTAAAAGTTACTAAATGCAACGTTATGTCCTTTCGTCCACACCACTTAACAAGGTGAAGAACTACGCGCGTGTTTTTTTTTACAGTTATTAACCCAGGAGGTAGGCCTCCTTGGAAGAATACAAAAATATAGATGTTGTATGAATTAAACTTAGTGTGAAGCGATGTTAAGTGCAACCTGAATCGTGGAATAGATTCATATCTACAAAAGCCAAATTCTCATTCTCGGTATCAGCCACATCATCCAAATTATCATTAATTATTAATAAGCAGCTGTTGATAAAACTTTGTGTTTTCTACGAAGTTTAGGTCTATTTGCCGTTATATGAGGATCAGATGTTAAAATCAAATTGTGTATAACCCTCATTGGTTGCCTTTAAGCAAAATTTTCGATTAAATGACTTTAAATCTTTCCCCTGATTTTCACTCACATGCACTGGTAATAACTCCATTAAGATATTGAATAAGACTTCACAATTTTTTAAACTTCCACTTTCTTTCAGAAAATGGTCTAGATTAGATAAACTTCCATGATTTCGAAAATTTTCAAAACTTGAGTAAGGACGTCTGTTAGTCACGAAAAATGTAATATATCGACTGAACCAGTTACTGCGGTTTGCAGAACTTTTGTTCTACAACCCTCAGTAAAAAGTCACGTCATTTAATGACTTCAAAGAAAGAAAGAAAATAAGTTTATTTGCGGTAAACATGACACAAAGAAAACTTGTTGTTGTACATTCAAAAGGATGACGTTCTCAATTCGGATGTTTATATATATATTTATGTATCTTCGGGCATAACTCTGTCATATAGAGACGAATTTGCGAAATTATTTTTTTGCTTGAAAGGGTATGCTCTCGAGATGGTCCCATTGCCACCAAATCAGAATCTGATGAGGCAATATTTTGTAAAAGGTGATGACATTAGGTAAGAAGTGAAAAATAAAAACTTAAAAAAATAAATAAATAACGGACTTCCAAAAAAAATGACCACACCACAAATAAATTCGGAAGTCAGTGATTAAAGTTATGTTTCACTTTGTAGTGTTTTTTTTTTTTGCAAGTCTGTTGCTTATTATGTTTGTTAAAAAGTTTTTTTCCGAGTAATTGATGCCACAAACAAGTTGTAACTTGTTTGTTTCATCTATTTCTCGGAAAATATGTATCTTTTGTTTTGCTACGCTCAATTTGTCAATTCAATGTTGCAGGTATGTACAGACGCCAGCAGGTCAAGCTATCTGAAACTGTCAAATTTTCTCAATCAACCTTGAACCTAATGCTTTAGCGATAAAGTTGAAAATCTATTAAATAAATCTGACAGATTGTAGTGGCTTGATTTGCTGTCGTCTGTACATTAACTCTAAACCCTTTTGTTATACATATAGATTAATAATAATCAGTCAGAGAAATAATAATAACAAACAAAATTACATTGCATTTATAAGAAATGTAGTAACCCTTAGGTGGATGTAGAAGGCCATAACATTGCAGTTAGTAACTTTAAAAGGTTGCATATTAGAAAATCAAAACTTTCCTGAGCAAATTTCAAAAGAACAACGTACAAATCAACAAAGTTTAAAATAACGACAGTCATTTGATCAAAAGTTCAGCTGACCAAAGTCTGGAATATCAATGTTTAAGTTATTTATTACACTATTGACCAAATCGTTTAAAGGTCAAAATGGATTACTGGATAATATATATAAAAAAACATCATTATGGTTAACACCCCGACTCAGAGTACCCCGTATTTTTTTTAAACCACCCAGAAATAAGAACCCCGCCAAGCGGGGCTCCGTCGACCTATCTTAGCGCAGGTGGTAATCAGTTACTAGTACGTACAATTGCAAGTAATTTTATGATAGATTATGTAATTTGATTAGTAATGATTTGATATTTTAAAATTACATCTAGCAACTTTTGATCAGTCGTTCATTTGATGTCACATACATTGGGATTTTAAAATTTTTCTAAATAAAACATTTGGTCATTTAAATTTTGTTAAATCGTTTATTGTTCTTTTGAAATTTGCTCGAGAAAGTTTTCATTTTCTAATATGCAACCCTTTAAAATGACGTGCTTGCATAAAATATTTATTTTTATTTTTTATGTTGTAAATTACAGTATTCCGAGGGTTTCCGAGATTCAGGCTTTAGTGGTAATATAGCTTAAGTGATGCATTTTATGATACGGAAAGTTATATTTTAAGAAAGCTTAAGAATAAGGAATTAACTCAAAAAAACTGTTCAGCTCCGTACAAAGAAAAAGAAATCGCAAATAACTTCTTAAATAATAGTTTTATCAAAAAAAGTTCCAGGACATAGAATATTGCTATTCAGTAAATGATTACGCTGGCATGATTCTTTTTTCAAAATTAGTTACTTCATTTTTGAGCGACGCTAAGTCTATGGAGCTTCATTTTCAGCTCACCGTGCGGCGGCGGCTTGAAGTTCAAAATATTTCGAACTTTATGAGCGGTTTTCTAGCGAAAATGAATACAGAAGCGTTTATTTTATTGAAATTTTAAATCCACCATCTATTTGGATGTCTAAACAGGTGAACATCTCTGTGTTGAAGAATTCACCTGATGAAAAGTTTCTCCACTCGATGTTGTGAAGGTGATCATAAAATTTGTCCGGATATGTCATGTACTTTTCCAGAAATCCTGAAATTCACCACATTTAAACCGCGTGTTTAAATAAAATATGAACTGCTTACGAAGCAAAGACGTTCAACTCAGTGCTGCCAACCACTACCGCTAAAGCTACTCAGCAGTACTGTACGAGACATGGACTACGCTCCGCCTGTTGACACCGCGCCGCGCCGCTTGTCCAAAAGTGCACGCCTCTGACACTTAGTGCAGAGTTTGAAAATGTGCAAATGAATGCTTGACAAATCTGCTTCTTTTTATTTTATTGTTTTTCCATAAAAATCGAGGAGTTCCTTTTGATTAAGATGATCTACTTTAAAAAGTTACACTAGGTAAGATTATTACATTTTTTTATTATTATTTCCATTCATTATACGCTCAATGCTTTGATTCATTGTGCAGGGATTGTTTTTTTTTTTAATTTATCATTTATAAAAAAGAATACAGGATTACATATTAAATAGCTACCAAAAAACCACTAAGGTTGCTATCATGTCTAGTCTGGTCTATCTCAATATCGAACTATACAATAATGCATTTTATAAGTATGTATGCGTTATAGTCGATACAATGGCGCCACCGTTTTTACACGAGAAAAATGGGAAATATTATATTATTATATATATATTTTTAATCATGTGTAGATAATTTAACAAAGATAATTTTTATTATCAAACCACACGGATTAGGATATTGAAATGAAATAGGCGACTCGTAATTCTAGAGCTCACAAAAATCCCGCTCTCGATACGATAATTTTTTCGGCAGTTATTATGACAAAGAGATCATTGTATTACGACTACAAACAAAACTAAAAAAGAGTCCATACATATAGACATCCGGACGTTCAAGTAAAATTTCTTCAAAGTTAACCTAGCAGAACAAATGTTAAAAATAAAAAAACAAAGTAAGTTTTCTCAAGTTTTTGATATACGTGTACTCATATTATTATCCTATGGATCGTAATAGAGTCATTTTAAGGCCAGGAAATTGCTTGGCCTTGACGTGTTAAGAGTAGAGCACTGCCTCAAACGCTTAGCGTTAAGAGGCGTGCAATACGAGGCGACAGTAACGATATATAGAATGATAATCAATAAAATCATCAATTCATCCCTTTCTACTGATTATGCAACCCGGCTTTGCAGTTTTCTAAGTCTTTAATTGTCTGTAACTGTTGAGACTAGCTTTGAAAACTTACCATGAACCTGAGCGGCAAATTGCAAAAAAGAAAGAAAATTTAAATTTCGCATGCTACCATAACGCATTACCCCTAACGTGCCTTCCGAGACATGCGAGGCCCAGGAGTCTCGGTATGAAATTGATGACAGCAGTTCTCGACCCGTGCATCTTTCGCTAAGCCACGAGTCCATAATAAAATAACAATTATATCAATAATAATATTTAAATCAAATCTTTAGTAATCACTAATCAATAACCAGGTAGGTACTGACTGAAGTCAACCTAATAAAGCATTACTAGATATAAAAAGTGGTCTATTAAAGATAAATATTGTAGACTCAAATATCCAGACGATTGTTTTGAAAGTTATTGTACCTACTACAGGTTTAGTTATGCAGTAAGAAGACAATAGTCCATTAATTTATTTGCTTCTTCAGTGTGCGTATCGGTACGTCGCGAACAATACCTGCAATTATCATGAACACTGCCGTCAAACTGACTACTGTTTCCGTCGATAGTAATTATTTTCTAAATTTGTTTTTTTTTTTAGGTCACTCTGTTATCTTTTTCTTTTTACTCATTACCCACTCACAAATATAAAGTTTATAGACTTTCTTACTAGAAATTAGCCTATTAACTGAAAAGCTAGTAAGGCAATTTATTGTTATTCCTAAGCTATATTTTACAGATAAATATAATTTTAATCATCTTAATATTATGGAATCCTATTTTATTTATTATTTAGTTAGTATAACTAGTTATAAATTTATATTATTAAATTATAAAAACGTACCACACAAACGTAGTAGGTACATACAACAACTGGTATTATTGGCCGCAATTGACAACATTTCAAAATATTTATTCCTCTAAAATAAAAATAGCATTTCTGGAGTTTTCTATCCCTGTTCGAATATATTTAATTAAGCAATTTTGAATGGTTAGTTTCTTAGTACGTAGATCACTCAATAATTATTGTCGTTGCACTGCTAGTTTTTATTTCTTTTCAAAATAATTTCCATTGTGGCTAATACATTTCCTCATACGTTCAAACCAGTTGTCAAACCACTCCATCCAGTTGTACTCGGATATTGCGGCGCAGATTTCTTCCCAAGGATTCAGAAGTTCAGTTCCCGTAGAAAACTTGCGACCTTTCAATAGTTTTTTGGCATATGGAAACAACGCAAAATCACACGGCGCTAAATCGGGACTGTATGGAGGATGTTCCATAAATAAGCCTGATGCCTGAGGACTTGGTAAAGTTGACAGTTTGCTGAGCACGGTGAGCCGACGCATTGTCGTGATGCATGCGCAAATGACTTTATGGGCGCAACTCCATCAGCTTACTGAAAAGTGGCCGCAGGCTGTGTTCAATGTAAGTACCAGATTGCTGTTACAGTGCGTTGGTATCGTTCTTATAACGCCCCGACGACCAAAGAAAACAAGAATCATATTTTTTTTTTTACCGATCGGGATTGTTTCGGCGTTGTCGGATAATCTTCACCTTCACACACCCATAACCGATTCTGAGACTTAGTTGGAACTTCATAATAATACAAATAAGTCTCGTCACCTGTCACAATTGATATTAAACACGAGACATGCCGGCCGGATTCAAACTTTATAAGCATTTTTTTGCACCAGTCTACTCGATGTGCCTTCTTCTGACCGTCGTCGTTTAAAATGTATGGTACAAAATGTGAACTTTTTTTTTAATGTAAATGTTCCTTTAATACTTTATTTACTGTCCCTGCAGATATCTTAAAATTTGCACATAAGTGATTCAACGATCTTCCCGAACTAGTATTTCCATGGCAGACACGGTTTCAGGAGTATTGACGTCACGCGGCAGTCCTGGATGTGGATCGTCTTCTAAACTAAAGTCGCCTCGCTCGAATTGTTCATACCACCGTTCGATAGTCCTGAGAGATGGAGCAATAGCACCCAATATGCGTTCCATCTCTTCCTGGCACTGTTGCCTAGAAAGATCTCGTCGAAAGTTGTAAAAAATTATCACTCAATTTTGGGATTTGGGAGCCATAGTTTCAGTTTTATCGCGTGACTCCAGACAAAAGCGAACTGATAACTGAGTAAAGTAAAGTTTGTGAGTAAATGTAATTATGTAGGTACTACGAGTCTGTGATTGTATCATGCGTGTTTGAACTTGTTTTAATACCAAATGACAAAAATTATTGAGTGACCTACGTAAAATAATAAAAACCGAAAATAAGAATAATAATTTATCTATAGACTCACTTCACTGATATAACTTATAACAGCAGTGCTATTCTGTACAAAGCTCACCGTGAAAACTTAGGTGAAATGAGCGTGGAGTGAGTTGTCAATAGTGTCCATCGCTAGGATCGGCTGGAATGACAGCTCACTTCAAGCTCACTTCACCTGAGTTTTCACAGTGAGATTTTTACAGAATAGACCGCCAGTTCTGGGCATTTAGCGTTTTCATCTGTTTATTAACAGAACGAGTTTAAAAGATGATTTTTTGGAAAAAAAATACACTGGTGTCTTATTTTACATCAAATATCTATAACATTGTTTTGTTAATCGGGTTTTCTGCCGATGATTTTTCCTCACTCCCCAAGACCCTCAGGAGACCCTCAGGGAAAAGGTTTAGATCCCCTGTTAATTACTAACAAAGACTGTATCCCCTAGTAGGTACTTTGCTTAATAATGTAACTGTTTATAAGTATTGCTGCTTGTTTCTGTATTATATCACTATTTATTTATGTTATGTATTTCTTTGCCTGCACCTAATCTATCATATCTATGTATGCTTTTTGCTACTGTTCCTGTCGCTCTTATTACTACCGGTATGACTTCATTTCACACAATAATAATTTGTAATTATTATCAACTTGAACGTCAATTATGTGATGTACGGATGTGGTTTGTTGTCAATGATGACCAATATTAAAATAATCTTGTTAGAATTTAATTAAAATAATCTATTTAGCACCATTTGATAAATTCTATACATACACTTCGTGTCTAAATATCTCTTTGTTATCAATACAACAAAAATACTTTTATATTAATAAAATTCATAGTATCTATAGCCAGAGAGCAGTATGAATTAGTTACTATTGACGATGAAATGCTGGTACTCAGAATCGTTAAGTAGGTACATAAAATTCACCAAACTGGAATGCTGTCAGTCAAAAATATGACAGATTGAAAACTCAATTTTGTTAACATGTGCCAATAATTGTGGTCAATTAAAGTTTATAGTTATTTTAAGTGACAAGTGTTTGGGAATTAACTGATGGCATTATTATACCAATGCGAAATTCTATAAATTCGGTACCTAGGTACCTAGTACCTAGTACCATATACATAAATGTTGTCACCGTAGGTATAATTATGAAATTCGTTAGTTTATATGTACGTAGGTAATCTATCGGTATTATTTTCGTTAGAATATAAACTGTCGAAAAATTGTGAACTGCAACAAAGCATTTACAATTTGACGCATTATTTTTGACAGTTTAGGCTGCCTGCCGACGTCCGAAAATCGGTGACAAATTTTTGTCTTATCTCCCTTTCGCACTCATAAAATAGAAAGGGGCATCCAAGAAAATCGGTCACCGATTTTATCGGTCGTGTGCGGACCGGCTTAATCTATTCATGGCAAACCGACAACCTGTGAACTGGTATTAGACTTGCTTGCGTCCGCGCTAATACAAAATAGCCTTTCTAGCTGTGAGCAACTTGGATGTAGCGCTCACCGGCCTCTGCCGCAGAACCGCTCGCTCGGCTCGCGCGATTTTGGTCACAGTTCTAACATAACCCATTTAACCCAGTTCACAATTTTTCAACAGTTTATAATCTAACGGAAAAAATACCGGTAGGTACATTATAAACTAACGATTCTCGCAATGTTACGGTGACATATACAAATTATAAGAAGACTATACAATACCTACTATAGATTTTTGAATACCTACATAATTGTAAAATGTGAGAAATTCGTAGCGGAAATTAAGACTGCCTTAAAATTCATCGCTATTCGTTAGGTTAGTACCAACCAAACGCATTTTCAGTTCATTTAACGTGCTTTTAGAAGCACCCAGAAAGTTAATACTAATAAACTTCTTTCATGTAGATATTTAAGAAAAAAAAAACTAATTTTTTAGTAGCCCAGCCTATTCAGGTATTCAAATTAATTGAATTTCCAACTTAGATCGACGTTTTAACTTTAAACACTGATGGACTAATAGTAATAATGGTAACTATTTAATATATTTATCAGTAATAAAAATATAAGTTCTTTGAAAACAAAGCACCTATACTTCCTATACTTGTAACAATTTTCAAGTACCTTTATAATGTATTTTCAATTGCACTGCGGTAGTCAGGATGACATTCAGAGACATCATTGTAAGACGGGCAGGTCTTAGCCAAGTATCGGCTAGGAGCATCTTCCAAATTCGTATTCACATCAGAAACATGAGCATTTTCTTGCTTTGAAGTATTTATTTTTTGTTTTGCACCCTGGTGGAGTTTTCAAGAGCCGGGAACTACTAATGTATTTTAATTAGTTATTATAGCAATCAAAACCAAAGGCAAGTTCTTTTAATTAACTATTTTTTCTGTCGATCCGCTAACTAAAGTAATAAAATTTAAATCATTTTACATGGTTCAAAAAAGACTAACTTTCTAAATACTTTGTAAAATATTATCAAAACAAATAAATCCAAGAAATGCAATTAACACTGGGCCACAAAGAAAGCAGGGTGGTTATAAAAATGCAATAACTTTTGCTTCTTTTTGGTGATTGTATTAAAAACAATCAATAAAAAATAAAGACGATTTTTTTTTATTTTAACGACTTGAAATCATGTTTTACTTTTGTTTCTGTGTATAAATATGGCGTTTATTGTGCAAACATTAATTATTCTGATCAAATTCAATTAAAAACATGCCACTAACCTCTGAAGAGTGTACTAGAATTCAGACGATGCTTGAAGACAGGCGCAGTCAGCATTATACAGCGAGAACTGTTGGTGTTTCGCTATCAATCGGAATCGGTTTAATTTTGACGGTTTAATTTTGACAGTTCAACAACATTCAATGCGTTATTAACGGTGTTGAGAAGATAAATTTTTCGAACATATGAAGCAAGAAGTGTCAACAATGTTGAGAAATCGATTTCAAACAGTTGTTGAAGTCAAAATCATCTTCTACATGCTGGAGGGAGCAATCCGAACACGTGTACAGTGAGGCTGCGTCTTGCTGATGCAAACTTGAAGCCATTTAGACCCGCGAATGAGCCAAAACTGGTCGAAAGGCAGCATCGAAATTCAAGGCCAAGTTACGCTAGAGAACACATGCATTGGACTCTGGATGACTGGTCGAGAGTAATGTTTTCGAACGAGTCGAAGTTCATTCTATACACGCACGATGGGAGGCAGAGTCTAAAGAAGACCAGGAGAGCGCTATCACCCAAGCTTGCATTGAAGAGAAAGTGCCATAAGGCGGAGGCTCCATACACGTATGGGCTGGAATATTTTCCAATAGCCGCATCGTGCTAGTGATGATAGAAAATGGCACATTAACTGCAGAAAGATACGTGAATGAAATCTTAAATGAGTATGTTGCCCCATTTTTAGTAATCATGCATGGGCGAGACCGCCATCTTTATGCAAGATAACGCTCGTCCCCATACAGCTCGGATAGTATATGACTACCTTGAAGATGTCGCTATCACACGCATGGAGTGGCCAGCACGTAGCCCAGACTTGAACCCCATCGAGCATGCCTGGGACGAACTGGGACGACGTGTACGCCAGCGAAATTCCCGTCCAATCACTCTTCATGAACTGAAAGAAGCACTTATAGTGGAATGGGAGAATATTCCTCAGCATGGGCTCATTGCCAGAAATCTGGTGGAAAGCATGCCAAACCGTATAACAGCTCTTTTAACAGCTCTATTAACAGCTTGAGGTGGCAATACAAAATACTAAAATGTATAAAAATTGCATATTTGATACCGTAGAACGTTTTCGAAAATGGTAATTTTTACTTAACTTACTTTTATTCAAAATAATTATCATATTCTTGAACTTTTATGACATTGATTGAAGCATTATAAAATTGTCTATAATACAGTCTTTATTTGATAAAACTAGCTCAATTATTTTGGAAGTTATTGAGATTTTTATTACCGACCCGCTTTCTTCGCAGCACAGTGTAAAACGAAAAGAAGAATAATAAAAAAAGCAAAAGTTTCAAAAATATTTAAAATCCGCTAAATGAATAAATCCTGAATATACAAGGGTGTGTTTAGGAAGACTCTTGGTAAAGAGGCTCCTAAAAGTAGTTTTGGACCATGGTATAGGGGCCACCCTGTATGTAAATTATCATGATGACGTATATAGTCTGTACCAACACGACAATAAATTTAAAGAAAAATGAGCTTTCTTTTGCAGCTGAGTTATAAAAAGTGCAAAAATAATCGCAGAGCACCTTTGTTAATCTAGTCAAATAGTGTCCAAGCATTTTGCGTCAAACAGTGCCAAGAGCCAAAATTTAAGTAGAAGTACAAACAAAAAGGAAATAAACTATTGAAATTGCACATAAATAAACATTTCTAAGTTATGGGTGGAAATTGGTACTATATTATTTCCAGCTTAATAAAGGGTGGATTTTTGACATAGGGTAATGAGTGCAGGTAACCTTAACCATTGTAGCTACACGAAAACAATCTTAGGCGACTGTCTTTAATTTTTTGAGTAATTAATTATTAACCGCATTAACTTTTAGACAAATTCTACAGCTAGAAAAACGTCAATTCACAAGTTTTATTTTTAAAATGCCAATTGATGCAAAACAGTCCCCTAAGAACGTTTTCCTGTAGCTACAACAGTTAAGGTAGCTGCCCTTACTGTTCCGTCTCAGAATTCCATCCTGTATAGGTAGTGCCCGTATTATGGATAAAGTAAAAAACTACCCATGAACTCTCAGTGAGTATAGCTACAAAGAACCCATAATCAAAACTATGATGTGGAACCAATTACTAGCAAAACAAATATTATTTAATTTTTTTAATAGACAATAAATTACCTTTATACATAGGAGGACACAAGAAATGGAAATAAATTTAATTTCTTTGTCACCGATTAACAACTGTAATGTTTAAACAGGTTTGAACCTTTTAGGCCTCGTCCGGGTTCGCCATTTAGATTATTTTTCAAAATGGCGTCGCATGATAATACCTATATAGGGGGCATATAGACAAACAAAAAATGTCTGTGATAGAATCTCCTAAACTGTCATATTACCGAGATATGAACGAAACGAAAATATGTACGCGCATCATGGCCATTTTTAACTTTCATTATCTAGGTAATGTGACAGTTTAGGCAGGGTACAAATATGTACAGTAATTTATCTTCATAGAAACGGTTGGAACGCGAGTCATACCTACGCGCCTCGCGTTTGGTCTGCACTCAGTCGGCAAACACTCGCGAATGCGCCGCAGTGACAAACGGACGGTGTGATGGTTTTGTAAGCATTGTGTGCGATTTGTGACAAATATTAACTGAAATAAGTACAAGTACTTACTTTAATAAGGCAAAGAGCGATAATATACTATATCGTGTTGTTTTAGGTTGCGTGAATTCGTTAATAACGCACCCAGAGAAAACGTTTTTAATATTATTTAGAAACTCCGAAAGGTAAGACTATAAACAAGTTTTTATACAGGGTTATTGGTAAAACACCAACAACCTCTTAAGGGGTCATTGTACTAATAATTATGAACAACTTTTACTATGGCACCAAACCTGAAACCGTGAAAAAAAAATTAGCTGTTAGTGTTTTGACGAATTATGCTAATATAAATGTACTGAACAGCTGATTTTTTTTCGCGATTTCAGGTTTGGTCCCATAGTAAAAGTTATTCATAATGATGAGTACAATGACCCCTTAAGAGGTTGCTGGTGTTTTACCAATAACCCTGTATACCTACTACGTAAGTAATTTGTTTAGTTTTTAATAGGTAGGTATTTCGCTTTTTCCACCAAGTAAAATACCAAGATTAATAAATAAATAAGTGGATAGGGTGAAAAAAGTGACACACGAGTGGCCTACTTACGCTCGCGTTAAAAAAACAAGTAGGTAGTTTCCTAGGCTAGGCTACCTACTTACTTATGTATTTAGCTACTTACATTATATTACTGAGTTAGACAAAATATCGTTATGAAATGATTATAAAAGTAAAAAATGGTCGGTACCTACGTATAGATAAACCATTCTAAAAATGAACGCCCCTCCGTAAAACTTGATTATTTCAATGTGTGAGAGGAAAAATTTTATTCAACACTTACTTGTGTGCGTGCGACGCTTTTACTGTAAACATGGACAGTGACATTGCACTGGTACATTCCGCTCGAGATAAATGCCTACAGCTCGCGACAACACAGTGTTGACTAGGGTCTATACGCGCTCAGCGAGACACAAACGCGTCGTTTTTTTTTTTTTTGATTTTGTGCACCCTTCGTTATGGCAATAAAAAGCGTAATATTAACAATTTATTATTGTGTGTACGGATGTTATATTAAACAGAAGAACTCAAAGTTATCTTTTTTTTAAGTTAAGTACCGATGGTGTACTATGCTATATAATGTACTGTAAGTAATGTGAGCAGGGAGTTTGAGAGTATGACATGTTTATGAGTAAAATAAATTAGTAGGTATAATAATCTAGACGTTAGTACTATTATTTATTCTGTGCTTCCGTGCCCCCAGATTAGGTAGGTACCTACACCTACATACTAAATGTTTACATTTGTTATTCTTATTGTCACCCGTATATTTAAGTAGTTAGAATATTAATTATTATAGTATAGTTATGTACTTGATAAGTTCTGTTTACAAGGTCAGATTCAGGCTTTGATAAGTATAAGTATGTAGGAAAGTACCTATTTAAATAGTATTTTTGTTTTGGTGGGTACCTACCACGGACTAACTATAACCATGACTAAATATTAGGTTGGGGAAAAAGTCTTTTCGCATTATAGTATGTATGAACTTGTAATAAAATCTATTTGTAGCTGGCTGGTTTTGGTATCATTGAAAGTTTAAATTTTAAAGAACATAATTCCAAATTCAAACTAGGAAAATGTGTGATTTTCATTTGTTTTTCGTACCGTCAAGATGAGTGAATCTAATGAAGAAATTCGATACATTTTAAAATTTTACTACAAAAAAGGTAAAAATGCAACGCAAGCCGCGAAAAAAACTTGCGATGTTTATGGACCTAGTGTAGTGTCTGTGAGAGTAGCACAAATTTGGTTTAAGCGTTTTCAATCCGGAAATTTTGATGTCAAAGATGCACGTCGCTCTGGTCGCCCTATTACGGATAAAATGGATGCCATTTTTGAAAAAGTGGAGCAAGATCGGCATATCAGTAGTTACGACGGCGACGTAGCTGAAGAACTGGAAATTGACCACCAAACAGTTTTGGCGCATTTGAAAAAAAACTGGGTACACAAAAAAGCTCGACATTTGGGTACCTCACGAGCTCACTGAAAGAAACCGTGTACTCATTTGTGATTCTTTATTACGACGTAATGAAACCGAACCATTTTTGAAGAAGCTGATAACTGGTGATGAAAAGTGGATCACGTATGACAAGAACGTGCGAAAAAGGTCGTGGTCAAAGGCCGGTCAGGCTTCACAGACTGTGGTGAAACCCGGGTTAACTCGCAACAAGGTGATGCTGTGTGTGTGGTGGGATTGGAAGGGCATTATTCATTATGAGCTGTTACCACCAGGCAGGACCATCGACTCTGAACTCTACTGCGAACAACTGATGAGATTAAAGCAAGAAGTTGAGAGAAAGCGGCCGGAATTAATCAACCGAAGGGGTGTGGTTTTTCATCATGATAACGCTAGACCTCGCACATCTTTAGCCACTCAGCAAAAATTATTGGAATCTATCATTTTTATACGATTGTTCATTGAGTTTTCTAATTTTGGCGCCAATACATTGTACAATATTTTGCGATATTAAAATGGAGTGGGGTGATAAAGAGAACCGAATCGCAGTGATTGCTTTACACAAAGTTGGTATGGAGCCAAATGCAATTTTTAAAACTCTCCATACGCTTGGTATTAGTCAAATGTTTGTGTATCGGGCTATTAATAGGTACAATGAGACCTCCTCTGTTTGTGACAGAAAAAGATCTGGCCGTCCACGTAGTGTTCGTACGAAAAAGGTGGTCAAAGCAGTAAGGAAAAGAATTCGAAGAAATCCTGTCCAAAAGCAAAAGATTTTATCTCGGGAGATGAAGATAGCACCCAGAACCATGTCACGCATTTTAAAAGATGACTTAGGACTTGCAGCCTATAAGAGACGCACTGGTCATTTTTTAACTGATAATTTTAAAAAGAATAGGGTGGTAAAATCGAAACAACTACTGAAGCGGTACGCAAAGGGAGGTCTCAGAAAAATTTTGTTTACGGATGAGAAAATCTTTACAATTGAGCAACATTTTAACAAACAAAATGACCGTATTTATGCTCAAAGCTCTAAGGAAGCTTCCCAATTAGTCGACAGAGTGCAACGTGGGCATTATCCGACTTCAGTGATGGTTTGGAGGGTGTTAGCTATGAAGGAGTGACTGAGCCATATTTTTGTGAAAAAGGTATCAAAACATCGGCACAAGTGTATCAAGATACCATTCTTGAGAAGGTAGTTAAGCCCCTTAACAACACCATGTTCAATAACCAAGTATGGTCCTTCCAACAAGACTCGGCGCCGGGTCATAAAGCTCGGTCCACGTAGTCTTGGTTGGAAGTGAACGTTTCGGACTTCATCAGAGCTGAAGACTGGCCGTCGTCTAGTCCCGATCTTAATCCGCTGGATTATGATTTATGGTCAGTTTTAGAGAGTACGGCTTGCTCTAAGCGCCATGATAATTTGGAGTCCCTGCCTGCATTCTTCACTGCCAATTGTATGGATTGTCCATACGATTGGCAGTGAAGAATTTTCCCATGGAAAGAGTGCGTGCTTCTATGGATAACTGGCCTCAACGTTTAAAGGACTGTATTGCAGCCAATGCCACTTCGAATAAGCTTTTTTATATTTCAAATTGTTTTATATTTATGTATTTAACTAACACACTGTAAAAGTAATAAATATTATTTGCAATAATTTTTTTTTCTTCGTGACAATATTTATGGCAAGACTATGTTTGTAAAGTATTTATTTAATATGGGTAATTGCATTTAGTGTATACCTACTGTATATATAATGTGAATTCTTGCTTTAGAATAAATTATGAAATTATTATTATTTCAAGCATTTATTGACTTATTACTAATATGATAATACAATACGTAATAAAACATTATGCAATACAAACAAACGTTATGAAATACAATATTAATTAACCAATTATTTATTTATCAATATATAGGTATATTGATAAATTAATAATTCAAATTCAAAACACTTTCATCAGAATCAGACTCAACATTAATAATGAACTCAAAATCCATGTCATAATTTTTCATGTATTATTTTTCGATATCATTAACATGTCTACATGAAGTTTCCCACATAGTACAATCAATCATTTCAATTCGTTCCTTTATTAGAGCCTTTATAGACGTCTTGTTCAACGTTTTTTGTAGCTACGTAGTTTTTTGTGTTGACATGTTGACCGTAGTTTTGCGGCGAAATCGACGCGTGGTCCTACTTTCATGTCTCAACGGTGACTGAGCAACCAATGACAAAGACCAATTATGTGTATTACGTCGATAATACACCTTCTTTGCATGTGACCGTAACCGATGTGGAAGGGCGTTCATTTTTAGAATGGGTTATCTATAGTAAGATTTAAGTACATTATAATTTACTTTTGTAAGATTTTGTAGTAGGCGACGATTAGATGGTTGATAATGGTGCCGATTCCCTTGTTCACAAACTAAACTAATTTTAAGTTCAGTGCATCGTTTTTCTTTCGATAGGAAAAGGACAGAAGATAAATATTGTTTAGTCCTGTCAAATTAGTCAGCGCCTGACGTAAATTAACGTATTTTTATGGCGAACCGGGACGAGGCCTAAAAGGTTCAAACCCCTTTCCATGCAATTAAAAAAATATGGAAATTTATAAATAAAATAATTGAAAAAATCATCAACAACATAACTGATAGGTGTGATCGGATAATCGGGCGCTAATATACCTAAACTTCAGAGATCTTAGAAACACAGCTAAACTTCGTCCCACGAAAGAATAATTTACTTTCTGAATAAATAAGTAATCCCGGGTTCCCGGGACTTAACAATTTTGTAAAAACAACTATAACAAACTTAATAAAATTATAGCAGTGGTTATTTTGATTTAATATCTTTATTTTATTCAAAACTAATGGAATAACAATAAAAAATGATAATGTGCACAATGTGGTCAAGTAGTGCATGTTGATTTATCTATCTAATAGATTAGTGATTGAATCAACTAATTTATTGTATTTTATACGAACATAGGGGATTGTCCGTATTATTCTTTTGTGGGAAATAAAAGTGAAGTTTAGGTATATTAGCGTACGATTATCCGATCACTGCTGATAAGTTTAAAACAAAAAGATCAGTTTTCAAACAGTCTGAATCAATCTGATGCAGTTGGTGAGTGTTATTTTAGTTCAATCTCAGATTTGACGCAACCAACTGCATCAGACTGTTTGAAAACAAATCTACAACACAAAAGTGTTAAACCTTGAAACATGATCATATTTTGGCGTTAGTTACCAAGTATGCAACATAGACTTACTGTACTGTGGTTGATTTTGACAAAACTTCAAAAGCAACTTTGCATATTTGTTCAAAATCATAAATGACACAAAATCAAGATGATAATATTATAACTTTCACTAAATTACTACTAAATAGTACACCATGCAGTTGTGTCCTAGGTTGCATGCAATGTTAATAAAAACAACTATTAGATTGAACTAAGTCACTCTTCAAAAGCATTACAAATTGCTTTGGGGAATGCAATAATTGATTCCACACATAGAAAATGGTGCTTTATGATACTTATGCAGTACACATACTTATTAATAAAAAAAAAGAATAACAAATAACCAGCCATCAGACAATTTGTTGTTACTATTTAAACTCTATGTTACTGTAAAAAATTATGTTATACTTTACCCCGTCCAAGTTTGTAAAACCGTTTTTTGTAACGTCTAGATAGAAAATATTTTATGACTAAAATAAGAATAATGAAAGATAATATGTACAGGAGACTTAGCATTCCGATGTCCAAATTGGAGAATGGGCTTGGGGGAGCTGCAGAAGACCTTGCACGCCGCATAGATTGGATGCTTACGCCACCATAAACATTTTGGAGATACTGGTACACAGCTGGTAGATTCCAAGCACCTCGGGCAAGTCTACACTCAGGGCACCTTGCAACACTTGGGAACTGAACCTTTGGATGATCAGGATCTTCAGTGACATCACCTGCTAGTCTAAGATTAACTTCATTATGTGCTATCCATAGCCAAAGCACAGCTTTATCATTTTCTTTTACATCAAATATTCTGTTCCTAGAGGCCATAGCCTGGAAATGTCCAGCACATTCTGTGCAGCCAAAGAAATTCTTGATATAGCCATGCATAGCTTTTAAAACTCGAGGACTTTCTGTACCAGGTTTCTGAGCGGCATTTACAGTTAAAGTATGGAAAAGGGTCCAAAGTCCACAAGTATATCCACGGAATTTAGGTTGACTGCCTTTGCACCTTACATATTCCAGATTGGTTGTAAACACTGGTGCATGCACTGTTTCCAAATGTTTTACCAACTCATATACTTCACTGCCACTCCAAGTACTCTTTGTTTGAAGAGTAGTACGTAATTGAGACATGTATTCTTTAAGATTGCCTCTAAAAGGAAAGGAAACTATAATGACATCTAAATAGTCTAAAAGTGCTTGTAGACGTTCACCAGTCAAGGTTTTGAATCTTGTGATTTCTGTATGTAAACTTGTTTTAATGGTTTTTTCCAGGTCACTATAATATACAAGATCAGTATTCAGAGTCACTTGTTTATCATCAGAATGCTCATTGGTGAGTATTTCTTGACTACCTTCATCCCGAGTAGGGAAAGCATAGTTTTTAGATTTTAAGAATGAATTAACTGCTTTTAGTAACCCAAGCTTTTTGTTGTCTTTAGGAATGAGTGTTGTAGGCTCAATTGTAGAGCTTATAGCAATAAGTCCTGGAAATTGTTTGATATTTGCCAGATCTGCAATTTCACTAGTTTCGTGCACTCTTTTAATCCTTATATGTGGGTAATCATTGAGGTCTAAGGCTAGTTCTGAACCCACTGTTGAATTCACATTTTCTAATACAAGGAATGTATAGTTGATATCATTAGGCACATCTTTAACAGCCGCCGAATAGTCACTGAACGATTCAATACTGAGTGATGGTACAGATTTCAAGTAGCCAATTGTTTGATCATTTTGTATTCTTGTTATTATTTGAGCTTTAAGTTTTTCATGCGAGTCACTTACCTGTATTTTATCACCCACATTGCCATTTCCTTTGACATAATACTCATGCAAATAGCGTATAGATGGATATGCCATTACCTCAAACTGTCTACAAATTTCATTGTTTTCTTCTACAGAACAGTCAATAACTGCTAACTTTAAAAAGTTTTTCCAGTTAATTATTTCGGCCGCCAAGGTCTTAAATTTGGGTGCAAAAGCTCGACAGTGACCGCAATAGCTATTATAAAATTGAGCCACCACTGCATGTTTCTGACCATAAATTTTCCTTTCGAAATTCCGGTCCGTTAAGATGTCAACATGGTCCGACTTACTATAAAGTCCCTGTTGAGCTACATCACCATCTTCCACAATAACTGCACTATTCACTAATGCAAAGAATACAGCAAATAATAAAAGTATTGCATGTCCCAGGTTCATTTTTGATTGGCTCTCGAGTCTCGATAGGTAACGGGAAGCGGGGCACGTCACGTTTGAATAGTATGTACTATGTATATTGTTATAAAAAAACGCGGCTTTCGCCGGTGACTCCGGAGTCCAAACTAAAGCAACGATGAGTGACTTATTATCATTTTATTTCAAACACATAAAGTGTATATGTCATTTCTTTACAATTGTTCACAATTTACTGAATTTACTTTCACATCGAGCAAATATGTCAAAATGTCAAAGTCAACAATGTGTCATCCTCTGACAGCCAAGCCAAAATATCATAGACTACGTGACGTCTATCAATCTGCCTAGCTTTTTCCCAACTTTGTTGGGGTCGGCTTCCAGTCTAACCGGATGCAGCTGAATACCAGTATTTTTACATGGAGCGACTGCCTATCTGACCTCCACAACCCAGTTACTGGGTAATACGATACCCCTTGGTAAGACTGGTTGTCAGACTTTCGGGCTTCTGACGACCCGTAACGACTGTCAAATATCCACGAATGACAGCCGGGACCAACGGCTTAACGTGCTTTCCGAGGCATGCAGGAGTCTCGGTATGAAAAGATGGTCACCCATCCACAGACCAACCGCGGCAAGCGTAGCTTAACCTGTTGGATCGACCCGTGCGGCTGTTATTACTTAGCCACGAGCTCCTCATAGACTACGTGACGTAGACAGAGAAAACTTATAGACTACTGCTCAGCGCACAGGATTTCGACTATAGTGCGCGCGGAACTAGTTGGCCACGCCTTAGGTATGTGAGCGGTGGGACGGAGAGGCGGGGGCGCTTGCTGTCATTACTCAGTGTGGCGCCACGCGTTGAAAGTTCCGGCTAGTTTTGACAAAACGCACATGAGATTGCAATAGCGAGACGAGTCCGCCGATAAAAAGACAATCTAAGGAAATAATATCTAAAGTGCTTACGTTTTTTAAAAAACGGTAAGCCGATGTCAATAGTTTAGAATATAAAACTGATGCGAATATACATAAATTAGTAGCAGAAGCAACAGGGATATCAGAACGTAGTGTAAGGAGAGTGATTGCTGAAAGTAAAACTTCCTTGCAAAATACAGGGGAAACCAAATTTAGTTCTCCGCGGAGACCAAAAGAAATAAAAAAGAAAATACAAGTTGATGATTTTGATTTAGGAGTAAAAGAAGAATAATAGAAGAAAATAAATCAGTTTTATACGGTCGAGAAAAAGATTCTTAGTCTACGAAAACTAAATGCTGTGTTTAAAAGAGGATAATATTTTAGATTGCGGATTAAGTTTTTTAAGAGAACTTTTGCACAAACTGGGATATTCATTTAAAAAATGTAAATCGAAGAGGTCCCTTTTAATAGAGAGACCAAACATTGTTGAATGGCGAGTGAAATATTTGAGGGTCATAAGAAAATTCACAGAAGACAAACGAAATATATTCTTTTTGGACGAAACTTAGGTTAACCAAAGTCACAATGCCCAAAAATATTGGCAATCTTCGTCGGAGCCTGGAATTTATACAGCTATAGGCAAAGGAAGGCGTTTAATAATAGTTCATGCTGGTAGCTGGAACGGGTTAGTTGACGATGCTTTGCTAATTTTTAAATCAGATTCAAAAACGGTGGATTATCATGGCGACATGAACTCTACAAAATTTTTACAACTGGGTTGATCGAAAATTAATACCTAAACTACCACCTAACTCAGTCATAGTTATGGATAATGCTGCCTATCATTGTGTGCAAGTTGAGAAGAAACCGACTATGTCCAGTTTGAAAATTGATATGCAGAACTATGATGGACATTATAAACTTACAAGATGATTCTGAATCAAGTTCAGAGAGTTCAGAATCAAGTGATTCAGAGGATATGTCAGAGTAATTTCATATAAGTATATATTAATTAAATAATTTCATATACTTAATTTGTTTTTGGTTTATTTTACTATTAATTACAATATAATTAGATAGGTACAGACGCCAGCAGGTCAAGCTACCCGAAACTGTCAAATTTGCTTAAGCGATAAAGTTGAAAATCTATTAAAGAAATTTGACAGATTGTAGTAGCTTGATGTGCTGGCGTCTGTACAATATAAACTTCTAAAAGTTCAATTGTTTTTTATTTATTCTTTTCAATAATTGAACAATTATTGTTCACGATATCTCGAGATTGGTCATCACTGTCTAATCTCATGTGCGTTGCGAGCAGTAGGCACCGCCCCTTCACCCCTGTCGCCACCTAAGTTAACACCCAAATAGTTCCGCGCGCACTTCGTTTTTATTTTAGTAACTAATGGCAAATTTTATAAAAGTACGAACTTACAATGTTGTTCTTTCGTAGTATTGTTGAATTGAAGACTGAAATTCAGAAACAAGTGCCATTATACATAGTCATTTTTATATACCTAATTACTTACCAAGTATTGTTGAATTTAAGACTGATATTTAGAAATAAGAGCCTTTAGATTTATAGGTACACGCGGTCTAATAAGTCTATTTCAAAGTTGATTAGTTTGTATTAAATTTATTTTTATAGAGTTACCCACAAGGTATTTTTTGAACTTAAGACTAAGAGCCATTACTGAGATGTTGATTAGATTTTTTTTATAGGTGTTAGTTGATAGATAGATGACCAAATACCAAACGGTGCGGTGTTTAATTTAAGTAATAGTGCCATTACATTTATTTTAGTCTCTTATAAAAGGTAAAAATGTTACCATTCTTTTGCGCTACATAAGTAGTTCGTTTTGTGATGTGATGTTTACAAACTTTGTAAACACTTTTAATAATAATAAACGTCCGATTTTTGAACGGGCTCAATTTTATTTGACTACCATTGACTCGACGCCACGCAGCCCGCCAGACCCGACCCGGCGAACCGTGAACGTAACAAACTAGCAACCCGCGGAACGATGCACCGAGTTGAGCATTTACTGACTCGGACGGACGACGCGGCGACGCGGCGACTCGACGGGCAGACTGAGTCGAGTCAACTCGAGTTGCAACCCGAGTTGGTAAGCGAGTCAACTCGAGTTACTCGAGTTACCAAAAAGTCGACCATCGCTACATAAGAACCTTCCGATTGGATTGAGATTTTTTAAAACGAAATCCCACCTTGTGAAGCAGCTTTCGCAGACTCTCTCGCTGTCCTGTGTAATTTATTTCTATCTTTAAGACCTCTAGAAGCTTTTTAATAGGAGGGACCTCTTTTTTAGCAGAATGTATTTTCCTCCGTATAACTCCCATGTCAAAATCATCAACTTGCACAAATCCACTTTTACGTTTTCTCTCCTTGCCTGGTGTCCGAATTTTTGTACCAGATTCTTCTGCTGCGTGCCCTTCCTTAACTATTTTTGAAAATAGTCCTTGACTCACACCTGAAATATAAGATGATAAAATATGTTAGTTTGAAATCTGGCAGGTTACCTATTAGATGTACGTTACCGTTACGCTAACCTGCAGCAAGAATAGAAACGAATATTTTGTGGACTTAAATAATTAGTTAAGTATTGGGCAATTTATAACAAGAAAGTTGACAACACTAACCTGTCGCTGCCGAATGGAATAATCGGAGACCCCGCCCGAGCTTCTTGAAAAAGGTTTTAATCTTTAGAATAATGTTTCGAGCATCACTTTTTAGCTTTCGGCATATTTAACTTTATAAATTCAGCAATATCACGACAAAACAACCAGAGAACCCGAACGTGGTAGATACTGACAATCGAATGGTATTTCAACATGACGGCCATAGTTCCAGTTTTCGCCATTTCACAGATAAGTTGGTAAGAGTATAGTCTCCTGATTTTATACTGTCGGATATTAGTTGTCTAGAAGGAAGTTGAATGTTTATGGATTCACTTTTCTCTATCTGCTTTTGTGTCACTGAAGTGAACTAAGCGGGAGCTGCCAGCTGTTTGATCTGAAATATTTTATTGTGAATTTTAATTGTCACAGGTATTTATTATACAGCGTGAAATTTCAATGGTTGTTTTCCTGCGGCAGAACGATTTGTACTCAGTAGAGCTACCGATTCATGGAGTAAAATTTAAAAAAATAAAAATGTTTTTGTTTTAAAATAATTATAAAAATATGATCTCAACTCGAAAGCGTGAGAATCAATAGTAACTCACGTGCGCCCGCTTGCCACCTTTGAAAATATCACGCGGCGGCGCGGTACAGTGATGAGCGATTCGTAAATGTTTAGAGCAAAATAAACTGTCGCCCGAAGTGATACGGCATAATGTAGCCCGCAAGCACGCGGCGAGCGCTTCGCCACGGACCCCCCGCCCCCCGCCGACGCGCTGGCTCTCTCACTCAGTTGTCCCCGCGACCGCCGCACGTCGCAGACGCAGTGCCAGTGCGTTATCGTAATTTAAAAATGGATCGCCATTACAGTTTTTCAAATTTGGAGTACGTCGCTATGGTGCAACTGTACGCTAGGGCTAATTATAACTCCCATGCTGCCCGGAGACTTTACGCGGAGCCGCATCACCTGGAGTCACTCCGTCTTCGCCGGATTATGAACCCCCAAGTCCCACAGGCCCGGACGATCGTAGCGGCGACACAGCGACTACTCGATCATGGGCAATTCAAGAGACCAGCACATGCACAGGGCAGAGGTCGATCGGCCGTCCACTCGCCAGAGCTCGACGAGGAGATCATCGTGTACTTCGAAAGGAATCCTCGTCAAAGTACGCGTCTGGCTGCAGCAAGGTTTGACGTAAGCCAATATTACGTCTGGAAAGTGCTCAATTCAGAAGGACTGCATCCTTATCATTTCCGAAAAGTACATAAAATCTACGAAAACGACGCGACGGCTAGAGTAGCTTTTAGTCAGTGGTTTATTGAAAATCACAATTTGAACATTTTGTGGACAGACGAATCAACTTTTATGCGAGTTGGACTCTACAACCAGCACAACGAACATTTTTGGAGTTTTAATAACCCACATGTTATTCGCGAGTGTGCGCATCAAGTGCGTTTTAGTGTTAACGTGTGGACCGGCATAATTAATGGCGAACTCATTGGACCGTATTTCGTAACAGGACACTTGACAGGTGGAACTTACCTAGAAATGTTACGTAACGTTATCCCGGACTTTTTAGATGATTTGCCGCTAACGGTGCCCGTGGATAATCTGCACTACCAGCATGACGGGTGCCCGGCTCATTATCAGCGCGCCGTGCGAGAGCACCTGAACTCGGTGTTTCCCCAGCGCTGGATCGGACGCGGCGGGCCAGTGCCTCGGCCAGCTAGAAGCCCGGACCTAAATCCGTTGGACTTTTACTTGTGGTCTGAGCTAAAGCGCCTGGTGTATCGCGAAGAACACGAAACTCGCGACGCGTTAATAACTGCGATAGTGGACGCTTTTAATACCTTAAGACGTGACAGAGACACCTTATTAAAATTAAAAGACAATTTATTAAAACGTGCTCGATTGTGTGTTGAAGTGTGTGTGCAGTGCCTTGCATTTCGAACAATTACTACGATACCGTGAAGTGTAAGTACCTACTCGTAACTTTATAAATAACAAAAGTAGGTTAGTTAGTTAAAATCATTGTAAATAAGTTGATTTCAATGTTTTAAATATGCCGTAAATACTTACTTCATTGTCCAATTATTCAGAAAATAATTTTTTGTAAGTTATTCATAAACTTGTTTCTTAGTTTCGTGTTCAGAAAGTTGTAAGTAAAAAAAACTGGCCAATTGCGAGTCGGACTCGCACACGAAGGGTTCCGTACCACAAGGCAAAAACGCCAAAAAAAACACGTTTATTGTATGGGGGGGGGGGGTTCCCATACAACAAACGTGTTTTTTTGGCCTTAAATATTTATTTTAATTTTATTATTTATTATTAAAGTAAAAATACAACTGAGTATTTTGTGAATATTTCAAGTGCCTACCTGTTTCCATAATTGATATCGAGCAAAAAAGGGCAAAAAAGTCGCGTTTGTTGTATGGGAGCCCCCTTAAATATTTATTTTATTTGGTTTTTAGTATTTGTATCGGCAACAGAAATACATAATTTGTGAAAATTTCAACTGTCTAGCTATCGCGGTTCTTGAGATACAGCCTCGTGACAGACAGACGGACGGACAGACAGCGAAGTCTTAGTAATAGAGTCCCGTTTTTACCCTTTGGGTATGGAACCCTAAAAAGTATTTATGACGGTCCTAAGCCCGTAAAAGTATGAAGGGAAAATTGGAATAACTTTTAGATAAGTACCTACCTATTGTGTTTCGATAACAAAAGACTACGTAATACGTAACTACGTAGTAGCATATCAGCTGTAGGTAGCGCAAGGCTCAAAGTCACGCGCAGTCGTCCGTTTGCGCTGTAGCTATACTATTGGTTCGAGATCGCGTTCGAGTTTTGTTTTTCACAAATGTAAATCTGCCATTTTTTAATACTTTATGTTTATTTTTTTATAAATCGATTGTACTATCAAGACAAAACCATTTCGCTTCGGGAAAATAACCATTAAAATTTCTCGCTGTATATTCAATAATCTATTTAAAACAATATATTAAAATATATATATAAAGTAATTGAAAAGGTTTATTGAAAATATGTAGGTATATAATTCAGCCAAAACGTGGGAGTAATATAATACAATAATAATTTTTATTACGAGTATGTAACGCCTCGTCATGTGTTCAGCCAACGCCAAGCCAACGCCAAGCCAAAGCCAAGCCAACGCCAAGCGGAAGTGTATAAGTAGTCGGACCGCTCATTTGGCGGGAACATTTTGCTGCCGTACATGAGATAAGTCGAAACTCTGTTCAACTGTATAAGGATAGCAATAAATAATTGTGATTATTCGTCAAGTGTGAAGTCTATTACTGCTTTCCCGTTTCAATTAACTTCCATTGTACGAGAAACACTTATCTAAACACTATACAACGTTACAACTAGGGAAAAAGAGTGTTTTCGATGAACTCTACATGCTAAACCAAGCACTTACAGTCCTACCAACTTATCTGTGAACTGAAAGAGGACGGCACCGTCGATTCAGTGTTGCTAATTAATATAAGGTGCCCAAAATTGAGTAAGTTTCCAAGAAGGAAATTTCACATTAGTCCTTGACTCACACCTGAAATATAAGATAATAAAATAAATGTTAGTAGAAATTTGAAATCTGGCAGGTTAGTTTGCTCACTCACTTCGCAAGTTACCTATTAGATGTACGTTACCGTTACGCTAACCTGCAGGAAGAATAGAAACGAATATTTCGTGGACTTAAATAATTAGTTAAGTATCGGGTAATTTATAATAAGAAAGTTGACAACACTAACCTGCCGAAATTCGTTTGTATATTTGTATATTTGATTAAATCGAGGGTGGGCGCTGATACCTATAATTACAAGATATTAAGTTATCTTAGCTTAGGTATTGGCTGAAACTATAATATTATGTTACTTTACTTACCTTACGGCCTATTTTTATTGTAAACTATGTATATTTATATTAGGGTGCAATAAACTATTCTTATTCTTATTAAATGGAATAATCGGAGACCCCGCCCGAGCTTCTTCTTCAAAAAAGGTTTTTCTAACCTTCTAATGTTTCGAGCATCAATTTTAATAGCTTTCGGCATATTTAACTTTATAAATTCAGCAATATCACGACAAAACAACTAGAGAACCCGTATGTGGTAGACACTGACAATCGAATGACATTTCAACATGACGGCCGTAGTTCCAATTTTCGCCAATTCACAGATAAGTTGTAGGAGTGTACCGACAGTAATTTTTTATCTGTTTTAGAATTGTTGGGTTGAATGGTTGCAGTTTCAATGTTCTCTCAGATCAGCCAGTAGTTTAATCTAAAAATTGAAATAAAGTTTCGAGTTTGAACTTCATATAATTAATTATGAACACAAGGCAAGCGATAACAAATTAAACAAGAAAATAATGTAATCATCATGTCATCTTTGTCAGTATCTTAAATACTTAAATCGACTTTATGACTTATGCTCAGTCGTTCATCTGCATCTAACGGATGTTGAACGGTTGCTGGTATATTTTCTTCAGTCTCCATGGGTACCGTGGACGTAGACGCAACAGTGCTTGCTGGTTCTAAGGCCTTTAAATAAAATAATACCATAATTTTATCAATGGATGATGATTTTGATGAGTAGATATTATTTATTATTACACTATCAAATTGTCACTAATCAAATTATCACACTTCTTACCCCAACAGGAATAGCTTTAGGGTGTAAATATGTTTTATTTTATATTCTACTTTCATAAAAGAAGTGTTAAAAAAGTGTTGGCTGCATATTTTAGAGCTTATCTTTGGTGCCCAGTGGTTTCTTTTAGTTACTTTTATCCATAATTCCCGTGATTTCTGGTTTGGCAGGGATCTGAAAATTTTACAACACTTTAATACCTACAATAGATACAATATTTCATACTCTAAATAGGTACTAAAAGGTAAAGATATTACGCCGTACGAGAATATTACGCCTGGTGAAAAGTGGAACTATATATTACAGATAGAGTTAGCAATGAAATGAAACTATATCAAACAAAACTAACAATTGCATTTTTATGGTTTGAAATTTAGGTATTTGATATCGTAAAAACGATTTTCCGTTACCTCTTCTCACAAAATTGACAATATGAGGCTTAGTTCGGGATCATTTTGCTGCTATTATGTACGTACCTACATAATTTTGTTTCTTAAAAAATACCCTAGGTAAGCATATATATATATATATATATGTAGGTTCAGGAGTGCCGAGCAGAGGTATATCGTCAGGGCTTGGAGTTCCCATTTTTATTGGGACAAACAAGACCGTATAAACAATTACAAAGTTATACTATTAAAAATAAACACAATAAATGGTAATTAGTAATAATACAATTAATCGAACAAACCAATAAGCCACCCAAATACAAAGTCTATACCCATTGGGGCGGGTACCACGCTTCATACATTTATGCCCATCCTCCTTTAGTACAGAGATAGATTACAGTCTGGAATAGCACGTGGGATAATTACGTGGGATAATTTCCAACATCCACGCGGGTGAAATCGCTGGCAAAAGCTTGTATCAAATATTTAAACTATTCATTTCGAAACTAAGGCAAAAATCTTGGCGCTATTTATTATTCATAATTTTTATAAAATTTTGTTTTATTAGGGGTATTTTAGGGGTTTTTGACTTAAGCTTTGGGGACAATGATTTATAGATTTGGTAACACTGTCATAATGAAGGAATCGGATCACAGAACATATATACCCTAGATTCTTATGCGGCGATTTTTTTTCTATGGGAGATTACCGTCTGAACTACTACGTAGTTTTGGTTTGGTTTCGTTTCGTGTAGTCTAAGTTCAAAGACTACTATAGTATACTGGCAACTGTCTTTCTAAGTTGTACTCCTGTACTAACTTAAAAACTTTTTTGACAACAATTTTGAAGAGTTTGGAAGTATCCTACATTTGGTGAGCTTAATAAACTACTGGCTTACTTCACTCCCTCCGTTAATTTATATCAGCCCACAGATCGTTTTCTAATCTAACTTGACCGTAATCATATGTTGATGAGTACGTCAAAAACGAAATAAATCATCATCGTATTTCGTTAGAGTACGTGGGGCATGTAGTTAGAATGTTCTACATCTACAATACAAGGCGTGGTTGCGGGTGACAGGGTGGTGAGCGGGGCCGGCAGCTAGGGTTGGTCAATCCATATAAAAAGTACTATGTGGGTCAATCAATACAGTTCGTGTGTCAACTGAGCATGCCTGAAATCTAGGCACCATATTATTGACTGCCGTCTTTGCGCATGACGGGACCTAGGCAGAGCTAACTACTACGTAGTTTGTGGCAGAGCTAACTAGCAGTTTTATCGCGACGGGTGCACTTAAAAGTGATTTTATCCGATTTTAGGTAATATTTTTTTAACGTTTCTTTATTAATTTATTATGTGTTTCGATGCAGTGGTAATATGAATAATAAACTTGTTATTATATAACTTTTTGCAGGCAAAATGAGTTCCCGGCATTTTAGAAAAAAGAACCAGCGAAGCAACTTGCCGCCGCCTCCTGATGACTCTGATGGAGAGTACCAACCCATGTATGCTCAACGTGCGGGATTTTCCAAGTACACTGGGGTAAGTACATCCTTTTGTTCAAAAAGTAGGCTGATTGAGTTGGGCGATGGGCTATTGCGGGTTGAACCTGGAGGAATATGGCACAGGAGCGAGAGGATTGGCCCAAGAAAAGAGATACCTATGCTAAAGCTGAGCAAACCCTCAAGAATGAAACTGACTTACGAGTTGTAGGTAATGGGTTCAAACCCAGATATACTGTATATCTCGGTTTGAACTCATTACCTACAACTCCTCGAGTGTATATCAAATACACTGTGCAATCCATTTCATCATCACTGTTTTCTAAACGGTTAAAGAATAGATTGTGAGGAAACCCTCACCACCACTCACTCTCGCAGAGAGTTAGCCTATGTGAATGTCCCAGCAGTGGGAACATACATTCACAGCATTATGCTGATTATACTAAATCTTATGCAGGTTCATGGCTGGGCTGATTGTGGTTTGCTGTGACACTGGCTGGCGGAGACATAACACATTGTCATGGCGATTGCAATTCTCATTATCTTTATATTTATTTATTTAACTAAGCCAATGCTATTGCCTTCCATATGGCTGTGTTCTGGGCGAAACTTATAATATAGATAATAATAATTATGTGGAATCATTGAAACAATGAAGAGTTAACTTGTTTTTGTGCTATGTTTAGTATCAATACTAAAATGCAGCTACGGCATACTCTTTGTGCACTGCCTAATAATATAGATATTGCATCAACCAAGAGTTACATCATCATCATCATCATGAAACTGCTGTGAAGGCATGCTCTTTGTTGTACGTGCCTTCTTTGGACTGTGTTAATTAAGGACAGCTTCCCTTTCAGAAATCGATAAGCTATCTATACATATGTATTATAAATTAAAGTAGCTTTTCGTGTCTGTCTGCGATTTTGATGCAGTTTTCACCATCATTAGATAATTTATTCCGGAAGGTTTATGTTTAAAATACATTAATTAATATTAAACTTACAAATAATTAAGAAATCTCGACGTTTTGTCAAGTCGTAACAACCGTGCGATTAAGGGACGGGTCGCTGTCGAGGGCGTCTTCGCGCATGCGCAATATGCAGCGTGCACACGAGTGCACTTTTTGAACATGACTGGACCCAACTTGTATGGCGTACATTACACGCTTATGTATTACCGACTTCAAAAAAAGGAGTTATCAATTCGATACGTATGTATGTAATATTATTGGATTTGCGAGATATGATGATGATCTATTAGGGCTTCCAAGCAAATATACAAAATTTTATAGATGTATGTTTGTCCACGCATATCTCCGAAACTATTAATCGGATCGTGACCATTCTTTTTTTGTTGGCTTACATTTACTCCAACTTAGGGCACAGTGAAAGTTTCTTCAAAATCGGTTTAGTAGTTTTCAAGATAATGGAAGATGACCAGGTAAGTGCTTATTGGTCGTCAGTAATGGAAATAGAACGACCTAGCATTCAACATTTATCTAATTGAGCATAGGTGCTACTACATGATACTTTCTGAAGGTCTGATGATGACCAGGTAAGTGCTTATTGGTCCTCGGTAATGGAAATAGTTAGGATGACTAGCTTTCAACATTTATCTAATTGAGCACGGGTGCTACTACATGATACTTTCTGAAGGTCTGATGATGACCATGTAAGTGCTTATCGGTTCTCAGTAAAGGAAATAGTTAGGATGACCTAGCTTTCAACATTTATCTAATTGAGCACGGGTGCTTACTTCATGACACTTGCTGAAGGTCTGATGATGACCAGGTAAGTGTTTATTGGTTCTCAATAACAGAGATAGTTAGGATAACCCAGCTTTCAACATTTATCTAATTGAGCACGGATGCTACTACATGATATTTTCTGAAGGTCTGATGATGACCAGGTAAATGTTTATCGGTGCTCAATAACGGAAATAGTTAGGATGACCCAGCTTTCAACATTTATCTAATTGAGCATGGATGCTACTATATGATACTTTCTGAAGGTCTGATGATGACCAGGTAAGTGCTTATTGGTCCTCAGTAATGGAAATAGTTAGGATGACTAGCTTTCAACATTTATCTAATTGAGCACGGGTGCTACATGATACTTTCTGAAGGTCTGATGATGACCAAGTAAGTGCTTATCGGTTCTCAGTAAAGGAAATAATTAGGATGACCTAGCTTTCAACATTTATCTAATTGAGCACGGGTGCTACTTCATGACACTTGCTGAAGGTCTGATGATGACCAGGTAAGTGTTTATCGGTTGTCAATAACGGAGATAGTTAGGATAACCCAGCTTTCAACATTTATCTAATTGAGCATGGATGCTACTACATGATATTTTCTGAAGGTCTGACCAGGTTAGTGTTTATCGGTTCTCAATAACGGAAATAGGATGACCCAGCTTTCAACATTTGAATACAGCACGGATGCTACTACATGATACTTTCTGGAGGTCTGATGAGGACCAGGTAAGTGCTTATTGGCTCTCTGTAATGCCAACAGTTAGGATGACCTAGCTTTCAACGTGTAAGTGTGACGGCCTGGCTTATTGATACGAGCTATGGGTGTGGTGTCAAAGGGAAAACATCTCAAAACCTTGGTCAAATTCTAGTGCAATATTTATAACAAAACTATTAACTACTTATTACAATCAAATATTCCAGTTTTTACTAAAAACTAAAAATTACGAAATAAAAAATAATTTAAAATATTAAATCGACTTCAAAAAGAAATAAACTCAAAATGATTAAATAATTTTAATTTCGGAAGTCGGTGGCAAAAAAATAAAATACAGATCCCAAGACACCGACTTCCGAAATTGAAGTAATTTCATAATTTTGAGTTTATTTTTTTTTGAAGTTGATTTAATTTTTTAAATTATTTTTTTAGGTTCACCAATCAATTTCATCAATCATGAATCACTTAATTGACTCGGCATAAATAATAGCTAACTACGTACATACCTAGTTACAAATCTCTGTCCTTAATTACAGCAGTCATACAGTAGTGAGTGTTGCAAAACTGAGCAAAGCTTTTGGCGGCGTTACCCTTGTTCACAATAACAAACTTAAGTTCAGAGCATCTTTTTCTTTCTATTTCATTAAGAAAAGGACAGATGATAAATATTGGTTTAGTCCTGTCAAATTAAGATACTCGACAAATTTAGACGTGATTAAAACTATTGCCTACTAAAAATACGTCAACTCACTTCAGGCGCTGACTAATTTGACAGGACTAAACTAATATTTATAGTCTGTCTGAAAAAGATGTACTGAACTTAAATTTAGTTTAGTTGGTGAACAAGGGAATCGGGGCCACTGTCTAATCAAATCAAATGGTCCCTAGTAGTCTGAGATGATTGATTGATTGATGCAATTATTTTAAGGACGCGTTTGCAAATCCGACAAAAATAAGCTATTTTTCTGTAGAGTTAGCAATGAAATGAAACTAAAACAAACAAAACTAACAATTGCAACAAATAGATTACTTCTTTATCTCCAAATAATGGCCGTTTTTTGGTTTGAAATTTTGGTATTTGATATCGTAAAAACGATTTTCCGTTACCTCTTCACACAAAATTGACGATATGAGGCTTAGTTCGGGATCATTTTTCTGCTATTATGTAGGTACATAATTTTGTTTCTTAAAAAATACCCTAGGTAAGCAGATATAATATTTTCAAAAATATGGGCAATATATTCACAAAAATGTTATTAATAATCTCAGAAAAAAAATAATAAAAACGAACCGTCTATGTTTTCACATATTTTGCTGTTACGCATGAATCTTCACGTGTGGTACAGCCCGCGGCACGTAAGTTGGCAAGGTTTTGGCGTAGTGGGGGTAAGTTCGCGCATGCTACACTTAAACAAAAAAATGATCACTTTTATTGCTTGTCATTATTCTGTGGTTATTACCATAATTTATTTTTAAACATAACTATTTAGAAGAAAGTTAAAGAAAGGAGAAGAATTCGTGAAGTATATTAGGAGTAATAAATAAAATATACAGGGTTATTTGTAAAACACCAACAACCTCTTAAGAGGTCATTGTACTCATCATTATGAACAACTTTTACTATGGGACCAAACCTGAAAGCGCGAAAAAAAAAATCAGCAGTTCAATACATTTATGTTCGCATAATTCGTCGAAATATGTAACAGTACACATCATAAACCATTTTTCTGGCATGTCTACGTAAAATACGTATTTGTTTGTGGCATTATCTAAATTTAAAAATTCAAACAAAACAATAACAAAAACTTGTAACAAAAGCTCAACAAAAACAATGTTACAATTTTAGTGCACGCAAGTGTACTCGAGAGCGAATGGAACGTGGACGCGACGCGAGAGACAAGGGTCGACTGACCAACCAATCGCGCGCTCGGAATGATGCTACCTCATTCCCCGCGTCCCGCTCGCGACCAAAGAGATCTAAAAAATGACTTCTGCGCATCTAACGACTCTTGCCAACTTACGTGCCGCGGGCTGTATTAAGGGTTATTTTATTTTGTCACTGTCTGGATATTTACGTAGGTCCAAATAAAAACATGAAAAATAATCTAAGAAAAATATTCAAACTTGCTAAGTATCAAAATCAGTTAAGTTACTCATTATCCCGCAGTTAACCTTGTGTGTGTAATATGCGTGTGTTTGAGCCGTGTCAGTATAGTGATGCGATTCGATGCCTATCTGTTGAGAACGATGGCGGCAGCTTTGCCATATTGATACAGGTGCACTTGCGCGAAAAATACCCCGTTTAACGTAGCCTCTGAAAATTGTGCAGAGTAATCATAAATTATTATAAAGAGGTAAGTAAGTAAAGCAAGTTGTTGTTCGTGTTCGTGGCAATGTAGGGCGTCGCCGCCACATGCTGCGCTTTTGCGCGATGCTTGAGAACTGAGCCCATCCCATACCCCCCCCCCCTCCCCCTCCAATCTTTGGCCGTCTGTACTCATACTCTATACGTACAAACCGTTACTATCCGATTACGTCACTCGCTCTTCGCACACTGAGCGCAAGTAGCGAAAGCGCCGTTTCGTAGTTAAAGGAGTTTACTTGCTGTGAATCCCCACGCTTCGGGAATTGAAGTTATAACGGTAAGAAGTTTCTTTTTTTTGTTGTAAGGTTTGTTATCACTGAAAAGTTACTTTTACTTTATTTTGAGATCATTTTTTCAACGTTTTGCGTGTTAGTTTAAGGAAAAAATAGGGGGCCGCCATTAGAATACCAGTTTCGAATTAAAAACTGATTCTCGGCCGGGGCCGACTTAAAGTAAATGCAATGTTTTATAAATGCCAATTCTACCAATTCCATTAAAAGGAAAATTTGCAAAACTTATAGGTAAATAATGGGTTTATTTTACGTTTAACACATTATCTGCTTAATTCTTTATGCTACACCCTTACCGACCCTTATTTTACGATGTTTTCGAAACAATAGAGATGCTCAACGAACGCACAGGTGCGGCGCGCCGCACTCGAAGAAAGTTATGTAAATTGTATGGCCGCGGATACGCGCCGTCAAGCACCTGGTGAACGTCCGAAAACGCGCATGTGCGTCTGCCGCGCCTAATGTATTAATCGCCAAATACCGGCCGGGGTGATATTAGTCGAATCTCGAGAAATAAGGTATACGAAACGGGCCGACTTTAGAAATATTAAAGATGGTAATGTCGGCCAGCCTCGAATTCGAGCACTATACAGGCTGATTACTTTTATTCATTGGTTGTGTGGGTAGTAATTTTTAATTTATTTATCAAACTTATTTTCTCAAAATTGAATATGTATTATTATAATATTTTTTTGACATATCTCCGGACTCTGGAGTCCGGGACCTTTGGAAGGCGTACGAGGGGCCGAAGGCAACTCACAGAGGCCCCTTAGTTAAATGATGAGGAGGCAACAACAGATGATTATCCCTATATGCACTATGCAAGTGCACCCAAGAACAACCCCCGGTTGGTGTTCCTGCACCACGTGCACTATTGCAGAACGTGGAAACAAAACATATTGGGCTGTGGGTTTGGGTGGCTAAAATGGATTGGGTAACTTGAACTATGGAAGAACTATGTCCCCTGCCTGACCAATGTTATATAATTATACACGGATAAAATGGCAGGGGGTGACTTGTACACTCAATAATAGGCCCGCGGAAACGTTCGATAGCACATAGTGACGTAGCGACAAGGGGGCACTTCCTGAGGTGCCTGAGTGGAGAGGTATTCCACGGCTATCAGGACAATCCCGGAAGTACGGTGAAGATCCCCACCAGCATCTTACTGGAATTCTTCCTTCCTCCGAGCACGCTTGCTGTTGCGTTAATTTTTTTTGCACGTTTTATTTATAGTAAGATTGTTAAAATGCAACTCAAAAATTTAATTTACATTAAACAAATACAAATGTACCTAAACTTTGTGTGATATTATACTCCTGCCAAAATAAATCTTAATAATAATATTTTTCATTGTGTTTAATTTAAAACACCCTATACCCGGCCGACATTTGCGAAAAACGGGACTGACCATGGGCTGTGAACGGCTGACTTTAGGGTTTTTTCGTTCTCAACGCATTTACGAGTAAACATTATTATTTTTATCTTTTAGTAGAAAAGTCAAACATGGCTTTATACATAAAATAGATTTATCAACCTGTCTTAAACCGCTTCACAAGCTATCCTTTTGTTGCAAACTGATAGAGAGGGCGCCAAAGTAATAAAATCCGTAATGGGCCGACGTTTAGCGTATTTAGCCTACCAAGGAGGTTAAAAATAATAGGGTTCGAGCGTTTGAAACATTATAACCGTTCCTCATTTTTCTTAGAAAGAGAGGCACCGAGTTTTGTATTTTATCCTTCTAGCAGGCACATTTAGAAAGAGAGACACTATTTATAAAGAAACGGAATGCTTAACTCGGTGCCTTTCATTAATTTTAAGGTCGCAGATTTAGGACCGTTTCTCTTATACGGAGCGCGCACTATCTATTTTTAACCTCCTTGGAAGCTACTGACACATATGCTAGCAGGAAAGCATGCTTTTATTGAGCAATTGCTACTCAGTAGCATGTGTGTCACAACATTGCTACTAATGAGCTTGCTTATTTCCATTATGTTTTCGAGTAAGCATGATTATAAGCATGCTTTTTACAAGCATGTGTGTCAGTAGGTTTAAGCAAATATGGCGTCGCAAATGCGACTTGTTGGGAACACGGCTAGGGCGTAATTGTTTCGTAAATTGGCCAACTGTGGCGTTCTTATTCTGAGAAACTGAAAGACTTGGACAACTCTGACTTATTGAGTGGTGGAGAATAGTTATTAGTATAGTCCATAGCGGCCTCGCTTTCGCAATTTTTTCTTATCAATAAATAAAGCCAAAATTCCGAGATTTTTGGTTCAGGAGACGTCGATGCGAACGGTCGTGCGCACTCCTTCACAGTCTTTTTTGTTTTGCTAACGGCCTATGCGGCGGGCGTGCCACATGAGCCACAATATCTTGTCCCTACTAGTTTAATTACGTATAATTATGTGCTAACTGGTGTAACTATTTACCTGTACCGCACACGGGTATTTTGTGTTGCGAAATAAAATTCGGAGGTGTTGTGTGCAAAGTGTTTGCAAAAGTGGGGTAGACTACGTGCGCTCCTGTTCCTGTTTCTGCCAAGGAGGCTCTGACACCCCAACTTATTTGGTGAGATCAAAGAGTTTATATTAGCAAGCTATAGAGCAAGCGTTAGCGAATATGAACAGTAAGCACGGATATGAACAGTCTCGAAAACGCAAGCGCATCCAAATTAGTAACAAATGGTCGTCAGCGATGGTTGTTTCTCCCGACAGAATTAATTAAAATTCTAAGTTTTCATCGTGAAATGTGCAGTGCCAACTTGTAAAAACAATTCATGGAAGCAAAATAAAAAGAATAATGATATAACCTTTCACCGGTGTTTACTATTTTGATAAGAAAATACAGATTTTATCTAAATTACTTAAGGCGTGAAAGGGGGTTGCGCGGGCGCGCGGGCTGTTCAATGCAGCACGTGCTCTCACGCCTCCCGCTTCATACTTTTCCCGCTTTAGAGCTAGTGTTGTACTGCATTATAATCGAGTATTTGTAATCATACTTACCAATAATGCGAAAGTGTGTTTTTGGTTTGTCGGTTTGTTAATTTATCCTTCTTTCGCGCAATAGATCGAAGTCGAACTTGAAGTTATAGGAAAATATATTTTTACATCTCTTCATGAACACAGTAATTAATCAATCCCCTTGCAGCAATCACTGATATTCAAAAATATATAGATATAAGGATAAAATATCTAGTACCTACTTACGTAAAACGGCGATCAATAAAAGAAAAAGACAGTTTTACAATAAATTAACTAACTCTTTTTAAGTGGCAATAATGACTTGTAAATTTTTGTGTGTTTTTAATAAATATTGTTTTATCAGTATATTATTTATTGTTTTATTTATCTGCTAAAACGTAAACTTACTTAATACTCCTAGGTACTCGCGTACTTACTCAAAGTAATAATACCTGTACGCAAGCGTCAGTCACGTCACGGTGCATCACTATTTTACCGCTACCACCCGCTACATCTATAAATCAGTATCTATACAACATCTGCTTACGGTTGGCATAAAGGGACTAGAGCGATGCGCATGCTCTATAGCTTGCTAATATAAACTCTTTGGGTGAGATTCTATCATTTTATACAGGGTGATTTTTAAAACATGCGACAAAATTTAAGGGGGTGTTCTACCCATCAATATGAACAACTTTTACTATGGGACCAACTAAGAATTCGCAAAAAAAAAATTACCTTCCCATGTAAAAGCACATACCCGATTGGACCATTTTGTATAAAAAGGTCGAAATTTTTTTGCGAATTCCGAGTTGGTCCCATAGTAAAAGTTGTTCATATTGATGGGTAGAACACCCCCTTAAATTTTGTCGCATGTTTTAAAAATCACCCTGTATGATCATCACCTTAGGTCGGATGGCCTAGGGTGATGATCAAATAATATAACGGTATACATATTAACTCATTCATGTTAAATAATTTAAAAAAAATCGACTTCAAAAAGAAACGAACAAAAAATTATGAAATAACTTTAATTACAGAAGTCGGTGTCTTGGGATCTGTAATTTAGTTTTTACGACTTCCAAAATTAAAGTTATTTCATAATTTTGAGTTCGTTTCTTTTTGAAGTCGATTTAATTCTTTTTTAATATTTTTATTTCGTAAATTTTAGTTTTTAGTAAAAACTGGAATATTTGTTTGTAATAAGTATTTAATAGTTTTGTTATAAATACTGCATTAAAATGTTAAGGTTTTTGAGATGATTTCCCTTTGACACCACACCCGTAGCTCGTATTAATAAGCCAGGCCGTAACATATACACGTCCATTATCTTGAAAACTACTGAACCGATTTTGATGAAACCTTCATGCCCTAAGTTGAAGTAAATGTAAGCCAACAAAAAAGAATGGTCACGATCCGATTAAGAGTTTCGGGCAAATGCGTGGACAAACATACATCTATAAAATTTTGTATATTTGTTTGGAAGCCCTAATAGATCATCGTATGTGAATATCTCGCAGTTCCAATAATATTACATACATACGTATTGAATTGATAACTCCTTTGTTGAAGTCGTTAAAAATAGTAAATAATGGCATTTTGGCAAACACGTTTAGCCAAAATTCAACCATTAGTTATTATCATTGGTTGAGTTAACTACGGATCAAAAGACCGGCCATTAGTATAAAAATAGCATACATACTTTACTTACAATTACCAACGATCTAGTGTTTGGTTGAAAAAAATTAGTGATTTGATTTCAATTTATTAAAACAAACATACATATAGGTACATACATCTATAAAGTTTTGTATATTTGTTTGGAAGCCCTAATAGATTATATTGCAGTTCCAATAATATTACATACATAAGTATCGAATTGGTAACTCCTTTTTTTGAAGTCGTTAAAATGTAAGGTGAAGCGTGGCCGAGCTCTCCAAAACTAATAAGTACCTACATTATTTCTGTTGTGTTTATTTTTTATCGTTTTTTATTTAGCTATCTTGAAAATTTCGTTGGACGGAGACCTAGATGACTGATGACGTCACCTACTTGATGGTGGAATCTGTAGGCGGGTATAGGATCTCAGTGACGGCACTATGTAGAACCATCGTTTTTACTTATTTGAATAGAATATAAGTAAAGGAATATAAATGTTGAAAGCTGGGTCATCCTAACTATTTCCGTTACTGAGAACCTTGTTTTGAGATGTTTTCCCTTTGACACCACACCCGTAGCTCGTATAAATAAGCCAGGCCGTCACACTTACACGTATTAGTCTATTATCTTGAAAAGGCCTGAACCGATTTTGATGAAACTTTCACTGTGCCCTAAGTTAAAGTAAATGTAAGCCAACAAAAAAAGAATGGTCACGATCCGATTAATAGTTTCGGACATATGCGTGGACAAACATACATACATACAAACATACATCTATAAAATTTTGTATATTTGTTTGGAAGCCCTAATAGATCATCATAAGTGAATATCTCGCAGTTCCAATAATATTACATACATACGTATTGAATTGATAACTCCTTTTTTTGAAGTCGTTAAAATAGTAAATAATGGCATTTTGGCAAACACGTTTAGCCAAAATTCAACCATTAGTTACTATCATTGGTTGAGTTAACTACGGATCAAAAGACCGGCCATTAGTATAAAAATAGCATACATACTTTACTTACAATTACCAACGGTCTAGTGCTTGGTTGAAAAAAAATTAGTGATTTGATTTAAATTTATTAAAATAATCGCGAAAAACCTGTAGAAATGCGACGTGGCCAGCCCGCACGGGATAAACGCTCTTAAGAGGACTATATGACCTAAACGCAAATAACGCAAGTTTTATAATGCCTAAAAGTATATGATCTACTGCAGTAAACAAAATCAGAAAAATATATGATATTCTTCAGGATATATGTTATTTAAATAGTGTGTTGGAAACATAATAGGTACAACTAATTTGATACGATAGAAAAAAATCACGAAGATACTTCTAAAAATTTATTTTAACGATTAAAAATCATACTATCATCCTGATTTTTTGTCAGATTATTCTACAAGCAACACATTAACGTGATAGTGTTTTAATTTTTTATTCCAATCAATAGATTTTTTGTAAATCGATAATTGCTCCATATTTTGCAATAAATTACCAGCGTTGTGTCATCGCGCTTCTCTTTCTTTTCTATGCAGTCCGACAGTGACCGCGCTTTAGGTCATATAGTCCCCTTAATTTAATTTTAAACAAATCTAAAGGAACGGCCAACCCTACGAGTTCAACTTGCGTCCGCGATGGCGTGCATATATGCGTCCATTGGATTTGATGTGACCGCAGCTATCGGACACACGTGTGTACCGCTACCTTAAAGTTTATAATAAACTACTAAGCGCCACAGTGCAGTGAGCACGGTGCACGCCACGGCCGTACATCAGTGACTTTTCTTTTTGTTTTAGCTGGAAGTAGGCTCTCATTCAGAATCTGAGCATGGTTCGGAACGCAGCGAGGATGATAGTGCTTTCGCCCTGCCTAATAAAGTCGCCAGTAAGAAGAAGAACATCAAGAAAATGGGCAAAAGAAAAAGCCGGGTTGCAGCTCATGGGGTACCATTTTGAACCTTTTTTTATTTGCAAAAGTCGAATAACCCAGTCTTTTTCTCATTGTGAAAAGATTTTATATAAACGGTTCTATATTACAGCTGGACGAAGTTGAGCGCTCTGTAAGAGAAGTAAACGCAATCCTTGGTTCTCCGCCGCCAGCACCTACTCAGCCGGTTAATCAGGCATTGGAACTGTTGGCCATTGACGTCAAACACTTGAATGTGTCCAACGAGCTCAGGAAACTCTTTGGTCCTGAGGAAGGAAACAGGCGGTAATTGTTTCTTTTTGCTGATACCTTGTATAATTCGACTTTCCTTGTTTCAGTTACAATTAGATGACTACATCATAGTAACTATCCATTATAATGCAACTCGTACTTTATAATAGTGAATTAATGTTGCAAAAATTAATTAAGTAGATATATAGAAAATCTAGTTTGTCGTTTTTGGGATAGGTTCATTTATTAATTTTTTAATTGTATATTTTACAGTGCACGTGCTCCTAATCGCGCTCTTCTGCTTAAACGTGTATTGGTTCATCCAAATAAGGAGACGCCAATCTATGAATTCAACAATAGTGGTGAGTGGCAATATTTCTCGATACCTTTTTTGTCTCTGGCGGGATATCTTGCTTGTTATTTTGTTGACAAGAAGTCACGATATTTCGATGTTGGTACAAATTACAAGCGACACGAAACCATGATCGCGGGGTGGCACCCCGCGATCATGGTTTGACGACGTAGTGACGAAGCAAGAAAGTGCAGATAGGAAGTGTAAGTTAAAAAAACATCGTATAGATTTTCTCTACATGTCGTTATTTGAAACTTCAGGCTTGTCTATGACGAAGCAGGAGGACAAGGACAACCGTATGTACTTTGTCTTCAATCACAGTGAGGCATATCAAAACATGCATCGTAACTTTTTGCAAAAACTTGCGGGCGCACGTACTACTCGCGACATTATGATGAATTTTGAGCAAGCAAGGGAGAAAATGCATGTTGAGGCTCTTCTGGAGGTTCGTACCAATAACCACTATTTACACATATCGCACGCTTAATAATATACTGACCTATCTAAAATTGGCAATCATGACTTTTGTTACGGAATGGCTTATAACTCAGTCAAAAAGCATAATAATAATGAAATAATGTATTGTAAGAATTATTGATGAACTGATTGATTATTGATACAGAAATTATATTTTGAAGAAATTTAGTTAAAACGAATTTCTTTGTACGCTTAACTCATTTTAGACCGGTCAGTTTGTTATTGAGCGTGCGATATTATACATATTATGTATTGTTCAAGCATTGATTAACTTAACATTGTTTCTACAGGTATCTGACCGGTTATTTCGCTTGGATGAGCACGGTGTTGCCAACGAAATTGTGGAGAACGTCGTGACGTTCCTTCAGTACATAGCGAACCCGCTGTTTAATCTGTCCCAGGTAAATACAAAAATTCCCAGTATACTTTATTGATGATTAAACAGTATTTCAAAAGTATTTGTTTTGTAACATTTACAGAATAACGTGCGCCTCGATTACAAGTTCTTGGAGAACCGACCATTCCACGTGGCCATGTTGAAATACATTTATCTGCTCTCTAACAAAGCTTGTCACCGCACGGCCCTGGAGATAGCTAAAATGATGCTTCTAATTGACCCCAAAGATCCTTTGTCATTACTGTCTTTAATCGACATCCTCGCCCTGAGATGCAGGGAGCACGAGTGGCTGATTGACGCCGTCAAGTACTTTGACCGCCAGCGAGAGGCCGGCTTGCTCTTCAACATCAAGTATTCCAACAGCCTTGCGCATTTCCATGTTGCGCAGAAGAACAAACGTAAGTCTTATTATTTGAATAGCAGCGACGTATATTCGATCCCGATTTTGTTAGATTGGTGAGCGTACCTTCAAAAATGTCGGTACGGTCTGACTTAAAATGAATGATGAATTGATGACTTTCAAGAAAGAAAATTAAAAAATATTGACCAAGCGCGTGTCGGACCACACGCAATGAAGGGTTAGTCGCACGTAAGTGTCACACGGTACAGTTAACATAACTTCTTTTAAAAATTTCTTATTTGCCTCACGGCAATTATAATCGGTGCATTAGATTTGGAGCAAATTGGCAGTCACGTGACAGACGGACAGACAAACACACGAGTGATCCTATAAGAGTTCCGTTTTCCTTTTGAGATACGGAACCCTAAAAAATCTCAATGGCACTAGTTTTATTTCTGAATTAACCACTCTGCTTGTCTGCCCAGTATACTACGCTTCAGAAATAAGTTCGTTTTTTATTGTTCCGTACCTCAAAAGGAAGAAAACGGAACCCTTATAGGATCACTGTCATCTGTCTGTCTGTCCATCTGTCACAGCCAATTTGCTCCGCATCTAGTTGAAAAGCCAATGTCCAGTAATGGTGCAATTTTATTTTTTTTCGCGGCTGTCATCAAACATTATTCATTAGATGCAGAATAATATGACAAACAAAAGTTATTATGTGGTAACATAACCTAAAATCAGTCTGAACCGAGATATATAGATAATAATAAAAAAAACATTATTTTTTACATAAAATCAAGTCCAAATATATAATTTCGGACTGCATTTGTAGAAAAACCAATTGCGCCACTTCCCATTGTGATTTGGTAATTCACTTTTGGTATACGTATGTATTTCTGTGACCCAATCCCGGACGTGTAACGTAAATAAATTAATTTTGAATATGGGGTCAATTTTGGGGGACAAATAAGAAAAAAAAAAGTTTTGCAAACTGTACCGTGTGACATATCAAATGAAAGGGATTACTGTGAGGATCTCAAATATATATAAATTATAATTTTAAAATTAATCATTTTAAAGAAAAAACGAAAACTAACATTCCTTATATTTTGAGCCTAAAATTTTGGAAAAAATACAGAATGTAGTTCAATACCTATAGATTACAGGAAAACTTATAAGAATTAAATGTAACATGGTAAATGTCTTAATATTGTACATACCATTGCAGTTGGAATGCATGGGAGAACATGTTTTTCAAATACAATGTTAAGTTTGTTCTTGGGATTCATCCCAACTATGGAACCCTTCATTGTGCGTAGTCCAACACGCACTTGGCCGGTTTTTTTATCAACAGTAATTTTCAATATATTATATTTCTTTTTCAGTTGACTTTGCTGAAGCCGACCGGCTCATCCGAGATGCTATATTGGCATTCCCATATATCTTTGTTAAAATCTTGGAATTCTCCAAAATTTCCAATCCCAAATTGACCGGGCATGCGATATTCAAACCAGATGTTCAGACCCCGTAAGTTAAAAAAAAAAATTGAGCTTGTCAAAGTTAAAATATCAACATACTTAATTTAAAAAATGATCACTTGTTGGTAACATTATTGTTTCTTTAAGAATACTATTTTCCTCAATTGTTTGTAGTTGGTCTGCCGGTGCTTTGGAGGCGTTCATGATATATGCCAAGATGACATTCCCGCGCTGGAATGAGCCTATGGTGATGAGCTGGCTTCTGAAGAATGCCACCGAGCTCTGCGAGAGCTATGATAGTAACAAAAAAGTCCGGGTAAATAAGCTTTTAACTTTTGTGCCTCTTTTATAAACCAGTTCGCATGCAATAATAAATAACTCCCGCATTTTTTTTTACAGGAGACAGCAACTAACTGGGGAAGAAGTCGCCACACCTTGTTCCAAGTGTGGCCCAAAGAGTATCGACGTCACCTTTCTGTCTTTAGCAGCATGTCAAAGCTCATCATCGACGTTGTATGTATCCGTTTTCTATGACAACATTCTAAGTATATTACAAATTCAATTACTAAAATCATTATTTTATACCTGTATTAATTATAGACCTGATAACTAAAGGGTTGAATTAATTATACACCTGAAATAATTATGTAAATTAATATAGAGCTGATAACTGAAGGCTAATTACTGAAAACTAATTATACACCTGAATTAATGTAGCCCTGAAATAATTAGTTCTAAACCCGAGTTAATTATAATAAACCTTAATAAGTATAGTATGTACACTTTTACATTGAATGATGCGTTACGTCATTACTTACAGCCGCTGACGTCGGCTGCGCTCAATCGCCCCACCTGTGCTTGGGACCCGCTGTTCGACAAGTCCATCAACCGCTACGCGTACAGTTACAAGTGCGAACCTCCCAGGCCGCCCAGCTCCGGTGCCGCCGGCTTCACCGGCAATTCCGTTATCAGGTTCTTCCACTCAATGATCCCGTCCTACTCTGAACCTCCAGCTGACGACTGAGTACGTTATTTTTAGTTCTTATTTTAATTTTAATTATTATGGTTTACTTATATTATAGCTATTCATAATGTAATTATTTTATGTTGCTTTTTTTACAAATTATTGATTGAAGTTTTCTTTTTGTTTCGTTTTATAAGTTTTTTCTTTTATTATTTATTTATATGTATTATACTTCCTATTGCATAGTTGAGAAAAGGCTAGGCAGATGATGATTTGTCCGGGTGAATTGAAGAAAGACAATAGGATATAGTTGTAACCTGTACTCCGTGATTGAAACAGTTATCAGAAATTAATTGAATTAGGAGTAATTACCTTAGCAATTAAAAAAATATAAATCGCAGGAATCATTTTTTCTGCTAATGTTTAATAATTATATTAAACTAGCTGACACGACAAACGTTGTCCTGTCAAAATTTCAATAATTCATACACAATTCCTATAGAAAAAGCACTTTCAGTTTTCCCGAATTTCTAATTTTCTCGGCAACTTTTCAAACATTCTATTTCATACAAACCTTGTCCTGACAATTACAAACACAACAAAAAAAGAATTATCCTATTTGGTGCCGCTGTTCGGAAGTAATGCGCTTACATACATTTCGGCGATTCATTTTTAGAATTCATTCAATTTAGGGAATAAATTGCTTTGAAAGTGTCTACGGACTGTCTCGATTTTAACAGTCAACCTATTGTCAGTCGGACAAAAATCTAGATAAGCTATGCTAGCTATATCTTTCGGCTAATGCTTCGATGATTATTAGAACAGTCACCCTTGGCCTTAATTGACCTAAAGCAATTTCATATTTATTTCTCCAAGAAAAAGGATAATCACTTGCAATTTTTACGGGCTTAAATAGTCCATAGTTAAACGAAAAGGATCCAACCCACAACAGACATATTGTGGGTCTGAAAGTTTTCGTTTAACTATGTACAATTATTGTATCATTAATAGACTAGTACAGTTGCGTATGGAGGGGATACACATACATAGCTCAAAATTAGACATAAACATAGTTTCATAACCTGTATTTTTACTTTGGAAACGGAGAATTTTATTTTCTTAATAAATACTTAGTACCTAGTCATCCTCAAAAAGGGGGCACATTGTTGAGTGCCGAAGGTTTTTTTAAAACGGCTTTCACGGCTTGGGCAATCAATCCTCCCGTCCCCCGTCCTCCAGAGTTGAAACATTTCCCCTCCCCCCGGAGCGAAAACCCAGATCCACGCCGACTCTAAACTCTAAAAAAACATTACTGCAATAATTGTTAACAAGATAATCAAGTAAGTGTCGATACAATTGTACATAATCATAATTTATCATCATATTATAATCGCTTCGGACGTTTATTTAGATACTGATATACTTGAACGCACTTTTCTGTTTTTTTACATAATTGTAAATATAGCAATAGGTACAAACTGTAGTAAACTAATCAGCACAAAGATATTGAAACAATTAAATGAAGTATTATGTTTTTATTTTATTTTATTTTAATTTGGTTGACTGTGACGGCTACCCTACCCTCCTGTATGGAACTAGTTATAACAGTTATACGAGGCGCGCGCCCAGTACGCTGAGTGTGATATGATTATGACGCGCGCCCTAGGGACGGCAGCGCTTCATGTAATTCCTGGCATAGAAAAAAAAAATCACTTCATAAAATTTCATTAGCTCCACAAAAAGCCACCGCGTCAGAAAAGCTTGGTTGCACTATACTGGATGCGCGCCTCGGGCGCCAGTTATAACAATTTTCGTGAGTTCCAAAGTAACGCTTATTTCCTTTTTCTGTCTGCGCATATTTTGTTGTGTGTATTATGATGTCACCAGCGCTTGCGCATATTAGCAGCGTAGCTCATTACAATACAAACAGTCCGGTGCTGCCCGCCAGTAGTGTGCGTCGTGCGATGGTATATACAAAAATGTACGAAAATGATTTAGGAGGATTTTTTCGTTGCGGTGCGGCCTGCCTTAATGTGCTTTATGAGTATGATAGCAACATTTTACAAGAGTATCTGACTTCTTCATTTAGATTTCTGTGTTGTAATATATCGACGCAACGGAAAAATATGAGTGAAGACGTTTTTCAGTCATACGGATTTCGCGTCCGTCTAGATTATCAGCAACATTTTCCTTTAGATTACCGTTTCACTAAACTTCACAGAACTGGATTCATAAAAACGACACTATTAACTGCTGTAATAAGTAGTTTATCTACACCCATGCTATAAATCCTCCATAAAAGTTTCAGAAACATCCAATAAGTTATCCAGTTATAAACATCCAATGTCATAGTAACTATAATATCATCCAAACGAGTGTTATAATGTTGTACTAAATTTCATTATGCAACTCCCACAGAGTGCTCTTTTATATATAGAGTGACTGGTAATTAGTGACCGATACTTAAACACATGATTGTACTCATGATAACAAACAACTTTTACTGTGGGACCAAACCTGATATCGCGAAAAAAAAAATCTGCTGTTCCCTACATTTATGTTCGCATAACTCGTGATAACAAACAACTTTTACTATGGGACTAAACCAGAAAGCGCGAAAAAAAAATCAGCTGTTCCCTAGCTGATTTTTTGAGTTGTTTGTTATCACGAGTTCGTGATAACAAACAACATCACATTCTCACTACTCAATTCGTGGTATCTTTATGAATTTCAAAAAGGAACATTGTCATGCACGCGCGTTTCATTATTACAGCGCCAAATTAAAAAAAAAAAAACTTATACATAGGTCGTTTGTATTAGATACTCGGCAATTAAACGTTCTACGAATTTACATACAGTTCTTACAACACTGTACCTTATGGTTTCAGAACCTTTTATAGAGGATTCATATCATGGGTGTAGATAAAGTCTTGTATGTAACTGTACATAATTAGGTATTAAAACACTCATGTGATTTTTATAAGACCACATCGTGCCTGTACTAGGCAGGAAGTGGTTCTTTTTCAATCAGCTGGTTCTAATACAAATACGAGTTCTGTCGCGGTAGCAATGCCGCACAAACGGCTCGCAACATTAATTATGTGTTGACTACAAACGAACGCACGACTCGTTATTGGTTTGAACGCTTCCTACATGAAAATTTTGATCTAAAAAATGAACCCCGTGGTCTTCCGAAAACTACAAGCCAGCAACGACGAATCAAAGGCGATAGTGGAAGCTAACGATACTCAATCTACATCTACAGCTGAGTTAGCAGCAGCTTTCAACGCTAGCATCAAAACAATATTGGTCCATTTGACAGGCCAGTTGGCGTGGTTAGTTAAGATACCACCTGTCAGGCCGCATGTGGTGGGTTCGATTCCCATCCAGGACAAACATTTGTCTGAATGAACATGTCTGTTTGTCCTGAGTCTGGGTGTAATTATCTATATAAGTATCTATTTACAAAAAAAAAAAAAGTAGTATATCAGTTATCTGGTTTCCATAGTACAAGCTCTGCTTAATTTGGAATCGGATGACCGTGTATGAAATGTCCCAGGATATTATTATTATTTGTTGACATATCTTTTGACTGGCCTGTTGGTCTAGTGGTTAGTGGCCCTGACTGCTATGCCGGAGGTCGTGGGTTCGATTCCCACCCAGGACAAATGTTTGTGTGATGAGCATGATCATTTGTTCTGTGTCTGGGTGTAATTTATCTATATATGTATGTATTTAGAAATATATAAGTATGTTTATCAGTTGTCTAGTACTCATAACACAAGCTCTGCTTAGCTTGAGGCTAGACGGCGTTGTGTGATAGTAGTGGAATATTATTATTATTATTATTATTATCTCGGGACCCTGGGATCCCGGACCTTTGGAAGGCGTACGAGGGGCCGAAGCCAACTCGCAGAGGCCCCTTAGATAATTTTAAATGATGAGGAGGCACCAACCGACAATTATCCCTGTATGCACTATGCGTTGACATATCTCGGGACCCTGGGATCCCGGACCTTTGGAAGGCGTACGAGGGGCCGAAGCCAACTCGCAGAGGCCCTTTAGATAATTTTAAATGATGAGGAGGCACCAACCGACAATTATCCCTGTATGCACTATGCAAGTGCATCCAAGGACAACCCCCGGTTGGTGCAGGACTATTGTTGTACGTGGAAGCAGAACATATTGGGCTATGGGTCTGGGTGGCTAAAGTGGATTGGGTAACTTGGAACTATGGAAGAACTATGTCCCCTGCCTGACCAATGTTATATTATAACCTTTCCAAGATAACATTGGTCAGGCAGGGGACATAGTTCTTCCATAGTTCCAAGTTACCCAATCCACATAAAATGGCAGGGGGTGACTTGTACACAATGCATAAATAGTCAATATTTTTAATCGTTTGAAATGAGGCTCACATGAGTCAGTTTGGGTTAAGTTACATATAGCTCTTACGCATCTTTTTTGCGCCCTGAACGCATTTTCCAAATCAGTGGAGTTGCCCCAAAAAATAACACACGAAGAGTAGACGATACATAACCATGGTATGCAGTTATTGAAGTTGTTGTTTCTCCCGGGAGATAGGGTCCGTGGGGTCGCCACTGCCCAACAGCTCGCCAAATGCTGCCCTGCGGGTTTCTGTATCTCTCTTGGTCTGGCTCCTCATCCTAGACCCGTTCCGGCAAATTATACTCTACCGGCACAGACCTAAAGTTTCGAGCGCGCAAGCCCCACCACGACGTCAACGTAGAGATACAGCAGTGAGGTTATTATTATTATTTGCGTCAAATTGGCAAGTTAAAAAACAAACTTGATAAGCGGGTGCCGCACGAACTGAACGATTTGCCAACGCGACGAACGCGTTGAGGTATGCCTTGCGTTGCTTAACAGACACAGAAACGAAGGGATTTTGAACAGCATTGTCACTTTCGATGAAAAATGGACGCTTTTTGATAATCGTAAGCGGTCATCATGTTGGTTAGACCCTTGTTCAGCATCTAGGCAATGCCCCAAACGAAAACTTACCCCTAAAAAGGTCATGGTCACTGTTTGGTGGTCTAGTGCTGATATAATTCATCACAGCTTTTTATCAAATGGCACCAGCATTACTGCGGATGTGTACTGTGAGGAACTGGACACAATGATGGAGAAGCTCGCAAATCTCCGGCCAGGCTTGGTTAAGCTCTTCCTCCAGTAATGTGACTATGTATGTACTATATTATTTTGTAATAGTACCTAAACTCAAGTAGAGTTCCGAAGGGAAGCCGGTAGAAATAGGATTGCAAGAAGCCGTTGCCCCTGATGCCTGTTACCTATTCATACCTTACTGTACTTTTTATTCCCGTGGGTTAATTTCCGACCTTCCACGCGGGCAAAGCCGCGTCCAGAAGCTAGTTTCTTATAGTTTTGGATTCCAACGGCCATGCATACACTTGAAAAATTTGCCCAGTACCTACGTTCCAACATAATATACCAGTATTGTTACATACCCCAAAAATCTTACTTTTCACATGCGGGTCAAGTCAATGGTGCGTGCGTGAGCATATCCTCATAATAACAGTAAAACGCCTAATCTGGAATGGATATTTGTTATGAGCATGGCTTTTGGAAAGCCGGATATACATTACGAATCTAGTAGCGCAAACTTATTCATTGTTAGTTTCACGCGTAAATAGATAATTATTTACTCGTGAAACTTTCAATGAATAAGTAAGTTAAAAGTTAAAACTGCCAAATATTGCGACCTCGATCACGAATGATATCCCGTCAGTGGTCAGTGCGATAAACAGTGAATAGGTAGCAGTAAATATAATTGTTGAGACTAATTAATGGTTGATTTCGAAAAAAATATAACATTTACTTAATTACTTAAATGAAATAAAAAAATTCATAAAATAAAAATGAGTGAATTAATTAATCGCATTTAATTAATACAATAATTACTTTACTATTATTGCGCAGAAGTAATGCCACTTCCAGGAGCAGGACTGCGCAGGCCAGCAAAAAAAAAAGAATCTTCGTATTATTAATGGAAATGTTTTTTGTCCACAGCCACGGCTATAATGATTTCATGAGAATCGTAAATGTTGCACCGCAAACTGGTTCCTATCCGTTAACGTTCCATACGACTGCGGAAGCGCTCCTCGGAGGGGTTCATGAGTTTGTTCCAATACCTCGCTACCCGCGGCCCGTGTTTGATAACCGTGTGGAGTACTTCCTGCCGTCGGCAACGAATGCTAACCCGCCGCCCATGAACCCAGGCGGTTCTTATGGAATACCAGGTTTCGTGCCTGGTTTTAATATACCCGTTACTAGCTGGCATGTTGAGAACTTGACAATCCCCCAACCAAACGCTGGGCCGCCACCAGCCCCTAATCGAGAACACAATTTTGATGATAGTGACGATGAGGATTACGATTACGCCGATGATGCAAAAAATTTCGCAGAATATGATAGGTTTATGGCCGCGGCTTCGCCTGAAGAAGACCTTGAAGAGTCAGAAGAGGAACTATCTGACGCTATCGACGCGGTGTGCCTCGATGAGCGCATTTACAACATGTTCAGGCCCACTAACCCAAACTAAGACTTGATTGCTGTGATTTTGGATTGTCATTGTTTATGTATAACTTGTATTTTTGATATCTATTTATTTATGATTACATACTATATTAAAGTTTGGATTATCTTTATAAAATTCCAGGACCATTATGTAGGTTTATCTTATTTATTTCTCCATATTCACACGATTTATTTAATGTTTAAATTGTTTAGGTACATTTTTCGTCCGCTAATATCATTATATTTACGTATATTATTTTATTATTGCTCAGTAGGTATATCAATGTCTATTGAATATTATAGCAGTAATTAAACAGTAGAATCTTATTAAAGAGATGCATGATTGATGTTTTAAAAATAGCAGTTTATGCATTAAATCGTATAATTTAAGTCGGTAAGGCCGTTTGTCCACTGCCACGTCAACGGGACAGCAAAGAAAACGAGATGACGGCGGCGGCGCCGATGTAGCGATACATAGATTTACCATGGCCGTGTGTCCACCGCACATCATGAGATTATTCGAACCGTCACGTTCGGTTCGAATAATCTCATTCCTCGTTGACGTTGTGCGGGGGACAATCAGTGTAAGGGCGAGATCGACGGGTGAGTTTTACCATGGAGTTGTGGCTCGCTGGTCACGCTCGCGGCTGGATAACACCAACGCGGGTTTGAGAACAGACGAACTACGCAGGATGTGGCATGGCGCGCCACTGTATCGCGGCGCTTAAAGAGGAAGCGTCAGGGTAGCCCGCGATTTTTTAATTTTCTTACGTTTTTTTGCAATTTGCAAGTCAATATTAAGTTGTATGTTAAATAAAGTATGATTTGCGGCCGTAACAAATATGTATTTACGGAATTATAATCAGTAATACAACTCCTTAAGTTAGTATAATCCCGAAATGTCAAGATTTCATGAAATAGTCCATTCATTACGAATACCTGGTCTTAAAAAGTTGTAGGTATTGATCACTTGAATGATTCTGATTATGTAAAAAGATACTTGTTACGGCCGCAAATTATATTTTGATCAACGTACAATCTAATACCGACTTGTAAATTGCAAAAAAAATCGCGGGCTACACTGACGCTTCGCTCTTAAGAGGATTGTGAAGTGCCGATACGCGGCGCGAGTTTTGGAGGCAATTACCTACATTTCATACAATTATTTACATAAATATTGTTTCGGGCGATAACGTTTTTACTCCCCTAAACCTTTACGAAATGAGACAATTTTAGTTTCATTACATTTAGTACACTTTAATCTAGGTCTGTACGTTTTTCGTTTTTAGTAATTCAATTTAATTTAAAAAAATAAAAATGCTCGAGGATGTTTTTGTCAAAAATATAGATATTTAGATGCTAATAACTTATATCGTATGCAATATTTCTTTATAATAAAAACGTACGGACTTAGTTTTTTATTATACCTACAACATTTCCAAAAATTATGAAAATTAGACTATGTTTATGGGGAGAAAAACGTTATCTCTTTTTGTATGAAAATTTACAGCTTCACAATCTTCTTAAAGAAACAAGCGGTTCACTTGTCGATTACGGCCTCTCATTTGGGCCTAAAATATAACCAATATTTAACCATAGAATAGTACTTAATACCACTTACAAAATTCTGAGAATCAGGAACGATAAAGCATGTTAATAATTCCTTGTATGACGTCACGTCATGTCAAGCAGGCCAACCTCCAAGATTGCAACATGTTGGCTGTGCACAAGTATTATGGCATAGGGTATGTTATTACGGAAGTAGGATCTGGAGAGTCAAAGGCTTTTTGAATTAAAACGCAGGTGTTTTTAAAGTATTTGTAATTTAAGGGAATTAGAAATTTCAGGAAATCATGGTACATAATATATGTAGGTACTCAAAAGAAACATTTTTTGAATGTATTTCATTAGTATTAATGTGTAAGAATAGGCCAAGCAAAGCTGTCCTTGTAGTTTGTAGAAACCATTGAGGTGTGAAAAATAAATAAAAACTACAACAATGTTGTTTCATTATCATTACATACCTAGCTATCAGTCTTCTTCGTCAGTGGCAGACAGTTTATCACATTTTGTGGGCCCAAAACTTCGCCACTTCCACGGTGTCGACGGTGGCAGCGCAGAGGTCACTTTATTTTTGTTTGTTTGGTGAGAATACCAATATTTTTTAATCGAGCACCTCCAATGGTATAGCCGCGTTCCCCACCTTTCTTCAGAGCACATCGTATGAGACAAGATCAAAAGCTTTGGAGAGGTCAAGGAAGCATGCATATACCGCTGTCCAGCGGTCCTTATAGTATTGGACAGTATGCTTGAGACATACGATGGCAGCTTCCGTGGATAGCCCAGGTCTAAACCCAAACTGCGCGTTCTGTAATTTAATGTACATATTTATCTAAGCAGGAATCAAGCACACCGTCCAGCACTTTAGCAATTATCGTTGCTAGAGATATAGGCAGGTAATTCCCCCTGTCCGAGATATCCCCAGTCCTGTTCTTCACAATAGGCAATACGATGTTATTGTACAGTTAGTATGAGTGACTCATGCACATCGTGAAAAACATGGCTAGGACCCGGTAAGTGAACCCCCGCTCTACTTTGTGTAACTAATTTTATCATCTCTGATCTCAAAACGGTGAAGGAAAACATCGTGAGGAAATCGGCTTATCCTAGAACCAAAACATCGAAGACATGTGACATCTACCATCTCGCACACATCTACCATCTCGCACTGGGCCCGCGTGTTTAATGTTAACTGTAAGTACCTACTTATTTACTCTAGCTATAAGTTAAATGTGGCTTGCTGCGCCCTAACAGGGTCAAGGTTAAGTTTTAACCTAGACATTATGCAAATAACTAAATAAGTCACGCGCTGAGGCATCAAAAAATCATTAGTGTACGAAGTGTCAGGCGATGTGTTAGGCAGTGTCAGATAAATAAATCTAGACAAACACTTCACCTAGCTAGCATTAGTAAAAGGCAACTTTATTCAGGTCACAAACAGCGGTGGAAACTAAAATATTTGATAGTTCTAAAAGTATCTATAAATATTCATTAAAATGGATATTTTAATGAAACATTAAAATATACATTTACTTGGGTTTAATTCAATTTAATTAACAGAGATAATAAACATGTTCAATAATATACCATGTTTATGCCTGATGTTAAGTAAATATAACGAGTTCTAGGATGAAGGCAGATCATGTGTTCAGATAACAAAAATTAAGCTTTCAATGAGTCAATATTAAAGATCCTTATTTTACGATATCTTTGAATTAAATACCGAATACGCAATAAACTATCTGTTTACGAACCGCTCGAACAGTTGCAACTGCTTCGGGCGGTCGTGCGGTCAAGCAGTCGCCAAGCCTACACTGTCTGCTCGAGCTCGAGTTGTCGACTGGTCTCGCGCAGTTACCTCCGCCCGCGCTTCTCGCCCGCACGCTTCTTGCTTTGTTTGTTGAGCAAAATGGACGACGTAGATTGTGACGCGCTAATCAGTGCAAATAATAGGTTGGGGAAAAAGTTTCTTCGCATTTTTTAAGAAAATTCAAAACATTTTTTAATATAGTTTATTTACATTTAACTAAAGTATGTAGGTACCATTTTGTTCGATAACTTTTTGCCATCTTGTAGGTAGGGACATGATCCCATTGCTATAGAAATTTTGGGACTTCTGGTTAAAATACCGCGACAAGTGGTTTTGGCAGTCCTCTCGTGATGTTAACCTGACACTGCCTAAAGAATTCTGAAGAGACCGAAACAGGTGGATATCTGAAGGTGCAAGGTCAGGACTATACGGCGGATGCATTAACACCTCCCAGCCAAACTCTCTTAATTTTTGCTGAGAGGCTAAAGATGTGTGAGGTCTAGCGTTATCATGATGAAAAACCACACCCCTTCTGTTGATTAATTCCGGCCGCTTTCTCTCAACTTCTTGCTTTAATCTCATCAGTTGTTCGCAGTAGAGTTTAGAATCGATGGTCCTGCCTGGTGGTAACAGCTCATAATGAATAATGAATGCCCTTCCAATCCCACCACACACACAGCATCACCTTGTTGCGAGTTAACCCGGGTTTCGCTACAGTCTGTGAAGCCTGACCGGCCTTTGACCACGACCTTTTTCGCACGTTCTTGTCATACGTGATCCACTTTTCATCACCAGTTAACAGCTTCTTCAAAAATGGTTCGGTTTCATTACGTCGTAATAAAGAATCACAAATGAGTACACGGTTCATTAGGTTTCTTTCAGTGAGTTCGTGAGGTACCCAAATGTCGAGCTTTTTTGTGTACCCAGTTTTTTTCAAATGCGCCAAAACTGTTTTGTGGTCAATTTCCAGTTCTTCAGCTACGTCGTAACTACTGATATGCCGATCTTGCTCCACTTTTTCAAAAATGGCATCCATTGTATCCGTAATAGGGCGACCAGAGCGACGTGCATCTTTGACATCAAAATTTCCGGATTGAAAACGCTTAAACCAAATTTGTGCTACTCTCACAGACACTACACTAGGTCCATAAACATCGCAAATTTTTTTCGCGGCTTGCGTTGCATTTTTACCTTTTTTGTAGTAAAATTTTAAAATGTATCGAATTTCTTCATTAGATTCACCCATCTTGACGGTACGAAAAACAAATGAAAATCACACATTTTCCTAATTTGAATTTGGAATTATGTTCTTTAAAATTTAAACTTTCAATGATACCAAAACCAGCCAGATACAAATAGTATAGCCAAAGAGATTTTATTACAAGTTCATACATACTATAATGCGAAAAGACTTTTTCCCCAACCTAATATAATGTGTAAGTGCAGTGAATGAGGCAGTGAATTGGTGGTGTCTCAAAATCGTACGTTTTTGTAAATTCATAGACATTAAATACACTCAAGCGTCAAGAGGTTGAGCAGGTAGCGGGTTGGGTGCCTGCTCAGGAAAAAAAAGGGTCGTGTTGTGGGGCCAGCAGAATGGTTCGGTCATTTCCAATCTCATTTCAATATTATATTTACACTTAGAATGACAAAACAGGACATGACTTACTTTGACACGATAAATTTATGGTTGGACACGGTTGAGGAGAGATTTATGATTGAGAGGGCTGCTAGCAAGAATTACAACAAACCTGAAACGGATGGTAGCGGGAAGACGAAGACTTTGGAACAACGCAGCATAGCAGTGACATGGAAAGTGTCGAGAATGCAGTTTAATCCTGCCAAAGGATTCACCGGTGAAGCTGAACTTGAAGGAGCCTGGCGCCGACGTCGATAAAAGAGCCCATCCATATATATCACCCGTCTCTCCACAATTCCATTGCTTATTTTACGGTGCATACTGGATAGGCTCTAATCCTTATCCATATCCTAAGGGCCGGTCTACCCTACCATTATCGCGCCCCCCGGTCTAGTCCTTGATATGCAATGGTCTCTGTTGCACCATGTAACATGAGGCTACAGGGCCAATATGAATCTTTGGGTTCATACGAGTAATAGAGTCTGGTCAAACCACGCTGGGGTCGGTGCATTTCATTAATTCACGAAGGTGTTGATTTTTAAAAAATCTACACTTGCGTGCAAAAAATTGAGAAATCTTAAATCTTTTACCTGTGAGACGATATCTCAATAATTTTAATATTATATTTTAACTCCTATTATATTTTAAATCTTGTGTGAAAGTAGGTAAGAATATTAACGCATAACCAATACTTTGATAAAAGCAATATTCTTTACAAAATCGACTCGATTCTTTAGATATCCTCATCACTCACTTTTGTTTGGAAAAACTGGATGACATTTTTTGTCAGTGAAGTTGACAAAAGATAATTAATTAATCAAGTATTTAACCGACTTAAACAAAGAGAGTCTTTATTATTATATTTTTACAAACCAGAAGTGAGGTTGAATTTTTTAAAAATAACGAGGAAATTAGTTACATGAGATTTAATTACAAAAAAAATAATTAATAGAACCTAGGTACCATATACACAATATTGTAGCTACGAGATACGACCGTCACGTCCAACCGCCAAGCAAAGAAGTGAGTCTGAGTGCCTGCTCCGTCGTCCGTTGCCACCTGCCGCCGGCGCGGCGGCGCACCGCTCGCCCCACCGCTCACGTGATCCTGAGTCACCATGGCGCGATGTTAGGCTCCGCCCCCTCGCTTGGTATTTCCAACACGGCCTCTCCTGAGTCCTGACTGCTGGGCGTCCTCGACCGCTTCATCTTCACGAGACAGGCCCTCCGCACCCTGATCAGTTTGATCATCATCTGCAACGCATTTAATGTTACAGGAAAGACAATACAGTGCAGCGTGAAGAAGGGAAAAGACAACAAAAATTGAACGTTATGTACTTTAGAGGGTCATAAATAGCAGATCTACATGAAAACCTATGTTCACAGGCGCAAGCGTGCACTCAAGCGCCTACAAGCAAGGATTTCGGAAAAGTTTGCTAAAATGAAGTTGTTACACCATCAGATCAGTTACTTATTTTGTGATAAAGCAGCAAAACTAATAAAATACCAAAAAATAAAGCAAATGTACTACAAATGATCGAATTCCGGACTTCGGTCACTCGCAGCACATTTAAGATAAAATAAATAAAAATGAATCCGCACAAGTAGATAGATAGGCAACACATGTGTCGCTCTATATACTTCGAACGGCGTTAATGACAGAGGCCCCACGTTTGCTTGTCACCCTCACGAATGCATAATAGAGGCCCCACGTTTGCAGTTTTATACATTCGTGAAGAACCATTACGACCAAGCGACACAGACAGTACACTTGTCGTCCAGTGACAGAGGCCCCACGTTTGCTTGTCAGACTCACGAATGCATAATAGAGGCCCCACGTTTGCAGTTTTATACATTCGTGAAGAACCATTACGACCAAGCGACACAGGCAGTACACTTGTCGTCCAGTGACAGAGGCCCCACGTTTGCTTGTCACTCACACTCACCACCCTCAAAGAAAGCTGAGCAAGTGTCCGGCGTCCACTCGCCTCGCCACAGCACCATGTGTTCTGCAGCCGACTGGGTCTTCTTGCCATACGACCCGGCAAGCAGTTCCAGCTCGTAACGTTGATGAGGCAGTGCACGCACGATCTTATAGGGACCGCGAGTCTAGCTTCCCAGCAGATTGTGAAGCTTTGTTCACGAATACCAAGTCGCCGGCAGCAAAACTACGTGGCTGCCGTCGCCCCTCGTTGACGTAGTCATCTTGGCGCTGCTGATTAGCAGCGAGCAGCTCGGACGCTCGTTGTCTTCTGAGAGACAGCAATGCTTCTCGATTGGGGTTGTTGTTTTCCAATGCAACATCTCTTACCAATGACCTGATAACTGGTGTCATCGCTTCTATGCCCACCAACAGTTGGAGCGGCGATGTCTGGGTAGTGGTTTGTCGGGTAATATTGAGGGTGAGCTGAACTTTCCACAGTACATCGGACCATTTCGATCCTTTACTGCGAACCTCGACGCGTAACATGTTGAGAACGGTGCTACAGTAGCGTTCGACCTGACCGTTTTCATGATGCATACCAGGTGTTACAAAGTGTAAAGAGCTACCTAACCCACTGACCCACCTTTGGAAAGTACTGCTCTCAAACATTCGACCACGGTCGCATATTATTAGAGTTGGAGTACCAAATAATGAGACGGCGTTAGTAAATACCCGCTTAAGCTCTTCAGAGTCTTGTCGATATATCGGATAGAGCAAGGTATATTTCGAAAAAGCGTCAACAATAATCAAAATGTACTTGAAGCCATTGGATTCAGGAATAGGTCCCAAGACATCTGTGTGAACCGTGGAAAAGGGAATGTCTGGCTTTGACCAGGATTCAATTGGTTGGTGAGGAGCTCGGGGCACCTTTTTGTGCGCCAGACAAACAAGACAGTGGCCTATGTATTTGCGTACAAATGATCGCAAGCTCGGAAACCAAAAATGGCGTAATATTAAATCAGTGGTCCTATCTATGCCTATATGGTCGTGGTCGTCGTGAAAAATCCTTAATAGGCTAAGCCTATGGCCCTTGGGAATGAAACATAAAATTCGTGATTCTTCCCCCGTTGGCGTGTATTTATAGTACAACAGATCGTTTTTTATGACATACCTAGTGGAGTCTAATGTCCCATCCCGTAGACTAGCCATCAATTCCAGCGACTCAGAGTCTGCCGTTTGTGCGATCTTTGCCCAATTATTGGGATTTTGTATATGTGAAACATTAGCGGGAGGATTCCTACTTAAAAAATCAGCGTGCTGCATTAAAGATCCTTTTCTGTATTCCAGACTAAACCTAAAATCTTGAAGATAAACCCACCAACGCGCGACTCGGGGTATCAAATCTTTTTTTCGTTCCGTGAGTTTAAGAGAGTTGCAATCCGTCACTATTTTAAAGTCTATGCCAATTAAATAGTGGCGGAAATGCTGTAAGGCTCTAACGATGGCCAGTGTCTCCAACTCATAACTGTGATACCTCGTTTCGGCGTCGAGGGTGGCCTTACTAAAGTACCCAACAACTCTTTTCTTTTTGCCGGGGTGTTCTTGTAACAAAATAGCGCCCAAACCGACCGCACTAGCGTCCGTGTGGAGCTCTGTGGGTAATTTGGGGTCAAAGATCGCTAAAACGGGTTCATCTGTCAAGCATTTAATAATATAGTCGCGCGCAGAATCTTGTTCAAAGCCCCATACAAATGATTCCCCTTTTCTTAATAATTTAGATATGGGGGCAGTTTTAGCAGAATATGTATCGCCTAAAATAACCTGCAAGTCCCAAAAATTGGCGGACTTCTCTAACATTTGTTGGCTTTGGCGACCTAACAAGGCCGACCTTCGACCTTCCCTGGGCTCGGTCGTACCTGACCATTACCTATTACTCGACCAAGATACTCGACTTGGGTGTCCAAGAAGGTGCATTTTTTTAAGTTGATCCTGCATCAGTTAATATCCGTAAAACCTCACGCAACGTATTAAGTCCGTCCTCGACCGAATACGAGAGGATCAACACGTCATCTATATAAGTTAGAACTTTACCAGAATCTATAAAAGGTTTCAGTGTGTTTGTTATAATCCTTTGGTAGACTGTCGGAGCATTAGCTAAACCGTAGGGCATTTTTCAATATTCAAAATGCCCTTCAGGGGTGACAAACGCTGTTTTGCTTATCGAGTCGTCATCTTTTAGTGGCACCTGATGAAAGCCGGTTGCCATATCAAGGCTGGAAAAGAATTTGAAGCTACCAAGCTTATCAATATGGTCGTCTATGAGTGGTAAAGGAAACCTCTCTTTCACAGTAACGGCATTTAGCGCACGGTAGTCTACGCACATCCTATCACTTCCGTCCTTCTTTTTAACAAGGAGGATAGGACTTGCGTAGTCTGACTTCGACTCGCGTATGATACCTTTACCAAGTAAGTCGTTTATAATATCACGGACTCTATTCTTTTCACCTACTGATAGTTTGTAAGGACGGTGACAAATGGGGGTAGTTGACGTTAATTTAATTTCCATACTACCCGTGTTCACTGTAGAGGTTGCAGTGCCAGTAATAAAAGTGTCAGAAAACTCGCGAATGATCCCTAATAGACGCTCCTTTGATTTGCCAACCAAAGGTGTTCTAATGATCTCGACATCTATAGTTTTCACATGCCGTACTCTCACCGGACTATCCGATCGTGTTAAACGTTGCTCATCGTTCGCTCGGATATACGTTATTCCTTTTCGATTCAAAACGTCCGTACCGATTAATATTGGCGCATTGATACAATTACTAGAAACGACAAATAAATCAACCTCAAGAGAGACTTCTGGAAACTCAATGACAGTCGTCACATACGAAGTTGACTCGACCTCCTCGCACTCGACTTCCGATTCCTCGCATCAAACGATAAGCCGGGATTCTATTAAAATTAAAATGCTTCAAAACTGATTCTGAAATTAACGAAATATCCGACCCGCTGTCAATTAAAATATCAACGGGTAGTTTTTGAACTAACGCGGGTATTATGTTATTGAGCTGAGATTCGACTCTGAGCAAAAATTTACGTTTGAGAACTTTTTCTCACACGCATCTTCAGAACGCTGTTTTTGAAAGCAAGAATCGACTGAATGACCATTGCGCTTACAAAACGTGCAATATTTAGAATTTCTCTTATTGTTTGATATCGACGGAGAAGTTTTAGCAGTTGTGTCATTTTGTGGGACTGAATTCTCGGTATTTGATTTTTTTGGGCAGTGCCATTTTTTATGACCTAGCTTGCCGCAAATGAGACACGTAATATTTTTATCGCCCTGAGGTGCCTCGCGCTTTCGGGGATGTAACGATCCCGATGGTTTAGCAGAACGAACAGAATTGCTGGAGTTCTTATGTTCGATTACAGGCTTAACAAAAACCGACAAAAATTCTACAAGGTCTTTTGTCTGCAGTTTGGCATTGGTTGCCGCGGCCTTCACTTGGGGATCGGATATACCTCGTATGACTATCGCGACTTTTAATTCGTCGAACAACCCTTTAACAATATTTAGCCGTAAAAGAGACCTACGGGCGTATTCCGCATAGGTGGCGTACTTGTTAGAATTTGTACACATGATCTCATACAACACGGTAGCCACATCAATATTACGCGGACACAATGATCGAAATTCTGCCTTAAAGTTACTCCACGATCTATCAACCGTAACCCATTCGTTAAGCTAGAACTTCGCATCGCCCCGTAAGCACCCGCCTATGCGCCCGAGGCATTCACGATCATCCCAATTATTTAAGTGTCGCCCGCGGTCAACTTCCGCACACCATGAATCGAAATCATGAACATTTGGATCAAACTCCGAGATATAAGAACTTTGAGACTTTACTTGAACGAGCGAAGCTAACGCTCCAACAATCCTGTCCGCTGCGTCCCGGCTTTCTGGCGCCCGTGAACCGCCCTCAATTGCACGCTCCGCTTGGACCGTGGCACGCTCCGCCTGGACCGTGGCACGCTCGCTGACCAGCGTAGACGATTGAGAATGCTGGATGGTTGGACGCTCCGGAAAAATATTGGACGATGTTATTGACGGTTGCAATCTACCCTCAAGCGAATCAATTCGAGATAAAATTTTCTCCAACACATCGTCGCGCGAGCTATGGCGGCGACCGTACGAGCTATCACGGCGCCTACAAGAATTACCAAGAGGGCTAGGTGAATATTCACGATTCCTAATAGGACTATGACCCGGAGTGCGTACACATCGCCTAGATGACCTAACTGGACGCTCACGTTCACTTAACGGCGGTGTATAGCGTTCGACATTTGAATAACCCCGACGTTTAACTGACCTACTTTTATCACGACGCTGTCTACGAGAATAATCACGTTCTTTTGATCTAGATGAACGACCGGTCATCTTGACTTTTAACACTGCACCGATATTTAAAAAAATAAGAAAAATAGATGGAAGAACGGTTAAAACGCGTGGTCAATCCCACTTCTGATTTTACAAACCAGAAGTGAGGTTGAATTTTTAAAAAATAACGAGGAAATTAGTTATATGAGATTTAATTACAAAAAAAATAATTAATAGAACCTAGGTACCCTATACACAATATTGTAGGTACGAGATACGACCGTCACGTCCAACCGCCAAGCAAAGAAGTGAGTGCCCGCTCCGTCGTCCGTTGCCACCTGCCGCCGGCGCGGCTTCGCACCGCTCGCCCCACCGCTCACGTGATCCTGAGTCACCATGGCGCGATGTTAGGCTCCGCCCCCTCGCTTGGTATTTCCAACAATATTATATTCGTAAGTTTGCGATTTTCTCAAAAACTAATGGATCAGGTTTGATATTTATTTCACTAACATAATCTACATAAATTCAAGAAGGTTTAGGGATAAAATATATTTGTTTATTGTTAATTAAACTTGATGAAATATCTTGTTTCATTTCAAAGTGTGTATACACTTGCGTGTAAAAAATACGACGTAACAAAGTGTTACGTCGTGTAATTTTTAGATTACTTTTGAGTTAATCAAGAAATGCAGTTTAATCATCCCCTAAAAACGTAATTACCCTTTTGCATCGTTAGAGGCCGATTTTAGAAAAACCCAAAACCTTACAAGTCTTTATTTTCTGTCAAAAATATTAATAGCGACTATCGACGTAATCTGACAGTGCATAGAGATTTTTCCTGCACACTAAATAACACCTAGAAACCCAAGGAGGGATAGTTTTAGAGAAACCGGCCAAGTGCGTGTTGGACCACGCACAATGTTCGTTGTTGAAAAGAATTTATCCCAAAATAAACTTAACATTGTAGTTGAAAAACATGTTCTCCCTTTTATAGGGTGACTGGTAATTAGTGACCGATACTTAAACACATGATTCAAACAACTTTTACTATGGGACCAAACCTGAAATGAAATCGCGAAAAAATTCTGTTGTTCTTGTTCCCTATATTTACGAGTATGATCACATAACTCGTCAAAATGTAGGGAGCAGCTGATTTTTTTTTCGCGATTTCGGGTTGCTCCCATAGTAAAAAGTTGTTTGTTATCAATCATGTGTTAGATCACATAACTCGTCAAAATGTAGGGAACAGCTGATTTTTTTTTCGCGATTTCTGGTTGCTCCCATAGTAAAAAGTTGTTTGTTATCAATCATGTGTTAGTACCTGTCGGTCACTAACAAATAAAATACCGTTCCCCGCCCCACTTATCTTCGAAGCTTGCATAGTGAAAAATCTGAAATTATTCTGTGATAGAACTTTATGTAAAGATTACAGGAAAAATAAAACGATGTCTGTAAATAGCACACTTTTTTTATATATGACAAGCAGTCCCACGCGTAAGTCTCCAACCCGTAGGAATATCGGAATAAAAAGTATCCTATGTGTTAATCCAGGTTATCAGCTATCTGTGTGCCAAATTTCATGAATATCTGTTATGCAGTTTTTGCGTGAAAGAGTAACAAGCATCCATTCATCCTCACAAATTTTCGCATTTTAAATAATACTAGTAGTAGTAGTAGGAAGTACGGAACTTTCGGTGCGCGAGTCCGACTCGCTCTTGACCGGTTTTTATTTTTATTGCATTGACTTAGAAGCTTGATTTTTGTAGAGCTCCAAGGGACCATATACCTAGTATTTGATATTAATTTCAACTAGATACCTCCAGACGTTCCTGAGAAAAAGGGTCATGACAGACTCACAGACAGACAGGCAGACGGACGGACTACGAAGTGATCCTATAAGGGTTCCGTTTTCAACTTTTTGAGATACGGACCCAAATCGAATAATGACAAACTTATACCCCAAGCCTCTAATTCAGATATTTATGTAAGCAAAGGAGATAACAGATCAAAAAAAATATCTCCAGTAATTAATTTAAAAAAATTGAAATAATAATTTAAAAAAAATTATAAGTACCGTAATTTTGTTTTAACATAAAATATATCCTATGACACTCGGCAATGCTGTACCTAGCTTTCCATTAGTGAACGAATTTTTGGAATTGGATTAGGAGTTCAAAAGATTACCGTTACATACAAACTATTGAAAAAAATTATTATATTATTATATTATAAAAATTATTATAAAAAAAAAAAAAAATTATTGAAATATTGAAATGGAGAAAAAAATATTTTGTCCTGTTTAAAATACAAGATACAAAGGGAGATGCGTCTTTTGATAGTAATAATTATTAGGTTTGAGTTAAGTTTACGCCAATATAAAAATGATGCATCTTGTTTTGCTGATTCAGAATATGTAAATGGCTCTAAAAATGTCAGATACGTCTTTTTTCCTTATGACGGCCGTATAGTACTAGCACTATCCGCGCGACTTCGTTCGCGTGGATTTCGTACTTACCCCTAAATATTTTAAAACCCAATAATTAATTTTTGAAGAAGGGGGTGGCCCTTCTTCAAAAATTAATTATTACGATCTTTATTATTTTTTTAGATAGGCATTTGGGCCAAGTTTCAAGATTTTAGATCAAAGGAATAAGATAAAAAGGGGGGTGATACAGTTTTTATCTAAAATATAAACTGTTACACCGCTTTACACCCCAAAAAGGATAATTTAAAAAATAATCTTTTGTTGCTTTCCAATATTCGACTTATAAGGTTTATTTATTTATTTATTTATTTATTTAACCATTTATGTACACACAAATAAACAGACAAGAAAAAAGGAACAGAAAATTACGTACAAAGGTGATGCTTATTTCTAAAGAAATCTCTTCCAGCATACCTGCGATAGGACAGGGGATAAAAAGAGATGTAGACACCGTGTGTAAGAATAAGAGAGAAAATAAAAATACATAAAATCTAAAAAACAATTCACTAAGCTAACAAAACATATAACAAATACTTAAATACATACATACTTCTAGAATGGAAAAAAAAAACGAAATGGAAAGATAGTGTTCTTTCACTCTTTTTTTAAATACTGCAACAGTTTATATACAGTTTATATTTTACTAGCTTTTGCCAGCGGCTTCGCCCGCGTGTATGACGGAAATTATCTCACGGGAACCTTCTACCGGGATGAAAAGTATACTATGTCTTAATCCAGGTTATAAACTGTTCAGCCGTTTTTGCGTGATTGAGTAACAAACATCCAAATATACAAACTTGCACATTTATAATATTAGTAGGATACCAATTTGCAAGTTATTCAAACCACATACCTAGTAAAATCCTCCCCAGTAAAATTGACTACGCCTTTTAACCCCGGTACCGAACTTTGACATCCCCCTTTAGGAGGTAATTCAGAAAAACAGAAATGACCAACTTTATCATTTAAACTACGATTATCATTTACTTTATCACTAAGATAAGTATTCGTGCCAAGTTTCAAGAAATAAGATTTTTCATACAAACAAATTCGGGGGATTTTGTAATAAACTTGATACGAATAAGTTAATAAGTACTCGCCTCAGTAAATAATAAAGTTATTCATCATTAGATTTTCAAAACTACCCTTAGTTTAGGGGTGATAAATTTTGTATGAATTTTCACCCCGTCGAATTTCTAAAAACCCCTTCTTAGAGCTCGCCCTTACTTGCTAGTCCCACAGTAATTTCGGCTGTGCGCTGACATAAGTTTAACGATTAATCAAGTCGCATATTGTACGTCATTATTCAGGTTTAGTAAACGACCGCGTAATCGCATATTAGCGAGACAGTTGCTTTCTGTTTGGACGCAGTGACAATTAAACTTTTTCTGAATAAGGAAGCTAAGAATAGTGGGTAGGAAGTTCTCCTTATAAAACTATTATGCTGACTACGGGCGACCATTGGTTTGGTTAGCAAAACTAGTACCTATGGGTCGTATAATTTTCTAATTCTATTAGACCAAAAATATAACAGCCGAAAAATATCCTACTTCATATCCTACTAATAGGTAGGTATTACAAATGCGAAAGTTTGGATAGATGGATGTTTGTTACACTATATTTTTTGATTACCTACTCGTTTACTTCATTCATTAATGTTTGCATGCCTAATTTAAGGTACAAGGATCGTAATTATTTATTTAATAACTTATGTCGTGTACCTACAATCTATGCAAATAAATAAACTTTTATCTTTTACTCAATCACGCCAGAACGGCTGAACGGATCTGTATGTAATTTGGGTTTTTTGCCAAGGGATAGATTAATAATATGATAGATGTAGTTGGGTTTATTTCCGAACTCCACGCGGGCGAAGCCGCGGGCAAAAGCTAGTAGAAAAATTATTTTTGATTGAAATGTTGCCGCGATAGAAAAGGCTATGGAGAAAAAAATTCAGTCTTGTCAAAGAAATTGACAGTTGACACTGACAGTGACAGTAGCAAATAACAGTGTCGCCACCTTAGGGTATTTTCCCCTAGACTCAGAGGATTTTTGTACGTTCAGGCGATTTTTAGGGCATAAAATTATATGTATAGGGGAATATTGAGGGTCAAAAAAAATATTTATGGGATTTTTTAAAGGAGTTTTGATTTTAGGTTCGCAAAAGAACTTAATACGTGGCTGCGTGTATTTGAACGTAACTTGGTGTGCCGATGTACCGTTCTCTATCGCTAGCAACAATTTTTTCTCTTTCGCGTTCATAGATTTGTGTACCCGGAAGGGAGATGTCGAATAGGAATAATGTTGCTGTATATAATGATAAGTACTATATTATTTCTTTAGATCATTACCGATGGCTATAGAAATAATATAGTATGCATACTATATTATTTCTCTAAATTCTTGGAATTATAATAATAATTTGGGTTTCCAATTCAAACTGTTCAGTGTTTAATACATAAGTAAGTGTTTAATAATAATAATACACCTAAATTTGTGTTTTATTCATAGAATAAATTTTAAGGGGAAAAAAATTTGAAAAGTGCCTAATTTAGGGAAATTTCACTAGGAGCCCAGGGAAAATCGAAATCAGATGGTTGCAACACTGGCAAATAGTAAATAGTAAACGCGGTACGCGCTAAAAAATCAATACAAAATTACAAACAAACAAAGCACCTTCAATGAAAATATTAGGAATAATACGATAGGAACCTTCTTTTGTTTACAAACAGTTGAGAATTGAGATTCTGTAATACATTAATAACAACTATGCCTGGTCCAGGTAAGTTTTAACAAACTTTTTTGTCGCGGAAGGTGCCGTATCGATTTTATACAAGAAGCGTTACGTTTTCTGCAAAGGCAAAATTAGCAATAACTACCTATTTTATACCAACTATGTATTTGTATACTGTGGTTTTAAGAACCGAGACTATTTGTTACGCTACAATACATACCTAAACCCCATTAATGTTTCAGGAAAACGGAATCGTAAAGGTCCGGACAACTCTGGCCACACGCTGGCATCCGTTGCTCGAGAGACGGCGACTTCCTTGGCAGGAGATAGTCCCGTGCTGGCTATATTCAAAGACGCTGCTATGAAACTTACTGAACGTCAGGACAGGCACGAGCGACTTGTCAAATTGTCGCGCGATATCACTATTGAGAGCAAAAGGATTATATTCTTGATACATTCGCCAATGACGTTAGTACTTATAGAAAGTACCTGTAGAAATTAGCATGCATGGGTCCACTTGTAAAATAAAAGTCCTTGGTACACCCTATTAGGGTCATGTACGCATAAGTTAAGCCTTACTTATAATAATAATAATCCGAACTTTAGGTCTGTGCCGGTAGAGTTTACTTTGCCGGAACGGGTCTAGGGTGAGGAGCCAAACCAATAGAGATAAAGAAACCCGCAGGGCAGCATGTGGCGAGCTGTTGGGCAGTAACAACCCCACAGACCCTATCTCCTGGGAGAAATCTTGGCCTCATCTCTGGGTTGCCTTTATTGGCCGGCTGGAGTGAACACTGGAAAGGAACAGAGCTCCCACCTCTTACTTGCCTTTATTGGCTGGCTTGAGTCGAAATTCGCAAGAGCAAACATGCTCGGAGGAAAGAAGTATTCCAGTAAGGTGCTGGTAGGGATCTTGACCGTACTTCCGGGATTGTCTTGATAGCCGTGGAATACCTCTCTACTCTTCAAGCACCTCAGGAAGTGTTGCCCCTTATCGCTACGTCACTATGTGCTAGCAACCGTTTCTGGGGTCCCATTATTGAGTGTGCAAGTCACCCCCTGCCATTTTATCTGTGTATCCTTACTAATATTATAAATGCAAAAGTAAGTTAGTTTGTTTGTTACCGTTTCACATCTAAACCACTGAACCGCTCATCCTGAAATTTGGCATATACGTTGTCAGGTGTACAGACACGGACATAGGGTACCTTTCATCCTGCAAAAAAGTACTGTTCCCAAGGAAAATAACAATAACGTTCTTATGATAATAGATGGCGCCACGTGTCTTTCGAATCATGATTGAATTATGTTATTATAGAAACTTTAGTAGTGTGTTAAGAGTTTTTTATTTATTTAAATACCTAATACATTTTGTTGTGTCGATAGACCGGTTTTTATAAAAATTATAAATGCGTAAGTGTTTGTTTGTTGATTACGCTTTCACACTAAAACGGCTGAACGGATTTGGATGAAATTTGGAACTTGGGTAGACCATGACCTAGAGAAGGACATAGGGTACTATTCATCCTGGATCGCAAACGCGCGCAACAGCTAGTAATAGTTCTTCCATAGTTCAAATAAGTCAATCCACTTTAGCCACCCAAATCCATAGCCCAATATGTTTTGTTTACAACAATAGTCCTGCACCAACCGGGTTGTCCTTGGGTGCACTTGCATAGTGCATATAGGGATAATCGTCGGTTGGTGCCTCCTCATCATTTAAAATTATCTAAGGGGCCTCTGCGAGTTGGCTTCGGCTCCTCGTCTGCCTTCCAAAAGATCGGAGCTTCAGGGTCCCGAGATGGAAGAAAAAATAATAATATAGCCTTTATATCCCGGCACTCCTTATATTTATCTGTGATCTTACTATTTTCTTATATAATTATGTTTTACTACAGTATGTCCCGGAGCTTAATGTGCCTTTTGGCAAAGGCTTCCTCTAAGCATTTCCATTGCTTTCTATCCTTTGCAACACTTCTCCAGTTGTAACCTGCTGTTAATTTAAGTTCGTCCTCCCATCTTTTGTGTTGTCGACCTCTGTTCCGTTTCCCGTCTCTAGGGTACCATTACCGTTAATATTTTGCTCCATTTCACATGTGGGCTCCGTAGCATATGGCCCGTCCATCTCCACTTCATTTGGTCTATCTTAGTGAGAATGTCTAGCACACCTGTTCTAGCTCTTATGTCCGTGTTTCTTTCCATCGCTCGTTGGCAATGTGTTAGCATGTCCCTGTGCTGGTCAGATAGTGCCCAAGTTTCGCAGCCATAGGTAAGACAGGGTAGGATACAGGTGTTGAAGACTGCTCTTTATTTTTTTTGCTGAAATCTGTTGTTTTCATAATCTCCCTCAGTGACCAATAACTTTTCCATCCATTGGCTATTCTCCTTTTGATTTCTTTGCTAATTATATCAGTTGGAGAGATTATTTGTCCCAGATACTCTTCTACATATTCGAGAGGTTGGTTATAAAGTCTTATTTCATATGGGATTAGATTTCATAGTAACTTAGTTTTGCCTGTGTTCATGACCTTCTCACTTTCTTTGTTTAGGTCTTGTATGATTTCTTCAAGCTTGTGAGATGATGTAGTCTTCTTCCATCTATATTTAGTCCAAATTCGTTCCATTCTAGTTTTCGGAATAAGTTTCCAAGCACAGCAGAAAATAGCTTAGGAGATAACGGGTCACCTTGCCTGACACCTCTTTCGATTTTAAATGTTTCTCCGAGTGTTTCCATTTGTATTCTTGCTTTGCAGTTCGCATATATATATATATATATTTAATGATATTTATATAAGCCCTGGATACTCCCTGTTTTTCTAAGCTTTCCCGTATCACTTCATGTTTGATGCTGTCAAAAGTATAGTTTATGAAAGCCATATACACAAGCCTTACTTAGACTCGTGTTAAATAATGAATGGGATAACACCTACCTCGTCTGTCACTGCTTTATTTGTGATAAGAATTACTGTTATACTTTCCATATTATGTATGGATAGCTACTCAGTGTTGCATATTATGGCCCAGTGGTTATGGCCTCGCCTCTCATGCTCAAGATTGTGGGCTTAAATCCGGGCACATAGGTACCAATTTATTTTTCAATTAATTTTATGTACGTATACTTTCTAAGTTATCTTGGACGTCAATGAAGGATAGCATTATAAGAAAACCTGGACTTATAGTTAATATAAGTCGTGAGTAAGCATAGTGATCCCTGTCCATGACATGTATAATAATATGCTGCATTCACTTGGCTTGGCCTGTAAATGTGGTTGAAACCAGTTAAAAACAGGAATATTATTAATTGCACATCAAATAAACAATCCCCTATCAGTTTATTTCCATCATTTATATATTTTTTTACATAAAAAATAATGACTGCACAGCAAATTAACCAGAGCGTACATATTAGGTTGGGGAAAAAGTCTTTTCGCATTATAGTATGTATGAACTTGTAATAAAATCTCTTTGGCTATACTATTTGTATCTGGCTGGTTTTGGTATCATTGAAAGTTTAAATTTTAAAGAACATAATTCCAAATTCAAATTAGGAAAATGTGTGATTTTCATTTATTTTTCGTACCGACAAGATGAGTGAATCTAATGAAGAAATTCGATACATTTTAAAATTTGACTACAAAAAAGGTAAAAATGCAACGCAAGCCGCGAAAAAAATTTGCGATATTTATGGACCTAGTGTAGTGTCTGTGAGAGTAGCACAAATTTGGTTTAAGCGTTTTCAATCCGGAAATTTTGATGTCAAACATGCACGTCGCTCTGGTCGCCCTATTACGGATAAAATGGATGCCATTTTTGAAAAAGTGGAGCAAGATCGGCATATCAGTAGTTACGACGTAGCTGTAGAACTGGAAATTGACCACAAAACAGTTTTGGCGCATTTGAAAAAAACTGGGTACACAAAAAAGCTCGACATTTGGGTACCTCACGAGCTCACTGAAAGAAACCTAATGAACCGTGTACTCATTTGTGATTCTTTATTACGACGTAATGAAACCGAACCATTTTTGAAGAAGCTGATAACTGGTGATGAAAAGTGGATCACGTATGACAAGAACGTGCGAAAAAGGTCGTGGTCAAAGGCCGGTCCGGCTTCACAGACTGTGGCGAAACCCGGGTTAACTCGCAACAAGGTGGCTGTGTGTGTGGTGGGATTGGAAGGGCATTATTCATTATGAGCTGTTACCACCAGGCAGGACCATCGATTCTGAACTCTACTGCGAACAACTGATGAGATTAAAGCAAGAAGTTGAGAGAAAGCGGCCGGAATTAATCAACAGAAGGGGTGTGGTTTTTCATCATGATAACGCTAGACCTCACACATCTTTAGCCACTCAGCAAAAATTAAGAGAGTTGGGCTGGGAGGTGTTAATGCATCCGCCGTATAGTCCTGACCTTGCATCTTCAGATTTCCACCTGTTTTGGTCTCTTCAGAATTCTTTAGGCAGTGTCAGGTTAACATCACGAGAGGACTGCCAAAACCACTTGTCGCGGTATTTTGACCAGAAGTCCCAAAATTTCTATAGCAATGGGATCATGTCCCTACCTACAAGATGGCAAAAAGTTATCGAACAAAATGGTACCTACATACTTTAGTTAAATGTAAATAAACTATATTAAAAAATGTTTTGAATTTTCTTAAAAAATGCGAAGAAACTTTTTCCCCAACCTATTACATAATACTCACACTGATAGCAAAATGACATGGCGACTAATATTAACCCCGAGGTTAGGTTTGGTTAGGTTGCAGCTGAATATGAAGCTTTACTTTAAGATAAATAGTGGTGCGCCACGAATATAAATTGTTGCTTATTTAGTTATATTTTGAGTTCAGTATTTTGCTGTGCAATCAGAAATTTTGACTGGAATTCTGAATATTTTTGGATAAAAAAGTATTTTTTTATTTGCGTTTAAATATAAAACACATGTACCCTAAAATAATAATAAAGTTTATTTATAACAAAGTAACAATAATTGTATTGTTACTTTTTGATAAATAAACTGACATTGGTAAGCTAAGCCTTTACGTTCCTTGTATCTTTTGGCTCTAGAATGGGAATTTTACAAAGTTACAAAGGTTACCTTATAAAGGTTATTATGAGGATGTTAGATAATTTACAAAATTATTAAGTATACACAAAAGATAAAAGTTGAATAAAATAAACATTCATGAGATTCTGAACACAAAATAAAATAGCAATGGTTTACGAAAAGCGCGCATTCGACTGTGGGTTTGGGTGGCTAAAGTGATCTGATTATTTAGAACTACGGCCCCTGCCTGACCAATGGTATATATTTACACAGACAAAATGGTATGGGGTGACTTGTACATTCAATAATGCACCCCCGAAAACTTACTGTTACTGCACATCGTGACGTAGCAACAAGGGGCAACATATTCTGAGGTGCTCGATGAGTGGATAGGTAAATACCTATCCACTCATCGAGCACCTCGTACATACACTGCTATCAGGACAATCCCGGAAGTACGGTCAAGATCCCTACCAGTAATTGCGAACCTGCTCTCAAGCCGGCCAATAAGGTACGAAAGAGGTGGGAGCTCTGTTCTTCATCAGTGTACACTTCACTCAGGCCGATCAATAAAGACAAGCCAGAGACGAGGGCAAGACTTCTCCCGGGAGACTATTCTCCGATGAGTGCGCTACTGCTCAACAGCTAGCCACATGCTGCCCTGCGGGTTTATATTGGATCCCTCTTTGACTCCTCAACCTGGATCTATTTCGACAAATTAAACTCTTCCGGCAAGGGTTCATTGGAGCGCGCAAACCCCTTGAAATATCTACTTACAAAATACATTGAAATAGCACAGTAGCTTTGTTATATGACTTCATAACTAACATAATTATACATTTGCAGAACAGATTCATCAGCGGATACTCTCACTGAAGCCAAGGAACGAATTCAGAAGCTAATCAATGAGCCAATCAAAAACATTGGTTTAGAGCTAGAAAACAGCCCAGCACACCTGCACTCCAGGGCTGTCACAGCTGGTTTCCAGGAGTATGTTGAAGCCAGGACCCTTCTGTCTCTTATGACTGACAAGAGGATCATCACTTACCGAGAAGTTCAGAAGGAATTTGAGTATAAGATCAAAGAAGATGGCCAGCTACTGCCTCTGGTTACTTTTTTGCCAGAATCTGACTACATGTTGGGTTTAGCTGACCTGACAGGAGAACTAATGAGGAAGTCCATCAACAGTATATCTAGTGGAGATATTGAGGAGTGTTTTCAGGCCTGTGATGTTATCAGGCACATGTATACTGGTTTTTTGGGTAAGATTTGACATGAATTACAGTTATTGATTATCACTATTGCCAAACACAGAGACTGACAGGGGACACTGGTGTTATGACAAACTTAAATACATATGTATATGCTTCTTTACGGGAAGAGGATGACTCTGGTTCTCTTACTTTTAAAAATATATTCCGTTGAGTAAATGGTTGCCCCTTGTCAGTCTGTGTGTGTATCTGTATCATTTTAATCATTTATTCACAGTAGGAGTTATAGGACAAACTTTTTCAAATGGTATCACACTAGTCAGCTTTCTTTTAGCTATGTTCTCAATAATGGCTGACTGGCAGAAAATCCAGTTTAGATCAATAATGGCCCCCATCTGGAATCCAGCAACCTAACCAAAGTGCTAAAACAGCTCCAACTTTTATTCCAGGCATATCAACAGGAAACCGCATCCTACTCCGCAAGCTGCAAACAACTCGCGCCAACGTGAACAAGGTGGAGATGGCGATGTATGCTCTGCACATCCGCGGCGGGGAGGCGCCGCCGAAGTTACTGTTACCCGCTGCGCCAGAGTGGGAGGCGCCGCGCGGTCCGTTAGACGCTGACGATGAGGGGTACTATTAGGACTAACTGTCACTTAAAATAAGTACATATAACATTGATCTCAATTGTTAATTAATGCTATAAACTTACGAAAACAAAGAACTTTAATATTTTCTTAAAACCTTGAGGCACCGGTCCCACCGCCGGCGATTAACGAGAAGCTAGTAGATCTAGCAACTAAAAACGAGTTTGCGAGCAGCGAGTGTGCGAAGGCGACGTGCGATTACTCGCTGGTATGCCGTACCAAGCGTGAGTCTCTCGGCGAGTGTTCTGCACACCAAGCAAGTGTCGCTGAGCGAGCACTATCTTTGATAACTTTTGTCGAAACGAGTAGTCTTCGTCGGTGTGAGCAGTCAGCGATCAACTATTAATATATTAGGTTGGGGAAAAAGTCTTTTCGCATTATAGTATGTATGAACTTGTAATAAAATCTCTTTGGCTATACTATTTGTATCTGGCTGGTTTTGGTATCATTGAAAGTTTAAATTTTAATGAACATAATTCCAAATTCAAATTAGGAAAATGTGTGATTTTCATTTGTTTTTCGTACCGTCAAGATGAGTGAATCTAATGAAGAAATTCGATACATTTAAAAATTTTACTACAAAAAAGGCAAAAATGCAACACAAGCCGCGAAAAAAATTTGCGATGTTTATGGACCTAGTGTAGTGTCTGTGAGAGTAGCACAAATTTGGTTTAAGCGTTTTCAATCCGGAAATTTTGATGTCAAAGATGCACGTCGCTCTGGTCGCCCTATTACGGATAAAATGGATGCCATTTTTGAAAAAGTGGAGCAAGATCGGCATATCAGTAGTTACGATGTAGCTGAAGAACTGGAAATTGACCACAAAATAGTTTTGGCGCATTTGAAAAAAAACTGGGTACACAAAAAAGCTCGACATTTGGGTACCTCACGAGCTCTCTGAAAGAAACCTAATGAACCGTGTACTCATTTGTGATTCTTTATTACGACGTAATGAAACCGAACCATTTTTGAAGAAGCTGATAACTGGTGATGAAAAGTAGATCACGTATGACAAGAACGTGCGAAAAAGGTCGTGGTCAAAGGCCGGTCAGGCATCACAGACTGTGGCGAAACCCGGGTTAACTCGCAACAAGGTGATGCTGTGTGTGGTGGGATTGGAAGGGCATTATTCATTATGAGCTGTTACCACCAGGCAGGACCATCGATTCTGAACTCTACTGCGAACAACTGATGAGATTAAAGCAAGAAGTTGAGAGAAAGCGGCCGGAATTAATCAACAGAAGGGGTGTGGTTTTTCATGATAACGCTAGACCTCACACATCTTTAGCGAGTTAAAAATTAAGAGAGTTTGGCTGGGAGGTGTTAATGCATCCGCCGTATAGTCCTGACCTTGCACCTTCAGATTTCCACCTGTTTCGGTCTCTTCAGAATTCTTTAGGCAGTGTCAGGTTAACATCACGAGAGGACTGCCAAAACCACTTGTCGCGGTATTTTGACCAGAAGTCCCAAAATTTCTATAGCAATGGGATCATGTCCCTACCTACAAGATGGCAAAAAGTTATCGAACAAAATGGTACCTACATACTTTAGTTAAATGTAAATAAACTATTTAAAAAATGTTTTGAATTTTCTTAAAAAATGCGAAGAAACTTTTTCGCCAACCTATTATACAATATTTGACAGGCCAGTTGGCGTGGTTGGTTAAGGTACCACCTATCATGCCGCAGGTCGTGGGTTCGATTCCCATCCAGGACAAACATTTGTGTGCATGAACATGTCTGTTTGTAATTATCTATATAAGTATGTATTTACAAAAAAAAAAGTAGTATATGTAGTATATCAGTTATCTGGTTTCCATAGTACAAGCTCTGCTTAGTTTGGGATCAGATGACCGTGTGGGAATAATGACCCAGGTTATTATTATTATCTCCTTTATTTATTTTTTAAACTTATTTTATTACATTTTTAAAGATTTTTATAAAAACATTAAAAAAAAACATTTAAAAATATAAAAAATAGTGATCCGCCGGTAGCGGGTGCAGGGTCCAAGCTACCGGTGGTTAGGGCCCCAGAGACAGGAACCTCCTCACAATACGCGCCGTATCAAGGAGGACTGCCTTCTGAATCAGGCCCTTCACCCAGCCACCCAACGAGAGCCTCTTGAGATGTTGGTCGAGGCTCTTAGCGATAAGGCCATTGACCGTAACGACTATCGGCACAATGATTGCCGAGTCCACATTCCACATAGCGACAACCTCGTGGGCTAAGTCGAGATACTTCAATTGTTTCTCCTTCTCAGCCTTCACGAGGTTCTCGTCATGCGGGATAGTGACATCGATTATCATTGTGCGGCGCACTGATCGATCTATTACCACTATATCAGGCTTATTGGCTACAATAGTCCCGTCAGTGATAATAGATCGATCCCAGTATAACGTGACATGGTCATTCTGGAGAACTGGGTCGGGCACATACCTGTAATACGGTACCTCAGAGTCCACAAGGCCGTATTTCAGAGCAAGTTGCTGATGGATAATCCTGGCTACTTGATTATGCCTGTGCAAATACTCGCCGTTAGCTAAACGAGAACACCCAGAAGTAATATGTCTGATAGACTCACCGGGACAATGGCATGCCCGACATATGTCGATCGTCCCGTCTTTCATTATATACTTCCGGTAGTTATTCGTTAGCATAACTTCATGCATAATCGCACAGACTGAACCTTCGGTTTCCCCAAAGAGGTCACCGAAGCGTAGCCAGGCCACGGACGCTAAGAAATCTACGTCGGGCCCATGAAGGGCCCGGGAAAAGCGTCCGTGAAGCTCCTTGCTTTGCCATACTTCCTTGCGGTCGTTGGTACTAAGCACCACAGGTTTGCGCCAGTTCTCTTTAGCCAAGGACAACGGGGTGAGTCCCTTGTCCACTGCGACCACATCTCGGTGCATACCCACGTCAGCCTTGAGAAAATATTCTCTGAGACTGCACACCTCGCGGTTGTGGAGGGTCTTAGCATTTAAAAAACCTCGACCCCCGCACTTCCGCGGAATGTACAGCCTCATGACAGACGAACGTGGGTGATGCATCCGGTTTGCAGTCAGCAGTGACCGGACTCTCCTATCCAGGGCGTCTAGTTCCGTCTGGGTCCACTTTAGTATGCCAAAGGAGTACATCAGGACCGGCATGACCCAACCGTTAAAGGCGCGCACCTTGTTGCCGCCGGACAAAGAACTATTAAGTACCTTTTTCAGGCGACCGAAGAAGCGCTCCTGCAACGATTGTTTCATGTCAGGTCCGTTAATGCCTAACCCCTCTGACATACCCAGGTATTTGTAGGTATCAGTTACGGAGAGTGATCTCAGGTTTATAGAATCTGAGAGTTGTAGTCCCTCAGATTCCACAATCCCGCCCCGCTTTACATGCATGACTGCACATTTATTTACACCAAATTCCATCCTGATGGAATCACTAAAAGTTTTAGTTACTTTTAGTGACTCCAGCAGTTGCAATTTGTTGGTGGCAAACAGTTTCAAATCATCCATATAAAGCAGGTGGGATATTACCTGACCCCTCTCCGCAAAGGACAGCCCAGCCCTGTACCCTCCAGCAGAGTGCTAAGAGGGTTCAAGGCTAAACAAAACCACAGTGGACTCAGACTGTCGCCCTGGAATATTCCCCGCTTAATCCTAATAGGTTCGTTGCTCCCCTGAATTTGTCGGCATCCTGGATAGCGAAGAACCGTCCTCCACTGCCCCATACACGTCGTTAGGAAGGTGCTCAGAGTTGTATCAATTTTGTACAACTCTAACACCCTCAAGAGCCATGTATGCGGCACCGAATCAAAGGCCTTCTTATAGTCTATCCAACATGTCGACAAATCCTTTCGGGATCGACGGACCTGTTGGCTTATGGCCATGTCAATGAGGAGTAGCTCCTTGGTGCCGCGGGACCCATTCCTACATCCATTTTGAGAGACAGACATAATAGAATTCTTTTCTAAATGAGAATTAATTTTCTCTCTCAAAATGGATGTAAGGAGTTTATAGACCGTCGGCAAACAAGAGATCGGCCTATAATTTTTGGGTTCCGTGGCATCACCTAACTTATGGAGCAGGTGAGTAACTCCTGTTGTAAAGAGCTGTGGCAGTGACCCAGACTCTAAGGCCGACTGGAATTGCGATGCTAAGCACGCGTGTGAACTTTGCAGCCATTTAAGCCAAAAATTGTGCAGTCCGTCCGGTCCCGGAGATTTCCAGTTCGGTATCGGACGGGCTGCACTGGCTACATCGGAGGAAGTAATTATTACTTCCTCCATCTCCGGTATGGCGTCACACACGCGCTCAACATCCCGCATCCATTCAGCCTCAGTATGGCAAACGGGCACCGACCAGATGTTACGCCAGAATATGCTAGTGGCATCATCATCCGGGCGGCATACGTCTGCCACATTTTGCTCAGGTCGCTCCCATGCTCTATACACCCACCACCTTTGATCACGCTGGAATATGCGATTCTGGGTATACCGCTCAACCCGTCGCTTATACCTACGGATACGGCTTGCCCATGCACAGACCTTCTGCTTCAGGAAGTCAATGCGCTCTGTGACACGGGACATATATTCTTGAGGACTGATTCCAGTCCCCGAGAACGCCCGCCTCACAAAGCGCATCACTCTAGGGCGAGTATTGCCCTCCCTGAAGCAGTATAGTTTGCCGATGAGCACCCTGGTCCCCTCGATACGCTGCTCGATCCTGCAATGCCAGGCTGGAACAGCGGGTTTTGGTCGTGTAGCTATGTCACAATTTGGAAATTTGACATTGGCTACACGACACGCCGCAATAGCCGCGCAATACAAGATCGAGTGCGTATCTACGAGATCTACGCTGCTTTAAAAATAAAAACCAAGCAGCGAATCCAAGGCACACACCATCGCCCTATTCGTTCTGTGCATAGGCAAGCGAGGTAAATGTGGTCTAAGTTGGACGGGGGCAGTTCTAAACTCCCGAATCGCATCCTCCAGCGCGCTCCTCAATCGTTCGTTACACTGGCTACTTACCGTAACAATCTCATCGCCCCCCTCCTCATCATTAACATAAGACCGCGGTTGGGTTATGTCACTAACTAGAGGTTGCACCGCGGTCTGTGACGGGACAGGGACGATACGGTTGCTCAGTACCTCTGAGCGCAGCCTATCAAGCGCGGTGTCGTCCAATCTGTGATTCCGTTGGATAACCCGCACCAGGGGGCCTACTCCCTAAGCACGAAGTCCGTAGTTTCAGTCTTCGTAACGGGCGTTTCCTACTCCCTATCATCGACGGACGGATGATTCGTCCGGGGCCCGAACGAAGAATGAATGACGACACGATTTGACAGTTGTCCCTACTCCCGATGTGTTTTTGCCCGTCCGAAAAATTAAGTTTGACACTTGTTTGGACGGCTCGTTATGTCAATTGATACGACATCAAAATAGTTATCGTGCTGACGACGAAAGTAACAATTTTAAGAAGAATTCGAAACTATGGCTGCTTTTTAATGCTCGAAGAAGGTCTACAGGAAGAGTGGATGTGACGCCGACGACATTTACGCCAAAACTTTCTGTTGGCGAGTATTTCCAACATTGAGTTCATAGGGAACTATAGACTTACACGCTTACACGGGAATTGTTCGAGGACTTGTGTAAGGATATTATACCTCTTTTGCCATCGGGCTGACTTAAACACCTTCCCTCAACGAGGAAGACCTACAACTAGAGTGCAGTAGACAGAGAGATGAGACTACATCCTCTCATCAAGCCGCAAAGAACGAGAGACAGATTAGTGTAATTGCTGAAAGAAATAGGTATAGAAATATATATAGGCACAATTAAAGGTATTGTTTTTGTTAACAAAATGGTTGTTTTTTTTATTTAGCACCAAATAAAACTGAATCATTTTAACAATCAACAAACACACTATAACAATCAAAACATAGATTTAATTTAATTTATCTATTGTAGTCTTAAACTATTGCTACTTCTTGCTCAGTCGGCACTGCCGTGTCGCCGAACACGTGGACGTGCACGACGTGGGTTTAAAGGCGCGGCTCCACCGCAGTGCACGCTGTGCACGGACACGCGGCGCATTTTAGCTGCGTGTATTCATTTGTTTGACAACGTGGGTCTACGTTTCCACTGAAGTACACGAATATGACCCACGACTATGTGTAGCGTGGCACGGCGCACGGGTAGACCCACGCTGACAGCGTTGAGCTACGTAACCGCTTATTCGAGCAAGCTTTTTTTTTTCGTCAGAAGAACTGTCTAGCAAAGTCAGTACCAATGCCATTCTATGAGTACCTCGATACGATATATACGAGAAACACGAAACGCGTCCGTTCCACAACGTGTATGACTGAAAACTGCTCTGCGATAACCGAGCTGTACATAGTCGTGGGTCTAAAGGCGCGGCTCCACCGCAGTGCACGCTGTGCACGGACACGCGGCGCATTTTAGCTGCGTGTATTCATTTGTTTGACAACGTGGGTCTACGTTTCCACTGAAGTACACGAATATGACCCACGACTATGTGTAGCGTGGCACGGCGCACGGGTAGACCCACGCTGACAGCGTTGAGCTACGTAACCGCTTATTCGAGCAAGCTTTTTTTTTTCGTCAGAAGAACTGTCTAGCAAAGTCAGTACCAATGCCATTCTATGAGTACCTCGATACGATATATACGAGAAACACGAAACGCGTCCGTTCCACAACGTGTATGACTGAAAACTGCTCTGCGATAACCGAGCTGTACATAGTCGTGGGTCTTATTCGTGTACTCCAGTGGAAACGTAGACCCACGTTGACAGCGTTGAGCTATGTAACCGCCTATTCGAGCAAGCCACGCGTGTATCAATGACGTCAATTCATGCGTAGCCTCTCCGTGGGTTGCAGTGGACACAACCACATACATTTTCTTACAAAGCGAAGCTTAATACACGTGCGTAGCCTCTCCGTGCACCGCGGTGGAGCCGCGCCTTTATTCGTGTACTCCAGTGGAAACGTAGACCCACGTTGACAGCGTTGAGCTATGTAACCGCCTATTCGAGCAAGCCACGCGTGTATCAATGACGTCAATTCATGCGTAGCCTCTCCGTGGGTTGCAGTGGACACAACCACATACATTTTCTTACAAAGCGAAGCTTAATACACGTGCGTAGCCTCTCCGTGCACCGCGGTGGAGCCGCGCCTTTATGCTGTAAACAAAAGAAATAAATAATTTTAGTCAGTGTAACTTTGTGAAACATGATTTACGTAATATCTTTATCTTTTCTACTGAACAAAAATAATACTTACTTCGCTTACTTTGATTTTTCGTTAGTAACTTCAGCTCCAATGCTTCAGTGGACGTTGACGGCTGTTCCTGAGTGGGTATGGGATGGCTGATGGGTCTTTGTAACTACAGGTGGACCCTGTATAACAAACATTGACGGATACAACAAATATCATCGATAGAAATGTTTAACAAATGTAGAATTTTGTAGGTATCTGTGATTTATTATTATTTAATAAAAAAGTCTCGGCAAAGGCTCCATGTAACATAATTATTATCAGTGTACTTCTAAGGCCACCTACAGATAAGTATTTGGAGGATGACTGATTATTATCATTGTATGTACTTTACTGATGACAAGACCTTAAAATCTTATTAATATTGACGAGTAATATTGTATTAAACTCACCCTTTGCCACTGCTCCACGGACTTTGTGCAACTTGCCATTGAATTGCACAGGCTTTCGAAACCACAGCCGTTTTGATCGTATTCTCCCGTCGTTGGTACGCCTCAATAGACCGCGAGCCAACTCCATAAAATTGCGGAGGGCCTCTATTTGTGCGTAAGTTGTTGTTGGAGCGGATGGGGCCATTTAACAAAATTAATCTAATTAATTTTACAAAAAAATCCGGTTACTATGTAAACAAAAAGCTCTGTCATATCCACAGAACATATTACACTATTTCACTTGAAAATTGCCGTCAAAGGCAGAGGTATCAAATGGATAGGGCCTCTATCCGCAAAAAAAAATGGCAAAATAATTCAATTCTATATTTAGAGACATGATAAAACTTATATTGTTAAAAATGTGCACATTTTCTAACTACACAAATATGAATTTTTGTTTATTATGCTTGAAAATCACAAAATAACTAAACCGGTAACCGACCGGTAAAATAGCGCAACTCTATCGTCATGAGTCTGTCGTTCACGAAAATAGTCTATGATGAGTCTATGATTCCGTTCCGTTCTGATGAATCCGAAATCATTAGGGACTAGGGTTCACTCCGACGTATCGGACTACTATCGGACGGGCCCGTTGCTTTGTTGACGGAGTTAGGGAGTAGACTCCCTGATCCGAAAGTCGTTGGGCCGAGACGTTGATGGCTGGTTGAAGCGCCTGGAACAGAGACAGCATCCTATCGCGGTACGCAGTGAGGTTAGTTCCCCCCTCTGTAGCCCCGTAATATGCGCGCATGACGTTCTCATTCATTTGTTGAGTCCATTTCATGCGCTGCACACAACCACCGGCAGCGGGGACCCGGCTCCGGGCCGGTTGGCCCCTAGATCCCATGCCGTTCGGTGGCCGGCCTCTTCTCGGCCGACGAACTGGTGGTGGTGTTGTCGGCGGCGAGAAGTATTCGTCGCTCGAGCTCGACGCAACTGCAGCGGCCGGTATCACAGGACTCACGTCTGGATCTGGTTCCGGCAAGTCTGGAGCAGGTTCCGGCAAGTCTGGAGCAGGTTCCGGCAACTGCGAGGCGGAGCTGAGCGACGAACCCGAAGATGTTGGGCGTGTGTTTCGTCGTGCCCGACTTCTCGTCAGCATTTTGTTTGGTCTTCTATTCTCCGTGTCATAGTTCAGTTTATTATTATTAATGCACAGTGGTACCGCCGCCGAACAAAGGCGGTCATAAATACTGAAAATCTTATTAAATAAGTTTTGATTGCTACCTGAACCACTTCCCACGGAAAAAAAGCATTAAATTTTAATGCTTTTTTTCCGTGGGAAGTGGTTCAGGTAGCAATCAAAACTCAATAGATATTTTACATGAAATCGACTTAAAATTAGAACTTACATAACAGATTTATAATTATCTTGAATTCTAGACTTGCAATAAATCTAAAATTTGCTTTGACATTGCGCTCTTTTTGTTACGGGGAAGTTTCCGAAGGCCAGTAATATAAGGATCTGAGCTAAGTAAAAGTCTGTTAAGTAAATCTGAGTTTGTAAGTTCTCTCGACATTTTTCGAGTGTGATCTCGTTTGAAAGCTTTAAAATGTTTGTTGTTGGCTTCAGCTGCCTCTTCGGAAAGTTCCCCGATGGACAATAAAGCATATTCACTTACTTGAGATCCGTGAATAAGAACTTTGTGGACGGAAGCTGGGAGATTGTACCATGGATACCCCTTTAAATGATGATAAAGCTTGTAAAATTATATAACAAATGATCGATCAAATCTTTTCTTAAGCCTGTAATTTCAGCGGATACTTCAGAGTTATTAAAAAACTTTCTTGCCGTATTACCATCGTTCGATGTCCCGCTTCCGCCACTTCGCGGTTTGTCTACAATTAAACGTAATCTACGTCTAAACATATTTTGTTTTCTGTCTGCTACTAATTTTTTTTCTTCGTCTGACCTAACCTGCCATTTCTTAACATCAATCCTGTAGGAGCGATGAGCAAAATATTCAAAGAAACGAACCAAAGAATGAAGTGGAGATAAACCAAACTCATACCGACTTTCTACAGTCGGTTTTTGGCAACAGATGTCTATTTGGTTCATCTCTTTGAGAGTTGCCCCACAAATATAACACTTAGACGAAGATGAATCGCTCAAAGCAGTACATACTTTACCATCCACCATAGTTAATTGTAAACTGTGCCGAATCTTAAAATCGCGGTTATTTATGGTTAAAGATGTTGGATTCAAATTGCGTATTTTTTCTTTAAAATAGGCCTCCTCTTCCTTAGCTACTGTAGAATTTTCATTCAAAAATTGAAAGCGAATGGGCCTGCAGTATCTAGTAGAAGCGGGGCGGGGATTTTTCCACAATATAATATCTTTAGCGTCTGATTTTACTACTAACTGAAGTGGAACATAAGATGTGACAAATAAACTATCATCATCAGAATCTAAATCTGAAAATTGCTGCTTGTATTCGCTTTGGCCTGTGCTACCATCAAATCCCCATTTCCCGATCAAATTTAAATTATCTGATGAATTGATTGGCACTTTATCTAAAACATCTTTTTGTGATTCGAGGATTCTGGAAACTGTGTGATGTAACAAACTTTGCAGTTCAATTTTGGCTTTAGATTCTGAGATGGATACATTATCTGGGTAGCACTTCTTTTTAGCATTTAAAATACTTTGGTAAGACGGTAAAATATTACGTGAAGTTTTACTATTAACAAAATTTCTAACACATCATGGAGGCTGTGCGCAACTGCTTTTACCGTCTTAAGCTTTTGTACCGTGTACGGCCCTACATAAGTGTGGATATGCGTGTCATGCTATGTGAGTCACTTGTTTTATCCAAGCTGAACTACGCTGACACTGTGTATGGTGCATGCATTCTAGGTAGAAGCGGAAAGTTAATCCAGCGAGTGCAGAATGCTTGTGCAAGATTCTGTTTCAACGTCCCTCCCCGATCTCATATAACTCCATTTTTAAATAAGGGTAATTTGATGAGAATGTCAGATCGCAGAAAGCTTCATCTGGCTACCCTACTCTTTGGCACTATTCTCACAAAAAAACCAGAATATCTTTTTTTTTTTTTTCTCTTTTTGCAATATTCTATAGCATAGACAAGCGAGGTTGAAGCGTCTGGCGTCGGGAGTTATTCGACTAATGAATACACTATTTATGGTTATTAGTTTACCTATATTTTATTTTATTTTTTTTCTCTAAATTATAGGTATTCTATTGTGTGTATTTTATTATGTTTTTCTTCCCCTATTGGATTTGTAGATGTCCGTAGGTGTGTCCGTGGCATCACATGGGCCCTATCAGTATACCAGCGCTGCGGTATTTAATTAAATATTGCAGCTTTATGCTGAGATAGGAGCCTTTTTGGCCTCGCACAGGTATTTTTAATTGTTATATTTTGTATTTATTTTGTTTTATTTTTTTAATGTTAATTTTGTTAGTTTACTATGCTCTTTTTTACTGTTTGTATTTCCTGTGCGTGTCCCAAATAAAATATTTTTCTTTCTTTCTTTCTAGTCCACTAATTTGTGTAACAGTATAGTATTGTATGATAGGTTTTCATTCAAATATAAATCGGCTAAAAATTTGGCTAGAATTGAACCGGTTGGGCGACATGGATCAGCTTTCTCTTTTTTACACCATCCTAGCCATCTATACCATGCGGCTTTGTATGTATTACGTGTAGAGGGACGCCAGGACGATGAAAGTAGGTCCAGTTGGGAACGGTTCCAATCATTTAGGTTATGAGACCACCCCCACATTTCCATACTTCTAGCGTCATTTCCTGTACTTTGGGAGGTGGAAGGCCCGTCGAGACGTCTACTAGATAGCGGTTCAGATGCCTGATTGTGAAAGGAGCAGCTAGCGCCCGGGATTTGAGATCGGCTCTCCAAAAAACCCGTTCCCACCGAGGCACCACTAACAGAAAGAGGCCCTTGGCCCGGTTGAGATGGGTGAGTACCTTGGGGATCAAATTTCGGTTCATACCACGGTTAATACGGTTAATACCACAAAAATTTAATAGTACTTCACCAATACGGTTTTTAGTATAAGTTAAGTATATTAACTCTTAACTAGCACTACTTCAAATGTAACTTGTCTTTACTATGTCTGAACTAGCCTTACAAAATCAGTATTGTCTAAAATCTTACTTCGTTAGGAAACATAAGATTTAACGCCATTTTGCACCTTAAATTAAAAAAAAAAATAAAACATTTTCCGTCAACACTTCATCAAAAACTAGAGTTGATTGAACGTTTAAGTATGTTATACTAATTGTAACTATATTAACACGTTCTGTGCGGCCATGTTTGTTGATTTTCGAACGTTCACCATGTGCTGGCGGCGCTTATGCGCGTCCATACAATTTATATAACTTCCTTCGAATGCGGCGCGCCGCACCTGTGGGTTTTTTGTGCATCTCTATTGCTATTGGCGTAATTGTTTTATGACTCATAAAACTGGAAAATTTTCAAACACACATAAGCGTCTCGCCGCACTTGGGACAAGTTTGTAACGCCGCACATATGCGCCCAGCCGCACTGGGTAGAGTTTCTTCAACCGCGCATGCGCGCTCATAGCACCACACGAAGTATTTTTTGGGCGCGCATGAGCGTTTGCCGCACAGGGTTTAGTGTATCATAAAGCAGCACTTGGAGCAAATTCGCCAAATAATTCAGCAGTTAATGTGTTAATAACTTAAGTACATATTTATAGAAAATGTAGTACTATGCACTATAAGCCACAAAATTTTTCATTTGCAATATTAAACAAAATTGTATTGTTTGTTTTCTAGTATTTTAAAAGCCCGTGTGTTTTATAGCACTATCTATAGATTTTACACGAGAAATGATCATGCGTTTTAAATTTCCAATGCATTCAACGACATAAGAAAGCCATATCTAGACATAAAAATTTGTTGTTTAATCGCCATTTTCATAAATCTTATAACAGTTTTGGTAATAATTTATAAGTTCACCATATTTTCTAAAATAAAGTTACTTAAAGCACTTTAAAGCAAAATAAGTTTTAAATTTTACTTCACTAAGTTAAGATCGAATATCTGCAATTCAATATTGATAGTTTTAACTAAGTATTGTAGATATCTTTAAGTCTATTTCATGATCTGAAGTCAACGTACAAGATATCTTGAAATCAGTGTTTAGAGTTCTGCAAAACCACATTCTTAAATAGGGTTAAAGTTTATCTAAACAGTAGTTTTAACTCTTTCTTAACTCTTTTTTAAATTCTGTGCCCACTTTTACTTAACTGACCCTGGGAGTGTATCTTGGAGATATCTTGAGGGACTTGCCTTCAAGATATCTTTACAAGAGCTTAAAACCATGGGATAATTATATTTGAGCGAATAACAGATTTTTTTTAAGATATACACACACTCCCTAAGCCGATCGTATCTTCAAACTTAAAGTTACATGCTCTGTGATTTCAAACTCTTACTGAAAAGGAAAAAAGTAATGTATTTTTATTTCCACTTCTTACACCCCATTCCGCGAACTTAATAACTAGTATTCCTAACTTTCCATAGTGCTCTACTTTAGAAGTAGGTAAATGTGTGGTCACCTTATTAGAAAAGGAAACACTACACTTCAGTTTTCTTTTTCAAGACCGAGTTTTCGGTGCTTGTAGCTTGTAGCATTCCAGATAGTACATACTAATTCCATGCTCTCGATACTTTTCTCAATGACGATTGACGGTAGTTCAACAAAATTACGAAATGTGATTATTCTTTATTTAGTGGGTGAACGTAAAATTCAAATCCAAGTCATGAAGATACTTAAAAACATGAGCAACAAAGAAGAAATCTTCCAAAAAAACTTGGAAGGATTACCATACAGGTATTTGCAACAACAAGCGAAAGCTTTGCGCTTACCGTCCAACATTAAGGTACGTAAATAAACAAATAAATAAACCTTGTGTGTTTTGCATGTAAAGTATTGGGTTGGCCAGAAAGTCTTTGTCGTTTTATTGTTTTATTTTAACATACTTTATTCGAAATAACAATAAATAGGTATTAATCTGTAATATATAGGTACACCATAGTTAATAATAATAATATATCCTGGGATCAATTACTTTTCGCCAACGTTCTGGTAGAGAATTGATACCGAATTTTTCGTATTATTCCGATCTGTCACCCTGCTTTGTCCCCTCAGAGGCTTAGAGGAACAGATCGGAAAAAAGTCTGATCTGTCCCGCAGTTAGCAACTTTATTCACTACTATACAGGGCTATATTTAAACCACTAGCTAAATTTTCACAGGGTGTTCTACCCGTGAATATGAACAACTTTCACTATGGGACTCTGATTTCACGAAAAGAAATCGGCTGTTTCATACATTTTGGTCGAGTAGCTATAGAACTTGCGTATGAGACAGCAGATTTTTTTTTTCGTGATTTCAGAGTTGGTCCCATTATGAAAGTTGTTCATATTCATGGGTAGAACACCCCGTGAAAATGTAGCTAGTGATTTAAAAATAGCCCTGTATAAAGTACTCTGTGGTTCTATCCACTTGATATTGAAATTGTCTGAATATAGGACTATTGCAGTTGAAAAAAAAATCACGAGAGAAATTATGATCTTGAGAGCTTCACAAAATTCGATATGACATTAAAAAAATATCCGTCACAGCGCCATGAACAAATTGTCATTCGTATTTTAATGTTCATAAAAAAATTGAGACAAACCAACAACGTCCGCATATTTAGATAATCCAATTGAGGAGTCTTAGTGCGGAGTATTTAATGCCAAGACAAAATCTTTAAAAAGATTTTGTAGAATGCATAATTCTACACTACCTACTATTTATTCGTTATATATTCCTACATAAGAAAATCTTCGGAATTTATTTTATTGCATAATATGTATCCTGCTTTCTTACCTGCAACCAACTTACTGCACCGCTCCTAAGATGGACGTCAGATGATCACTATGTTTTCCAATAATATCTGCAATCAATATTTCAATTTATAGAAAGAGTTCCTGATCCAGTTGTTATGCACAGAGTGTTACGGCACTCAAAGGGACCTAGAACTGTTGGTGCAACGCACACGCGAGGAACAACAACGACATCGTGCACTGGTACGCCAGATGAAAAATAAACAGGTAATTTAAATATTGAGTTACCTATATAGTTTTTTTTTGTGAATATTGCATATTGAATGAAATCTTTTTTGGATAAGCTATTTAGTTCAACCAAATTCATACTTCATTCTCTGAAATGATAACTAATAGCAGGTTTTTTCATGAGACAAAATGTAATGAGTTGGCGACGTTGTTGAAAGTTATACGAGTATGTGAAGAGATTAAATTATTTTTACTTAGCTGTTTTATGGACAGAGAGATCTTAAACAATTTTTTATCTAAGTTTAATGAATAGTACACAAAAAGAGATCTCGTTAAATATATGTCAGTGGAATGCACAAAGTTTAAGACCCAAATTAAGTAGTTTTGAAGTATTTTTAAATCAGGAAAAAATTCATATTGCCTTTTTGAGCGAAACTTGGCTTGACCCAAATGTTAACTTTAATTTGAGTGGGTACAATATATTTAGACAGGATAGACCGGATTGTTATGGCCCTCCATAACAATCCGGTCTATCCTGTCTATTGCTATTATAATCCATAAATCATTACATTCGCAAATAAGTCCTATTAATTTATCAAACCCAGGCATAGAAACTATTCACGTCAAAATTCTAAATTGTAAAAGTTAAAAAAACATAATATCCATTTACTGTCCTTCTTCTGTAGTCACACGTTCTGCCGACTGGGACAGCCTGTTTGGTTTAGAGCTCAGCAAGACTTTGATTGTGTTGTGTTAATGTTTCTATAATGACGATGGAACTCATTGCAATCTATGAAGCCATTAACTCTGCTTATAACTCGGGAGATCGGTATTTTGTGGTTTTCACAGATAGTAAGAGTGGTCTGCAGCATTTAGCTCGATGTGCCTCTGGTTTCAGAGGTATTTCGGTAGCTTACTCCATATTAAGTAAGGTTATAAATCTTACAAACAATGGCATAGTGCTAAGATTGCAATGGGTCCCATCTCATGTAGGTTTGAGAGGTAATGAAGAGGCTGATAGACTAGCAAAATTAGCGGTTTTTCAAGGGCAAGAATTTGATATAGTACCTAATTATTTAGAACAATTACGTAATTGCAAAACAGTTTGCTATGATAAGTTTAAAGAGTACTTTGACGAACGAAGTAGGGAAAAGGGTATCTGGTATAAAACTATACAATATCAGCCTCTTCGAATACCGTGGTTTGCTATCAAGGAGAGGAGATTGAAGGAGATTGTTCTGCTTCATAGATTACGCTCTGGTCACTACCCATCCCGCAAGTTTCGTTATTTGATGAATAAAGTTAATTCACCCAATTGCGAATCATGCGGAACGGTTGAAGTTGTTCACCATGTACTTATGGAGTGTAATAAGACGAAGAGGGAAAGAGAGATACTGCTGAGAGCAGTAGGAGTTGATAAATATGATATTGGTCCATACGTGGAGATTTTGGCGCGGCCTTCGCCTGAGATAGCAGACCTACTTACTCTTTTTTTTAGAAATTAATATTGTTTATTGTATTTGTAGATGTAGTTTAGAATAGTTTAAGTTATGATGAGGCTGACTTGCCACTGGGGATAAAAGCCTCTTATAAAAATTTAGAGTAAAAAAATAAAAAAAGTCTAGCACAGTTATAAAATCAAATCTCATTTTCAGCAAAGCACAGATAGCTCATCAACAAGAATTGAGGGCCCATCTCACACCTAGCCCGTCCTCTACGAGCGTTGCGAAACCACTACTCGCTGTGGATTGGTAAGGCCACAGCAATTATAAATTCAGTAGAACACAAGTGTCAAACATGCTCTTCTGTCATTTATCTGATTTTAAAAGTAAAACAATTATTTTTACGTAGATGTGTATTTCTTCTTTTGTATTTCTGTTAGGGGCGACATTTTGAAAACCGGTTATAAATTTATTTTGTCTCAATCAACTGTGTTTTATTTATTTTTATATATTTTAATCATAATTTATAGGACTGGAAGCCGACCCCAACATAGTTAGGAAAAGGCTAGGCAGATTTTTTAATCATAATTTATAGGTAAATTAATACTCATTTTTTTTCTAGTTTTTTTTTTAAACTTACTCCTTTGTACTTTGAAGGCAAGTTACAGAAAATAAATCCCGATAGATATCTGGTTTTATAAATGTTTTTTGTTATAGAAAGTCTAAAACAGTTTTTAGAAACACTTAGAAGCCATTGATACCATTTTTAAGGTTCCGTACCTCAAAAAGAAAAAACGGAACCCTTATAGGATCACTCGTGTGTCTGTCTGTCTGTCCGTTTGTCACAGCCAATTTGCTCCGAATCTAATGAATCTTTCCTCTACAGAAAAATACATAAACACCTAAACATACTTGATCTGACAAAATGGGATATTAAACAAAAACTTACAGAGTGGCTACTTCAACAAGACTATGATCACACAGAATCATTATTAACCTACATAACCTAGCACTTGTACACTCATGTACACACGCCCAAACATACACACACACACACACATACATACACACTCATACACACATGCACGCACATACACATACACACAAGAAATACGTTCATTATTAACCTTATTTAATTTTACTTCCTTATGATTTTTGATAATTGTTTAATTGTGGGTAGATCGACAGGGTCCTCACTTGATTGATAGTTAATATTAGAACATAACTTTATGGCCGTCTACTGTCTCTTAAGAAACAGGTATACCCTAGTTTAAGAGACAGGGTATCAGAAATTGTCAACAGATGTACCGTGTAATTACATCACCATGTTCTACCATAATAATGTAGTTACATAACTTTATATATCTTGATTGTTACTATTTTTAAGTTTTGTTTTTCTCATCATCTGTACTTTCAAGATCAATAAACAATTTATTATTATTATTATTATTTTTTTTTAATATTTCTCGGGACCCTGGGGTCCCGGACCTTTGGAAGGCGTACGAGGAGCCGAAGCCAACTCGCAGAGGCCCCTTAGATAATTTTAAATGATGAGGAGGCACCAACCGACGATTATCCCTGTATGCACTATGCAAGTGCACCCAAGGACAACCCCCGGTTGGTACAGGACTATTGTTGTACGTGGAAAAAAAACACATTGGGCTATGGGTTTGGGTGGCTAAAGTGGATTGGGTAACTTGAACTATGGAAGAACTATGTCCCCTGCCTGACCAATGTTATATATTATACACGGATAAAATGGCAGGGGGTGACTTGCACACTCAATAATGGGCCCCCGGAGACGGCCGCTAGCACATAGTGACGTAGCGACAAGGGGGCAACACTTCCTGAGGTGCTTGAGGAGTAGAGAGGTATTCCACGGCTATCAGGACAATCCCGGAAGTACGGTCAAGATCCCTACCAGCACCTTACTGGAATACTTCCTTCCTCCGAGCACGTTTGCTCTTGCGAATCTCCACTCAAGCCGGCCAATAAAGGCAAGAAAGGGGTGGGAGCTCTGTTCCTCGTCAGTGTTCACTCCAGCCGGCCAATAAAGGCAAGCCAGAGATGAGGACAAGATTTCTGCCGGGAGATAGAGTCCATGGGGTCGCTACTGCCCAACAGCTCGCCACATGCTGCCCTGCGGGTTTTTGTATCTCTCTTGGTCTGGCTCTTCATCCTAGACCCGTTCCGGCAAACTCTACCGGCACAGACCTAAAGTTTGGAGCACGCAAGCCCCACCACGACGTCAACGTAGAGATACAGCGTTATTATTAATGGACCGATTAAGTTGAAAGAACAATGGCGAATTCTTATTTGAAATAAATTTGAACGTCTAAAAGTGACACTTATAGAAAAGAAATTCAATTTATTATCTATGTTCTTTAATGCTATCATAATTATCTAATTAAGGCCAAATAAAAAATGATGCTTAATGAAAAGTTTTTTGACTACTTCGTTCTAAAAGGTTAGGAAATTGTTGCTGTCAATGGGGCTGGCAACTGTCAAAATGGCGCTAGCGTAGATCGCTCTCAAAACAGTGGTGTTTTTGTACTATTAATATATATTTTTTATTTTTTATTATTCTTATTTTATTGAACTGACGCGGTGTAGCGTACCCAATTGTTCGGAGACGGGAAACCACCATTTTTCAAAGGACTCTAAAATCAAAAAACTTTGGCTGAAACCAATAAGACGTGTTGATTTTATTATAAATATTTCAAGGACAGTGACTACAAAAAAATCAGTAAATAATATTCTCTTAAGGTCCGATGTCTGAATAATGTTTTAATAATCTTGCTACTTAAGTGTTTCGCCAAAAAAAGTATTAAAAGTATTTGTTTTATTTATTTTACAGGGGTCTACACATTTTTTTTAAGTGCTTTTCCTTCTATGTTCCCATGGAAGAAAAGACTGTTTCAAAACAGGCTTTATCCAGAAAAGGACGTCTTAGAGCTCGCAATTGCAGAAAAAGTTTGTTTCAAGGAAAGCCATCAACGTTACAAAGGCTATGTAATGTTGTACCGCTGCAGGGTCACCATGAGGAATGTTCTGTTGCTAAAGTCTCTGCAAATATAGAAATTCATGTGTGACATGATTTAGAATCTACATCAGCTGATTCATGGATAACTAAAACAGCGTGAGCAACACAAATCCTACTAATATTATAAATGTGAAAGTTTGCGAAGATGTTTGGATGTTACTCAATAACGCCAGAACGGCTGAACGGATCTGGATGAAATTTAGCACAGAGATAGATTATAGTCTGGAATAGCACAAGGCTACTTTTTATCCCGGAAAAATATACGGTTCCCGTGGGATAAATCCACGCGGGCGAAGCCGCTGGCAAAAGATAGTATCAAATATTTTTGTTTGTTCTCTACAGAGCTGTTGTTAACAGACAATGAATTAGTAAATTTGTATATATTATATTTATATAATTAGTAAATACTATGTTAAAGAAGTGGATCCAAAAGATGCACCTTACCTTTCGATCTAATCAGTTTTCCTTCCTCGTAAAGAGGCGCCGGGTTTCTTCAACTTTCCTCTAATTAACTCACTGACTCGCCATGTGTAATAATACATCATTAGAGGCACTATTTTCATATGTTAATTCATAAAACGTAAAAATAACACTGTTGCAAGCATAAATGTATGATATATATATATATATATATATATATATATATATATATATATATATATATATATATAATTATATCATATGATGCTTGTGCTCTGTATCTCTATGTAGTCTGTGGCTTTGTCCTATGTTGTTTAAAAGTTCAACACTGATTAACTATTAATCTGACCTTTCTCTAACAAAAAATGTTGCACAAACTACCTCAGAAAATGACGCTGAGTTAAATAAGGTATTTTTCATTTTTAGGACATAGTGATTTAATTTCAAATAAAACAATGTATGGGAAGCTGCCATTGTTCTTTGGTACACATTTGAATTTCTGTGACCCAACACGCACGTGTAACGTAAATAAATGAATTTTGAATATAGAGGTTAATTTTGGGGGGCAAATAAGAAAATTAAATAATAAAAAATTCTAACTGTACTGTATGACGTATCAAATGAGAGGACTTACTGTGAGGGTCTCACAAATATACTTTTTTTTTTATAATTTTTAAATAAATGTCTTTAAAGTTATTTAAGAAAATAGACGAAAATTGACCATCCACCGATATCTCCGAAACTACTGAGCCTAAAAATTTGAAAAAATACAGAAAATAGTAAGCCTATAGATTACGGGAAAACCCTTATTATAATCTAAGGGAAAACCTATAAGAAATCTGTGATCTTAAAATAACATGGTAAATCTCTCAATATTGTGCGTAGGTACAAACTTACATTTGCAATTGGAATGTATGGGAGAACATATTTATCAACTACAATGTTAAGTTTGTTCTTGGGATCATTTCATCCCAACTACGGAACCCCTTCATTGTGCGTGATCCGATACGCACTTGCCGGTTTTTTGTTTTATCATGATTAGATCTTTTGCGGTATTTTGAACTTTGTACTCAATTTCAGTCATATTCCATAAGGTCAGGTAAACTACAATTGTTAAGGTGATACTTGACATTATAATGATTACTAACACAAATAAAAATATCACAAAGATAATAGAAATAGAAAAAAAGAAAATTATGAAATAATATCATTGAAAAAATAGCTAGGCTAGTGTACAATATAATTGAAGCAACAAATGTTTAGGCTGTGCAACTTTTGTTGTTGCTTCAACTAGCAGTGGAGTCGTTTTTTAAGGTTCTGCACCACAAAATAAAAAAAAAAAACGGAACCCATAAAGGATCACTTCGTTGTTCGTACGTCTGTCTGTCAAGAACTCGAGACCCTTTTTTTCAGGAATGCGTGGAAGTATCAAGATTAAATTAATATCAAATACTAAGGTCTGCGGTACCTTGGAGCTCAAAAAAATCAAACTTCTAAGTCAACGGAATAAAAATACGGCATGCATATTATGATACTCGCTAAATAAATGAAATGGGTAGATACCTACTTCCCGTTGAACGAGAATCATGAAAATACTTTTGTTATGAAAAAAGAATGATGTGTTTCACGGTTTTTGTAAAATCATTCCACAAGTGGGTAAAATAGGACATAATACTGATTTTTTTGTGTAAGTAGGTAATTCTTTTCAAGAGTGTAAAGGGATTAGAAATATAGTCATAGCATAGTCCGTTCCTTGAAGTAACATTTCTTTATTTCATTAAAATCGGCCTACTCGGTCAAAAATGATTACAATTTAAAGCCATAAAATAATCTTTCTAACATGTAGGTATTACGTGTTCAATGGCGGCACTAGAGTACCTTGATATTACAAATAATGGTGATATTATTATTTAAATTAATACTTACTTAATTATTATTTTAATTAAGACATTTAGAATCATAAAACCCTGTTTTTCATAGGTGAGGTAGTTGTTCTACCGCCGGCGATGAACGAGTAGCGAGTAGAACTAGCAACTGAAAACGAGTTGGCGAGCAGCGATCCAGTATTAATATGTGCATATCTTTTGTTTACACGGAAAAGTATATCTATTTTACGTTTCTTGAGCGAGAAAATAGCCGATAGTTAGTGGCTTCCACGCCGCAGAGGGTCAACTGCCTAAAGACCTATTATTATGATTTGTGACCGTTACTGCTGAAAGCGATCTTGTCGCGTATCGGCACGAACTATATGAGAGTAGCTCATGCCATCGTAAAATTACCTTTCATAACATCACGCCTATAATCCCTGAAGGGTTAGGCAGAGGTGTACGTATAGTACACCCACATTTCGCCAGTTATGTGTAATCGGGGCGAGCCATTGCCATCAACCGGGCACAAATCCAGACTCCAGGCTGCTACTGAGAAATTCCAGATGGAAAACCCAATAACACTTTGCCTGACCTGGGAAACAAACCCAGGACCTAATTAATCTGCAACGCTTGCGACCACTAGAGCAAAGAGGCAATCACAATCCTAAAATCAGGCATTACCTACTTATTAGTTACCGAGGCCCTGGCATTGGCAACTGAAAGAACACGGGTGAGTTTTAGTCAATAAAAGGTATTTATTACTTAGGGCCGCCATACACGGACTGCTTGAAGCAGTCAGGATGGACTGCTTCAAGCTGCGACTGCATAGTGAACTACAGTCTTCTACGTACACATATACATGAAACCGCTCGAGCAGTTGCAATTGCTTCGGGCGGTCGTGCGGTCAAGCAGTCGCTAGGCCTACACTGTCTGCTCGAGCTCGAGTTGTCGACTGGTCTCGCGCAGTTACCTCCGCCCGCGCTTCCCGCCCGCACGCTTCTTGCTTTGTTTGTTGAGCAAAATGGACGACGTAGATTGTGACGCGCTAATCAGTGTAAATAAATCGCAAGAACTTATTTGGAATTATCCATGTTGCTACTGATTTGAATGACAAGTAGTTATCAAGGGCAGATACAAGCTGTTGTTTATGACTGCAAGAGCGGTTCGGGTATGTTGGTCAATGGCTAACTGCTCGAGCAGTAGGTACGTGTATGGTGGCCCTTATTCAGCCAGTTGGTAGCGAAACTGACTGCTAAGATTCACAACTGGTGGAAGCACCCTGCACTTTGATAAAAACTATTACGTCAGCAGCTAAAGCAGGCCCAAGTACCTACCTGCTTCAAGAGAAGGACCAGTCAAATTAAATAAGGCCGCATCCGCTATGCGGCCTTATTTACGCTCGCTTTGCTAAGCTTTGTGATAAAACCGTAAAACTTGACATTTTAATTATTATGCAAAATCATCATTATACATGCTAAAGGACAGGCCTCCGCAAACTAACAGGGTGCATTCAACTCCTTATTTTGAATCATATTCCACTGGAAAATATTTTTTTTGTCGATTTTTTATTAGATGGCGATATAGACGCGTACCTACTTGCGGAACTTTGTGTGGATTTAATTACTCTAAACATCTGTCTACATTTGGGCCAAAGTTATACCCTAGTGTCAAAGTAACCCGCCCTTACTGTATTATTCCTTTACTAGCTTTTGCCAGCGGCTTCGCCCGCGTGGATGTTGGAAATTATCCCACGGGATCCATACATTTTTCCGGGATAAAAAGTATCCTATGTGCTATTCTAGACTATAATCTATCTCTATGCCAAATTTCATCAAGCATCCATACTTTCGCATTTATAATATTAGTAGGATTTAGTAACAAACGTCGCGTTCACATTCTGCCTAGCTACAGAGTTCATCGAACTCCCCTCATACCTACCCCTCTCAACCAGTAACAGACGCTTCGATATGTGCACAAAAACACAAACATCTGCACCCTAATTGCGTAACAAACTCTCAATCGAAATCGGTTTCATTTTGACAGTTCAACAACATTCATAGCGTGATTTACGTTGTCAAGCAGACAAATTTTTCGAAAATATGAAGCAATGGATTAGCAATTTGCTTCAAAATGATTCAAATTCCGATTGATAGTGTGTTACGCAATTAGGGTGCAGGTTTATTGGAACAACGTTCCTGAAATAATGTCATGTACTATCCATCTTAGTATGATATACTGAATTCACCCTATTAGTCTGCGGACGGGTGTTCCTTACATCCTGCATGAATACCATTTTATATGCAGTACCTGGTCGTCCGAGCTCTGCACGGATGAGAATAGAGAAAACGATTTCTTTTTTTCTCAGAAATGAGACCTAGCTAGATCGATACTTCACCCCTGTAAACCCCTACATTGCAACTTTCATCGAAATCGTTAGACCCCTTTTCGAGAACTTGATTACAAATATTGCTCATTTAAGAGCCCCACGAAGCACGCGTAGGTCATACAAACGAAATACCAAAATAATTTGTAAATCAAGCATATTATTAAGGTAGTGTGTACTTATTCCGATTGGATTACATGATATCTAGGTTCCCAAACATATATTTTGAAAGGACACTGATTTGAAGACGAGATATGAGGAATTTAAAATTTCTATAGAAAACTTATTTTTCTCATATTTCCTGTTTAAATCAATGTTCTTATTTAATATATATTTGGGAATCTAGATATTCTGTAATCTAATCGGAATAAATACACACTACCTTTAGAATATGTTGGATTTACAAATTATTTTGGTATTTCGTTTGTATGTACTACGCATGCTCCGGGGGCGTCTTAACAGTATTGGATATTGTACAAAACTAGTTGACTCGGCAGACGTGTCCTGTCAAAATTTCAATATCGATTTTGCAACTGTTCCTTTGGGATTTCCCTAATTTTCTTTTTTCTTAAACCATCCCAGTAATGAGGCGAACAAAACAAAAAAAACCTCAAAAATGACACGATTTTCGAGTTTTTGCGAGACTAATTAATGCACGGCAATTGTTTTTTTTTATAATATAGATGACATGAATAGAAATTATACTTTGATAAGTAATATAAGAAGTACAGTAAACGCTCAAAAGTCCATAAGCATGCTAAGGATTACATTGCTATGAACTGTGCGAGCACGAACCAGTACGTGTGCGTGTATGAGCCAATATTCCGCAGATAACACACACTAATGAATTGTCGCATGTCGTCGTACTACGCGAAATAAGATTATATTTATGTTGAATTTAGAATACTCGTCATAGTGGCGACCTGTTCTTACCATTGCATTGCTAAAATTCGCATAAACATAACATGTGCTGGTAGCTGTTTGGGCTAAGCAATGGTTTCACGATCAATGAAGTCTGAGTCGAACTCAGACTTCTTAATCACAATGTTGGATTGTTTTTTGTTTCTTTGGAACCATAATAATATATTTCTATTTTAAGCAAAAACTTGTTAGATGTTTATGTTCATTTATTATTTATTTTTATAAGAAGTTAAATATTAATTATTGTATTATTATTTAACTATTTTTGTGATTTTTAATTTATCTTTTCGGTGTTGGAAGGTTTAAATAAAAAAGTCGTGCTGAATGGTAACAAAAATGTTTGTTCGTTTTATTAACTTATTTATAAAATTAACAAACTTAAGAGAATTGTGACGTTACATTCCTACTAGATAAAAGAAGTTTTTTTGTAACCGTTCATAGGATTTTTTGTTGTACCTATACCCACTTAGTCAATTCATAATAACATAACAAAGAAAGGATATTCTAATAACACATATATAATTGTCAATACCTATTTAGTTTTCTATGATCTACCTTTCTAACTTTACGAAATGAGTGACCAAGCGAACAAGATAAAGAATATTATATTTCTGTCCCATTACTTCCAATCAAGTAAAAACTTACAAAAAGTCAAATACTGCGTGAGATTTGAACTCACGGCTCACTGATTCACGCATCTATCTGCACGCGCTTAACCGCTAGGTCATCTTTACACATGTTATAACTTTGAAATTATGAACTACAATCAGTTGTTGACGACAATAATTATGCATATTTATGTTCTTGGAAATAGAAGGTCTTAAGTCAAACTAAACGCCAAGCTATTGACGACGACTGTACTTACTTTAATTATTTCATTGTTTTTGTTTTAATTTTCTTTTTTTCTTTCTCCGTTAGTTTTAATGATGATCTGGCGTTTTGGGTACTTTATGTGGCCTACCAAAATGTCCTTTCTTTGGTACTGTTAGTCGAGTAGTTGAGCTCGGTCCTACACGATTACAGACTAATAATAATAATAATAATAATAAGGTTCCTGTCTCTGGGCCCTAACCACCGGTAGCTTGGACCCTGTTCCCCATGCCGGTGGATTTCTATTTTTTATATTTTTAAATGTTTTTATATTTTTTTATTCTAATATTTAAAAATATACTTATATGTAAAAAAGTTGAATAAAGGTAATAATAATAATAATGTCTGTGCTAGTAGAGTTTGCCGGAATGGGTCTAGGATGAGGAGCTAGACCAAGAGAGATACAAAAACCCGCAGGGAAGCATGTGGCGAGCTGATGGGCAGTAGCGACCCCATGCCCGTGGACCCTATCTCCCGGGAGAAATCTTGTCCTCATCTCTGGCTTGCCTTTATTGGCCTGCTGGAGTGAACACTGACGAGGAACAGAGCTCCCACCACTTTCTTGCCTTTATTGGCCGGCTTGAGTGGAGATTCGCAAGAGCAAACGTGCTCAGAGGAAGGAAGTATTCCAGTAAGGTGCTGGTAGGGATCTTGACCGTACTTCCGGGATTGTCCTGATAGCCGTGGAATACCTCTCCACTCCTCAAGCACCTCAGGAAGTGTTGCCCCCTTGTCGCTACGTCACTATGTGCTAGCGGCCGTCTCCGGGGGCCCATTGGCATGCTAAGACAGACCCCAGAGGTCTAATTGTGTGCTTTGTTTAAGTATAAGAAACATGTAATCTATAAAATAAATAAATAAATAAATAAAATAAATAAAAATTATTGAGTGTGCAAGTCACCCCCTGCCGTTTTATCCGTGTATAATATATAACATTGGTCAGGCAGGGGACATAGTTCTTCCATAGTTCAAGTTACCCAATCCACTTTAGCCACCCAAACCCATAGCCCAATATGTTTTGTTTCCACGTACAACAATAGCCCTGTACCAACCGAGGGTTGTCCTTGGGTGCACTTGCATAGTGCATACAGGGATAATCGTCGGTTTTTATTCTAATATTTAAAAATATACTTATATGTAAAAAAGTTGAATAAAGGTAATAATAATAATAATGTCTGTGTCAGTAGAGTTTGCCGGAATGGGTCTAGGATGAGGAGCTAGACCAAGAGAGATACAAAAACCCGCAGGGAAGCATGTGGCGAGCTGATGGGCAGTAGCGACCCCATGCCCATGGACCCTATCTCCCGGGAGAAATCTTGTCCTCATCTCTGGCTTGCCTTTATTGGCCTGCTGGAGTGAACACTGACGAGGAACAGAGCTCCCACCACTTTCTTGCCTTTATTGGCCGGCTTGAGTGGAGATTCGCAAGAGCAAACGTGCTCAGAGGAAGGAAGTATTCCAGTAAGGTGCTGGTAGGGATCTTGACCGTACTTCCGGGATTGTCCTGATAGCCGTGGAATACCTCTCCACTCCTCAAGCACCTCAGGAAGTGTTGCCCCCTTGTCGCTACGTCACTATGTGCTAGCGGCCGTCTCCGGGGGCCCTTTGGCATGCTAAGACAGACCCCAGAGGTCTAATTGTGTGCTTTGTTTAAGTATAAGAAACATGTAATCTATAAAATAAATAAATAAATAAATAAAATAAATAAAAATTATTGAGTGTGAAAGTCACCCCCTGCCGTTTTATCCGTGTATAATATATAACATTGGTCAGGCAGGGGACATAGTTCTTCCATAGTTCAAGTTACCCAATCCACTTTAGCCACCCAAACCCATAGCCCAATATGTTTTGTTTCCACGTACAACAATAGTCCTGTACCAACCGAGGGTTGTCCTTGGGTGCACTTGCATAGTGCATACAGGGATAATCGTCGGTTGGTGCCTCCTCATCATTTAAAATTATCTAAGGGGCCTCTGCTAGTTGGCTTCGGCTCCTCGTACGTCTTCCAAAGGTCCGGGACCCCAGGGTCCCGAGAAATTTAAAATAATAATAATAATAACCCCACCGCTGTATCTCTACGTTGACGTCGTGGTGGGGCTTGCGCTCCGAACTTTAGGTCTGTGCCGGTAGAATTTACTTTGCCGGAACGGGTCTAGGATGAGGAGCCAGACCAAGAGAGTTACAGAAACCCGCAGGGCAGCATGTGGCGAGCTGTTGGGCAGTAGCGACCCCACGGACCCTATTTCCCGGGAGAAATCTTGTCCTCATCTCTGGCTTGCCTTAATTGGCCGGCTGGAGTGAACACTGACGAGGAACAGAGCTCCCACCTCTTTCTTGCCTTTATTGGCCGGCTTGAGTGGAGATTCGCAAGAGCAAACGTGCTCGGAGGAAGGAACTATTCCAGTAAGGTGCTGGTAGGGATCTTGACCGTACTTCCGGGATTGTCCTGATAGCCGTGAAATAGCTCTCCACTCCTCACGCACCTCAGGAAGTGTTGCCCCCTTGTCGCTATGTCACTATGTGCTAGCGGCCATTTCCGGGGGCCCATTATTGAGTGTGCAAGTCACCCCCTGCCATTTTATCCGTGTATAATTGTATAACATTGGTCAGGCAGTGGACATAGTTATGCCATAGTTTAAGTAACCCAATGCACTTTAGCAACCCAAACCCAAGCCCAATATGTTTTGTTTTCACGTACAGCAATAGTCCTGCACCAACCGGGGGTTGTCCTTGGGTGCATTTGCATAGCGCATATAGGGATAATCGTCGGTTGGTGCCTCCTCATCATTTAAAATTTTGTAAGGGGCCTCTGTGAGTTGGCTTCAGCTCCTCGTACGCCTTCCAAAGGTCCGGGACCCCAGAGTCCCGAGAAATATGGAAAAAAATAATAATAATAATAACCCCACCGCTGTATCTCTACGTTGACGTCGTGGTGGGGCTTGCGCGCTTCAAACTTTAGGTCTGTGCCGGTAGAGTTTACTTTGCCGGATCGGGTCTAGGATGAGGAGCCAGACCAAGAGAGATACAGAAACCCGCAGGGCAGCATGTGGCGAGCTGAGAAATCTTGTCCTCATCTCTGGCTTGCCTTTATTGGCCGGCTGGAGTGAACACTGACGAGGAACAGATCTCCCACCTCTTTCTTGCCTTTATCTGCCGGATTGAGTGGAGATTCGCAAGAGCAAACGTGCTCGGAGGAAGGAAGTATTCCAGTAAGGTGCTGGTAGGGATCTTGACCGTACTTCCGGGATTGTCCTGATAGCCATGGAATACCTCTCCACTCCTCAAGCACCTCAGGAAGTGTTGCCCCTTTGTCGCTACGTCACTATGTGCTAGCGGCCGTTTCCAAGGGCCCATTATTGAGTGTGCAAGTCACCGCCTGCCATTTTATCCGTGTATAATATATAACATTGGTCAGGCAGGGGACATAGTTCTTCCATAGTTCAAGTAACCCAATCCACTTTAGCCACCCAGACCCATAGCCCAATATGTTTTGTTTCCACACACAACAATAGTCCTGCACCAACCGGGGGTTGTCCTTGGGTGCACTTGCATAGTGCATACAGGGATAATAGTCCGTTGGTGCCTCCTTATCATTTAAAATTATTTAAGGGGCCTCTGCGAGTTGGTTCGGCTTCGGCTCCTTGTACGCCTTCCAAAGGTCCGGGACCCCAGGGTCCCGGGAAATGTAAAAAAATAAAAATAATAATAATACCATTTATTTCAGGCGACATAGCCCCATAGAAAAATACCTTAACCTAAATATACATATTTTTATAAACAAAATCTTGTGTTAATTCAAATCTTGTGCTTGCACTGACTGGACAGGTCCACTAAAAGTGGGGTTTTTCCTCAAAAGACCATTTCTGACACGGATTTACATGGTCCTCAAACTCCTCACATGATTGACCCAGATTACCTATGTCTCGACTTTAAAAGCGACTGATCCTGAGTTTTTGTCGCCATTTCTTCTCAGGGGTAGTACTCGTAGTAGATAGGAAATGTCGACCTCCCTATTTATTACTTATATTCTTTGATGTCGACTCCATCTAGCTTATTTTTTATTTTATTTTACGTGTAAAAGTGATTCCGTTATCATGTTTAAACCATAAACAATATCATTTAATTTCTTATCTGCATGATTGCAGAAACTGCCAAGTTTATTGGAAACTTTACTAATAAGAAATAATAGAGGTCGCTTTCCATATTAGCAAGTTACTTCGGTTATTGTAATTATGAAGTAGTTCAATAGTTAATACCAATCTGAGAAAATATAGGCTGACTGGTAATTAGTGACCGATACTTAAACACATGTTTGTACTTACTCATATTAACAACCAACTTTTACTATGGGACCAAACCTGATATCGCGAAAAGAAACTCAGCTGTTCCCTAAATTTTAACGAGTGATGCGAACATAAATAATAATAATAATAATAAGGAAGTGTGCAGCAGCTCCCGGCGGAAGTGTGCAGCGCATGAGATGGACACGATCCATAAATGAGAACGTCATGCGCTCATACTATGGGGCTACAGAGGGAGGAAACAATCTGACCGCGTACCGTGTTCGGATGCTCTCACTATTTCAGGTGCAGCTGGCTCAACAGCTGTCAACGTTTCAGCACAGCGACTATCGGATCAGGTGCGGGTCATCCAGCGTAATCATATGTTGGATGACACTGTACTTGATCGCCTGCGAAGTGAAATGCAGAGTAGCCATGTCATTGCCCCCCTGCCGCAGACTGTTGTTGTACTGCGACTACTGTAATGCGACACAAGTCAAGCTGACGTGGGGAGCGATGATAGGGCTATAAACGTAAGTACCCAATACAATGAAGAATTGAGGAGTGTTTTGGAGGATGCGATTCAGGAATATCGGTTTATGTCACCCGAACTTAGGCCACGCTTACCTCGTTTGCCCATGCATACCAAAAATAGGGCACTGGTGGCGGCTCTGGATTCGCAGTTGTCAAGCTATTTTGATGGCTGCGAAGACCTCACCGATACTCATTCGATTCTGTACTGCGCGGCTGTAGCGGCATGTCGTGTAGCTCGCGTCAAATTTGCTAACGACTCTAGAGCTACACGACCGAAACCAGCCATACCAGCTTGGCAGTACAGAATTGAGCAACGTATTGGTGGGGCCAGAGCGCTCATAGGCAAACTAATCTGCTTCAGGGAGGGCAATACTCGCCCCAGAGTGATGCGCTTTGTGAGGCGGGCGTTCTCAGGGACTGATGTCAGCCCTCAGGACTCTATGTCCCGTCCCACAGAGCGCATCGACTTCCTGAAGCAGAAAGTGTATGCATGGGCGAACCGTATTCGTAGGTATAAGCGGCGAGTAAACCGATACACACAGAATCGCACCTTCCAGAGCGATGAAAGGTGGGTCTATAGGGCTTGGGAGCGACCGGACCATGGTGTGGCTGACACGCGCCTGCCGGATGATGACGCCATGTGTTCGTTCTGGCGAAGCATCTGGTCGGTGACTGTCAATCACACCGAAGGTGATTGGACTAGAGAGATCGAGCGAACGTGCGATCAAATACCAGAAATGGGGGCACTTACCATCAGCCCCCAAGATGTAACCTGTGAAGTCCGTCCGTTGCCTAACTGGAAATCTCCAGGGCCGGACGGGCTGCATAATTTTTGGATAAAGTTTTTCCATAGGTCGCACGCCCGCTTGGCATCCCAGTTCCAGTCAGCCTTAGAGTCTGGTTCGCTACCCCAGTTCCTAACGACAGGAGTTACCCACCTGCTCCATAAATCAGGTAGCGCCGCGGAACCCAAAAAATATAGGCCGATCACGTGTTTACCGACGGTCTACAAAGTTCTTACATCCATTTTGAGAGCTAAAATGAATAAACATATAGACACCAACTCCATTATGTCTGCCTCTCAAAATGGATGTAGGAATGGGTTCCGCGGTACTAAGAAGCTACTCCTCATTGATATGGCCATTAGCCAACAGGTTCGTCGTTCCCAAAAGGATCTGTCGACATGTTGGATAGATTATAAGAAGGCCTATGACTCAGTACCACATACATGGCTCACGAGGGTGCTGGTGCTGGTGCAAGTAGATGCAACTCTACGCACCTTCCTGATGTCGTGTATGGGGCAGTGGAGGACGGTCCTTCACTATCCAGGATGTCAAAATATCCAGAGGAATAGCGAACCGATAAGGATCGAGCGAGGCATATTTCAGGGCGATAGTTTGAGTCCACTTTGGTTCTGCTTAGCCTTGAATCCTCTAAGCACACTGCTGGAGGATTCAGGTCTAGGCTATCGGCTGAGGAGAGGTGGTCAGGTTATATCTCACCTCCTTTACATGGATGACCTAAAACTCTTTGCCCCCAACAATTTGCAACTGATGGAGCTAATGAAAGTAACCGAAACTTTTAGTAGCACCATCAGGATGGAATTTGGTGTGGACAAATGTGCGGTCATGCATGTAAAGCGTGGGGAGATTGTGGAATCCGTGGGAACCCAACTCTCGGATTCCATAAACCTCAGAGCCCTCTCCGCATCCGAAACCTATAAATATTTGGGTATGTCGGAAGCCTTGGGCATCAATGTTACTGACATGAAGCAATCGTTGAAGGAGCGCTTCTTTGGCCGCCTGAAGAAAGTATTCCATAGTCTTTTATCAGGCGGTAACAAGGTGCGTGCCTTCAACGGTTGGGTCATGCCGGTTCTGATGTACTCTTTCGGCGTACTCAAATGGACTCAGACTGAACTAGATGCCCTGGATAGGAGGGTCCGTACGCTGCTGACTGCATATCGAATGCACCACCCACGATCATCGGTTATGAGACTGTATATCCTGCGAAAGTGTGGAGGTCGAGGCTTTTTAAACGCTAAGACCCTCCACAATCGTGAGATATGCAGTCTCCGGGAATATTTCCTAGAAACCGACGTGGGGATGCATCGAGATGTGGTCGCGGTAGACAAGGGCCTCACTCCACTCTCCTTGGCTAAAGAGAACTGGCGCAAGCCTGTAGTGCTTGACACTAACGATCGCAGGGAGGTATGGCAGAGTAAGGAGCTTCACGGACGCTTTTTCCGGGCCCTGCATGGACCCGATGTAGATCTACTAGCGTCCATAGCCTGGTTGCGTTCCGGTGACCTCTTTGGGGAAACCGAAGGTTTTGTCTGTGCAATTATGGACGAAGTTATCATGACGAACAATTACCGGAGATTTATTGTGAAGGACGGAACGGTTGACATCTGTCGGGCATGCCACCGTCCAGGAGAATCAATCCGACACATTATCTCCGGGTGTTCTCGTCTAGCTAACGAAGAGTATTTGCATAGACACAACCTTGTAGCCAGGATTATCCATCAGCAACTTGCTCTGAAATACAGCCTTGTAGAATCGGAAGTGCAGTACTACAGGTATGTGCCCGACCCAGTTCTCGAAAATGGAAATATCACATTGTACTGGGATCGATCCATCATCACTGACAGGACTATTGTTGCCAATAAGCCTGATATAGTGGTGGTGGATCGAATAGAGCGGCGCGCAATGATTATTGACATGACGGTCCCGCATGACGGGAACCTCGTGAAAGCCGAGACAGATAAACAAATCAAGTATCTTGACTTGGCTCGCGAGGTTGTCGACATGTGGGATGTGGACTCAGCGATCATTGTGCCGACAGTCGTATCAGCCAATGGCTTAATTGCCAAGAGCCTCGACCAACACCTAAGGAGGCTCTCGTGGGGCAGCTGGATCAAGGGCTTGATTCAGAAAGCGGTACTTCTGGACACGGCTCGCATTGTTAGGAGGTTCCTCTCTCTGGAGCCCTGACCGCCGGTAGCTTGGACCCTGTTCCCGATACCGGTGGGCTACTATTTTTTTAATATTTTTAAATGTTTTTATATTTCTTTTATTCTAATATTTAAAAATATAATTTATATATGTATTACAATTGAATAAAGGAAATAATAATAATATAAATGTCAGGAACAGCTGATTTTTCTTTCACGATTTCAGGTTTGGTCCCATTACGCTAGCACACAGCACAGCTCCGGCCCGAACGCGTGCGCGCCACGCGGCAACCCACAGAACAGATAATTATCTGTTCTGTGCGGCAACCGATCTCTGGAAAAGTTTATTAGGAATATGCAAGAAACTTGAAGTTACAAGTAGGTATTTTTTTCGGATTGCGGTTAGAATGATTTTAAAGCTTTACTTTACGTTAGTCTAATGAATTTACCATTACTGCAAGATGGTATTTATTTTATAAAGAAATATATTTAGCTTGCAACGCAATCTACGCAAATGAATAAGAATGAAAAACACTTTTACGTTGTGAAATAACCGTTGACCCACCCTTGTGAAACAAAGAAAAATGCACGTGAGCGCGTGTAATAAAATAAGCATGGGCACTAGCCAGCGCACGACGAAAATCACACACCATTCACATAACTGATACCTAGAAAAGGAAACAGGCGGATAGAAAGGAATAATAAGCCAAACTCCCCTGGGTGCGAACTTCTAGCGTCTTGTGCATGCCATGAACTGCGGCACCAGCGAATAGCTCACCCAAGCGTCTATAAAATGGCGGCACCCTGCACCTATATATAAAAGTACTCTTTAAATTTATGCACTTTGTAAATCCAAAATTGTTCTTGGAGGTTCGGTCTTTAGGTCGCCAGATGTTGGAGCTGTATTTACGAGCAGGTCTTGAAGTGGCCCGACCACTTCTTCATTAAAAAGCTTCAACGCAATTTATAGATTAATTTAATTTTCGTCTCTGCAGTAGGTATGGTATAAGTACGTAACAAATAAAATAGACGTGGTCTCACGTCAGAGTTCGTAGCGGTGGGTGTGTGTGCGGCCCCGCGGACTGGGGGCTAGTTCACGGCGTGATCAAATGTATAGTCTCATTCATTACTTTAAATAATATTAAGTTGTAAATTTTCCTCATTGTAACTTGCTCATTATCAAAAAAGTCAATCTGCCTAGCCTTTTCCCAACTATGTTGGGGTCGGCTTCCAGTCTAACCGGATGCAGCTGAATACCAGTATTTTACAAGGAGTGACTGCCTGTCTGACCTCCACAACCCAGTAACTGGGTAATACGATACCCCTTGGTAAGACTGGTTGTCAGACTTTCGGGCTTCTGACGACCCGTAACGACTGTCAAAGATCCACGAATGACAGCCGGGACCAACGGCTTAACGCGCTTTCCGAGGCACGGAGGAATCTCGGTATGAAAAGATGGTCACCCATCCACAGACCAACCCCGGCAAGCGTAGCTTAACCTGATGGATCGACCCGTGCGGCTGGTATTACTTAGCCACGAGCTCCTCATTATTGACTATCATCACCTTTATAAATATACTGATCCTATATATCAATCTTCCTAAATCCCGTTTTAAATAATTAATCATTATAATATTATATGTATTTTCGTTTCCCTACCTTTGTAAACTAAACGTAACCGTGCGGAGCCATAAGAAAAAAAAGTCTTAAAATAAAAATAATTTCTATGAATACCTAGACTTTGTTTAGTAGTGTATGTATGGTTAATATAACATCACACCTTTACTCCCCGAATGGTTAGGCAGAAGTGTAACTAGGTACCTATAGTAGTACATCTATGGTTAGGTGACTGAATGTAATGTTAGGGTAGTATTTAAACGCAAATCAAAATATTACTTTTTGTATCCAAAAATAATCCGAATTCCAATCAAAATTACTGATTGCACAGCAAAATACTCAACTCAAAATATAACTAAATAAGAAATAATTTATATTCGTGGCGCACCGCAATAAAGTTTTTTTATTAATGCGCTAATAATGACTAGCGCACATTAAACCTTATTACCTTACCTTTTATCATTCTTGAGAAAACAAAATATTTTAACTTACCCTTCGTGCCCTTTGCTCGCTCTTGCATCCTAGAACGGAGCTCCTATTTATGTGTAAAGGGTTTAAAGTAACCTAACCAAACCTAACTTCGGAGTTAATATTAGTCACCATGTCATTTTGCTATGAGTCTGAGTATTATGTATGTACGCTCTGGTTAATTTGCTGTGCAGTCAGTATTTTTTTGATGTAAAAAAGTATATAAATGATGGAAATAAATTGATAGGTCATTGTTTATTTGATGTGCTCTTTTAGTCATGGTACTTTTGATCGCATTACAGTCCGTAACTAGTTTAAAAGACGTGCCAAGTAAATATACCCTGAATCTATTCAAAGCTGTAATAGCGGCAAGGGTCTCCAACTCATACGAGTGAAACTTTTGTTCTTCAGGCGAAGTCTGTCGGCTGTAGTAAGCAATAGGTTGGAGACCCCTATCGCCATCTTGTAAAAGAATCGCACCTATGCCCAATTTACTGGCATCTGTATGTACTTGAAGGGTGGCCTTAGGGTCATATAAGGCAAGGACTGGACGACTTATTAATCTCTCCTTCAGAGTTTCGAAAGCGTTCATTTGTTCTTGACCAAAGTGCCACGGTTCATTCTTTTTAGTAAGAACCGTAAGCGGTCGTGCTATTGCCGAAAAATTTCTAACAAACCTACGAAAATAACTTGCCAGTCCTACAAACTGTCGAATTTCATGGACATTTTTAGGAGCAGGGAACAACTTTACTGCCTCAATTTTCAGCTTTCCTGGTCGAATTCCATTTTCAGAAATTTCATATCCTAAGTACTCGATATTTTTTTGAAAGAATACACATTTTTTTTGGATTTAAAGTTAATTTTGCGTTCCTCAATAATTGGAATACCTTTTCAAGTTTATCTAAACCTTCCTGTATTGTGCAAGAAGGAATCAGTAAGTCATCCATGTAGGCTAAGGCTAAATTTTGTTCAGCACCATTTAACATAAAATTTATTGCCCTCTGAAAAACACTTGGTGCATTTGCTAGTCCGAACGGCATACGATTATATTCATATAAGCCGTCCGGGGTAATAAATGCCGTAAGGTGTTTACTCTCCTCTGCTACAGGCACTTGATAGTAACCCGACGCGAGGTCCAAACTCGAAAAGAAACTATTCCCACCTAAACTATCTAATCTGTCTTCTATTCGAGGTAGCGGATATTTATCCTTCAGAGTTTTTCGGTTCAATGCGCGATAATCAATACATAAGCGCTTTTGCCCGTTCTTTTTATTTACTAGCAACACTGGGCTCGCATATGGGGAAGAACTTTCACGAATAATCCCATTCTGAAGAAGGTCGCCTATAATTTCAGATAACTTTTCTTTTTCTCTTAGTGACATACGATATGGGTTATATACGACGGGTATATCATCTTTAACTTTGATCACCATCTCTGTCAAGTTGGTCTTACCTAACTCTGACAAATTTAAAGCAAAGCAATCCCTGTATTTACCCAATAGTTCGTAAAACTTCTTTTCAATTTCAGTCGACAGTTTGGTACCGACCTGAATTTCTCCCAAAGGTAAAGTATTTGTTTCTAAAGTTGTACTAGTCGTTAATCCGATGTAAGGTTCTAGAAGTTCTTCGTAACCTATACCCCTGGCTAATAACTGGTCTTTAGAAAATTTCAAAAGATTTTTATCTAGATTGGAAACCATGATATAACCTTCATTATTTTGAAAGTTATATAATCCTGGCAAAACCATATATTTCTTTGAGTCACTACAGCAGTAACTAGTTGGGACAAAAAGGGACCCCGAATGTTCTGGTGATGTTTTTACTTCAACGGGTGCGGTTGTACAAGGTGAAATAGTAAATGTATCTAACGAAACAAGCTTAATCTTAATAGAAGGTTCAAAACAGCTTGTATCAGGTGCTTCATAAAATATAAGATTATTAGATGTTTTGTACATTACTAAGTTAGGCAATTCCGTAAATGTTTGTCCTATAATTATGTCACAAGGCATGTACTGATCTGAAATTACTATCAAATCAACTTTCGCACAAACGTCATCAACCACTACTGTACCCTTGATAGAGCCTAAAGGCTTAACGGTCACATTGCCGAACCCTCTAAGATTTGGAAGCTCTCTGTCAATTTGATAATCGCCATAGATTTCTCTAGCCAAACTTTCTTTCAAAAGAGTGCAATTACTACCTAAATCCACGAAAGCTTGTTTTTCGAAACCATCTAATTTAATATTTTTGAAATATTTGTCACTAAAAGTACCATGAGAAGCGATTCGCATTACAGACTTGTCATTAGATGGAGCAGTAATTTGTAATAAATTATTGGAATCATTACTACTCTCCGACGGATTACCATAATTTAGACTTCTATTACTTCGACATTCCTTTGCTACATGACCCACTCTCCGACAGATGCTACACTTCTTCATCGGTTTTGTACATTTAGTTCGAATATGTC